>JZKD02S2026541.1:41374-56574 GCA_000966675.3 Picea glauca
AAGAACTTGAAGGTTCTTATATTTCCCTACCGGGAAATCTACACCCACAACAATCTTCCCCGAGATCTCCCCCTTTCTACCGGGAGATCAGCTAAATCTCGCTATCTCGTGAGTTCGTGACTCAAACCTTCAAACTCTCCTTTCGAATATTGCAATACCCAATCTGGCGATACGGGTATAACTCCTTTCACATGCAACCGTGGGCTAGGCTTAATGTTAGCATCTTTCACGACTTCGCGACCTCGCAACCTCGCAACCTCACCGGTTGAACTATCGAGGTTTCACCCTCCTAGTTCGCGAGTCCCTGAGATGCACGGTCCCACCTTATAATCTGCCACACGTTTGCATGAACCTCAGCTCCTCAGCACTTCACGACTCCTAATGCCAATACCTCAGGACTTCTTGCAGCGAGATCCCAAGGCTCTGTGCCACCTGTATTCCACTTGCACTCTGTTATGGCTCACACTATCCTCCAGCTGTCAGGATATCGCTGTCTCGCGACCTCGCGATCCCCATGACCAAACTCTCAAACCTTTTCTGGCGAGGTCCCGAGATACGATCCTTCGCGCAGATCCAACAGTTCTCCTACGTTCCGGATCCAATGACTGTTCTTCTCTCACTACCTCCTGTCCTTGCAACTTTGAGTAGCCAATGTTGGACTCTCAACCTGCAAACTCCCCAGTTCGCGAGATCCCTTGATCTCTTGCCACCTATCCTCCTCAGATGGATGACTATGATCCTCTCGCCACTTCATCGCCTCGCGTCCTCGTGCCTCGTGATTTTGCACACCCAATACTTGGGCCTTTACCCTGCGAACTCCCGAGTTCGCGAGATCACCGATCTCTGCCACATGTCCTCTTAGATGGATGGCTACTAATCTCTCGCTACCTCGCCACTCGCGACTTGGAGTACCCAATACTTGGGTTTCCCACCTGCGAACTCCCGAGTTTGCGAGATCACCGATCCTTGCCACCTGTCTTCCTCAGATGGACAACTCCAAATATCTCACCACTTCGCCACTCGCGAAGCTAAAGGTTTTCCTCTTCGGTCCTCCAATGCCGAGTATGCGAGATGAGGATCTCCTTACATGCTTCCTCCTCAAATAACAACCCTGATCTTGCAGAGATATCGCATCTCGCGATCTCACGGATCTTGCTTCACAACTTTGGGACTTCAACTCCCGAGTCCCCGATACATGATACCACATGTAAATCCTATGGCTCCAGTGATTCTAAATCGATGACTCTGCCCCTCCTAAGCTTCAAACCCTTCGGAATTTTCTCGCTGTAACCTACTTGCACCTCTGCAAGATCTGACGATCCTCAAAATTTCACGAAATCTCTTCAGAGGATTTCGACCATCCGTTCTTACTTGGTTAATCCCTGAGATGAAAAAGGGTATCTCTCTCTCTTTCTACGAGATTCCTTCACCTTTTCGCCAACCTGCGATACTTCCTCCCGACTTCAAGTCGCACTTATCTACAATGATCTTCAGCGACTCAGAGACCTATCCTTCCTGAGATTTATTAAATTACTTCACCCTCAACGGGATTCTCTGAGCGCAATCCTCGCGGTAAGCCTGCGAACACTTCAACTGTTCGAGCTTTCTTGACTCTGCGTACGCTGTAGCAACAATCCTTCAATCCTTCCGCTCAGTTTCATGACTGAGGCTTGTTCCCTTAGCCTACACACTCCTTACACGGCTTCCACAATCCACTTTCACTTCCGAGAGTTTGTAGAACGAGATTTTAACTCCCTGAGCCTTCTGTCAACGCACTTCTTGCGGACGACTTCGACTGCACTCCTTGCAGGAATCCTTGCTCAAAGGGAGAAAACAATCGTAACTCACTTAACCTCCTCTCAGATCTTAGTCTTCACATATGAAATCATATGCATAGCATAACATCAATGCATAACAGGAAGAAATATTCATAAGTAGAGAATTCAACACACATACACAGAGAATAACACACCAGCCATGAATCTGAATCAACTTCTTCTATTAATTCAAGATCTATACATGGGTGTTCTTCTACATCTCTCTGCTATTCTCTTATTCTCTAGACTCTTCTAACTCCTGTTTCTAATTCTCTCTAATGTTACAATGATACAAATGAGGGTGTCTATATCCGGTTTCCCTCCTACGCTCTAAAACTGTCTAATCTAAGAATTCAATTCTATCTACCTGCAACTACTACTATAAATGCCTCTATCTACTTCAGACGAGAGCGTATGGCTCGAGGTCTGATTACATTCTTTCCAAGGTGCCTAAATTAAATGATCTCATTTATATTCAGTGCATCAACTTCAAGGGAAAATTTTAAAATTCAAAAACTTGCGCTGGACGTCTTCCAACTGTCTTCTGTTTCCACGTTGGTTTTGCTTGTCGTGAGGGATGCTCCTACATCATAGGCTCACGAGGTAGTTAGGATCACAAGGTAGGATGTATTTAACTTTTATGGGTAGGATGCATTAAAAATATACTTGTTACACTCACGAGGTAGATAACAAGAGAAAAAAATATTGGCTTGCTTAAGTCAAGATAGTTTTATTTTGGCTCATGAATGTTGTAATTACTGCTCTGTTGATCTTTAATTTTTTAATTTTAAAGAAAAATTTCCTCTACTTTTTTTTCCATATTTCCAATTACAGGTACGCTGCATAGAAAATATTTTGAACACCTATTATCAGACAGGTAAGATTTTATGTGCTACCATGTCTTGAATTTTTCTAATATTGTACTGCTAGTAATAATCCTCGGATCTCTTTGCTGAAACAACTACATGGGATCACATTATATTGGATTAGATTCTTGATTTTCCATGATAAACCTTTTTTTTAAAAGATACTTTATTACAATTGTGTGTTTTTCTTCCATACTAATTTGAGCAGTTATATTGTAACTATTCTAGTCTACAAATACTATTTCATGAAGGCATGTTCATGCTACCTCTTTGTAGGAAATTCATGTATCATATAGTAGATATTTTGTAATGTTTCACATTGCCAATTGTAAAATGGTGAATTTTCAGTTCAGTTATGATAGTAGCATATAATTTGTCAATTTAGGAAATGAATCCTTTCTACTGGGTCTAATTACTGGGGATATTTACTAAATGAGTATAAAATGGGATTTGATGGTAGATGATTAGCATGATTTCTCTATTATAGTTTATAATTCTATTAAAACACCACCATATTCATATAATTATACTTCAGCATAGTATCAATCTATCAAATTTCTATTTTTGAAAATATCATTAGGGCCAACATGTTAATTATGGACGTATTCAGGAACATAATGGGGTTCAAGCAATTACAATGTAACTGTTCTGGTCTACATATACTATTTTAGGAAAGCATGTTCATGTTTCCCTTATTTAGGTAATTAATTAGGGTGTAGCATAAATCCTCTAATGTTCGACATCACCAATTGTTAAATGGTAAAAGTTTAGTTCAACTATGATAGTAGCTCATAATTGCCAATGCATGAAATAAATACTCTCAGCCGATTTTGGTCATATTTTCTCATAAATAATTTCAACCTCTCTATGTATAATGAGTTCCAAAGAGTAGCACTGGAAGAGATAGCAACAAAGTATAATTACAACAAGGAGTGTCTTTTTAGGTTCTACAGGTGACAGTTTGTTTTATAACTGCAGTTTGCTATCCTTTGTTTTTCCTATCAAAAAACCAGAATATAAGAAAATAACATTCATGGGATCTTTCAGCTATGGATTGGAGAAGAAATTTAAGGAAATTTTGTGTGAATATTTTGAAGTTTTTAACAGCTCACTATTGAATTTTACAAGGGGAATCTTTATGGTCTTGAAAAATATTGGTATATTTCCTTTCTATTTGATGTTCAGGATTAAGTGCAGAATATATGTAAATCATTTAAGGATTTTTTGCCTTTCTATTTAAATATAAAATATTTTTACATGGCATTTCTTCTTTTTTTCCAAGAAGGATGGTATACTTTTGAAAAAGCATCCTAAATTGGAAAGGTTATTTACCGAGGAGTTCAGAACATTGGAGGAATTTAGAGTGAAAGAGAAATTACCAAAAGATAGTAATTCCAAAGAGAAAGCCAACAATGGTTTATCACCTATCGATGATGTGAATCCCGGGATATCAATATTAACATATATTGAGTGAACCTTCTTGACAGTTGAGCCATCAATTACATATTGGGTTTCTAGCCAATTAGAATGGAGGGTCTAGGGATAGCAGGATATAACATGAGGGCTTCATCTCCGCAATTGATTATATCTCCGCATTTGAAACAATCAACATTAGCACCTCTTTCCTTCTTGAACGCATACAAGGAAATGAATCTATCCCTTAAATCTCTTACTTATCAATCATTCCCTAGATCTTATACTTTCTATTTGAATCAGAATCCTAGAAGAAGCAAGGTATGGTAGAAGTTCCCATAGAAAGGAATTATTTATCTTACTTCGTAGAGGTCTACCTTCAAACGAGGTTAAAGGTTAATGTGAAATGAAAAACTACATCATCTACAATAAATAAGGTAAGTATCCTTAAAGAATAGGTCAACATGAATGACACATACTGAATTGTTGATTCATTGAAAATGCAAACCAGTTTTTTTACATTATTTGATCTTTATATTAGCCTTCTTTTTTGTATTTCTTGCAATATGAAATTCCAATGGAAAAATATATCATTGTAACAAAACAGTTTTATTGAGCTACTTTTATGGTCATTTGTCGGGCAATAATATACATGTATTATATAGATTTATTTTATGTTTTGTTCTTCATATTCTATCTTATTGTGTCTCATTGCACTTTTATACAATCCATATGGGAACTTGCAAATTTGGTGCTACATGCAAGTTCCATTGTCTACAAGACAAATAAAGAAGTGCATTATGGGCAACTATAATTGTCTTAATCTATCCATTGCACTTGGTTTGTAGTGATAAGATTAGATACGATAATTTTATTAATTTACAATAAAATACCACAAAAGTAGGTCGAAAGGACTAAAACAATAGATCCACTTTCATACAAAGTGGGAGTGTGGAGGCATCTCCTAGAACAATGCTAAAAGAAAAAAATAAAGAATGCTAAGATCTAAGGGTTGGCTAGAGACTATCCTCAACATGTCTAGCTAAAGAGAAGCTTAAGCTAAAAGGAAAAGTATAAGAGTGCATCAATTTAGTGAACATCATTTACATTGTAATGATACAATGTGACCTATTGATATTGCAGTTGTCTTTTTTCCCATAGCATAAGTTATATACTCCACATAGATTTAGTTGGAAATGCAACCGAAGTTCCATAATTAATGGCATGGGAAATATATGCCTACATGATTTATTAATATTGTTTCTAAACTATACTCTTTTTCTCCATTAAAACTAGCTAACTTGCATCCACGGATTCCTTTAACCTTCCTATTTGTGATATTTTAAGTTTGATTACTTAATAATATGACATCTCTAGAAAGCATAATTTGGTCCTGTAATATTACCTCTATTATTATTTATTATTATTCATTGCATGAAAAATGAAAAGGACTGCAAAAACTATTTGAGATTAGGTAGTGCAACAATGGTGCCACTTGTAAATTCCATCATCCATGACCAGTTTGTACATTAGTTCCGATGCATGGGTTTTCATTTTTCACACATGTATATTCTCCAAAATCTCCTGGTTCTCAACTCCACATAGGAGTTATTCTATCATAGTAAATGCCTAGGGTGTATTTATTCAAATCCCTCATTGGCAAGGCCCTTCTAATCATGCACAATTGATCCCTCCACAAGGAGTAGTGTTGGTTTTCTACTAGTTGTCTTTTTTTACGCTAATTGCATGATCTTTATTATGTCTTGGGATTTTTTTAAACTTTCATTTTTTAGTTTGGAATAGCAATTAGGAAAGTTACTACTCTTCTTTTGTTAGTAATTTTGTAAATAAGGAACTACTTTGAATAAAGTAAAGACACTTGGATGTTTTTGTACTTCTATGAAATGGACCAACCCGATTTTATGTCCTGAATTGAGATTTGTTTGCAGTTTGCATTGGAATGCCTTCCTTTTCTTATGGTTTAGACTCTTGAGGTTGTGTAAATGAGAAGTCATATGTTACATATGTTGTATTTACACACTCTAGATCTATTGGAAAGTGATTTGTACATGTTATAATATACAATGACTAGTAATAAGTGTCATGGCATGTATTAGTTACATTTTTATTAGATATCTTAAAATACTTGAATATTTAGTCTCTGATGTTCAAATTGTAAGTGGTCATAGGTAAAAAAACTATTATCTTATTCTTTTCCTTTTTTGATCTTGTAACAATTATCTTGATTTACAAGTTGTCATGTGTACATCTCAGTTGAGGTGGGCATCATTTAGAGACCACTGAATTTTTTTTTAAGTAAAGTGTTTTCATTTGTAGAAAGCGCAAGTACCAAGACCTTATGTCATTTTTTGCAATGGGAGTGGAATAGAACTTAGAAAAAAGTAGAGGGAATCCTGCCTCTACATATCAAAAACAAAATTCCATGTCTTTTCCTTCTGATACCAGTGAGAGTTTTGAGGCATCATGGTATTCAACTGTGAGTCCCACAACTACACATTCTATAACATAAACAATAACCAGGTGCAAAAAATTATGAGAATAAGTCTTCACTTGCTCCAACAAGGCAGTGAATATTAGTAAATGGTAAGCTTCATTCCAATGTTTTGTTGAAGTCTTATCAAGCAGTTTCTTGTCAACAATATGGTCATGGTTCAATAACATCTATGATATCAAGCTAAGGATTTTTGTGGATTTTTCATTGTTCAATTATCCCATCTATGAGACAAACTTTGAATATATTTGTACATGTTCTTAATATTGAAACATTAGTTGTTGTACCTGGAATACAGGATACTCCAATTGAGGCACCTAGCTCGAAACTTCAACACAAGATAACTTTTATGATCAATAACATTTCAACAACCAACTTGGAGGCTAAATCCAAAGAGTTTTTAGAGGTTTTGGAAGAGCCATATTATCCATGGTTTTCATAGTATATTATTCAAAAGCATTGCACAAATAAATCATCAAAGATACTATGAGAATTTCAAATTTCTCTTGAGGTTAGAGTTTGTTAAATTTAGTTCAAAAGAACAATCTCTACTAAAAAATATTGGGAGATGGATTGGGAAACTTACCATTGGTAGAAATGAAGCATTAAGAGACCAAGAAATTGATCCAAAATTGTTGATCATTGAGACTTATGAAAAGGGATTGATGGTTGTTGTAATTCCAACTTCAAATATTTTATAACCTTGTCAATGAAGTCTTGATTATCAACCTACCAATCCTTGGATAATGGGCATCCTTAGTTTACTAGTTGAGATCCATGCATTACCAAATTTGAAGATGAAACACATATTTGATATTGAGGTAATATTTAAAAATATGGGTGTATATACAAAATATGTGAAGCCTACTCAACTTCTAAAGAGTAATGCTAGAGGTTGAAGGAAATATTGATTATTTCAATAAATATTTAGGAACTACTCAACATCAAGTTGTAATTGAGCATACCATCGGAATTATAACTCTAATTAGTCAAGTGGAACTATAGCCTAAAGTGTCTACTTCTCATGCTAGTACTCCTCATCCACCTATATTAAATTTGTTTTCTAGTGCTCTACATATTTTATCAAGTACAATAGGAGAGGAGGAAAAGGCTAACACATTGGATATGTCTAAGTGTGTGCTTGCTAGTATGGGATTGACACATTCTATTCCATCTCAATATCCTCTCTAAATCATATTTCCATGGCATTCCCTAACATTGGTTCATATGTTGTTAATCCAAAACTTACTAGTCTTGGCCAACAATTACCATTCCAATGAATTTTTCATATGGGCATGGACAAAACCATTCAAGAGATCATATATCATATTGTAGAATGTAGTGTAACCAATGAAAGAATGACAACTCATGAACTTGTAACAAAGGACTATGTTTTCATTCACCCCTGTTGTAGGATAAATCGGTAAATGCGGACATAAACTAATCTCCCTAGATCCACCTGGATCTAGAACAAAACAAGACATGACATGGTGCTTTACCTAGTTTCTAATCATTGAATCTATCATCAAAGAAAGTATGCATGACATACCTTTGAATATTGCTTCCTTATGTCTTTGTTGTCCCTTCTTCGTTCTGGCACTCTTGTGATATTGATTCTGCAATGAGACACAAACCAACCAAAGTGAAAGTAGAGAGAATATATTCAATGACAACCTATGCATATGATCAAGGAATTATGCAATAAAATAAAGATAATTGTATGGGAAAGAAGCATGCCACTGTATTATATTAATAATAGGAAGAAATATTACAATCTGATGCCTTGATGTCGTAAGGTTCCTTCCAACGATTCCTTGCTTCCCACACACTTATTTCTCCAAGGATTCTGAGACCATGGATCTGATAACTACTCACAATCTATATTGACAAAGAAAAGCTCAAAGCCAATCTAACCAAGCTAACAATCTCGAGCCAAATTCAACTAACTTTGTCCATGAGAGCTCCTCTCCTTTTATAAGCTGAAGAGGATAAGGTGAGGAGGTTAGGATGATCCCACTAAATCATGAAAGTGAGTAAGATCCAAACCATTTAGAGGCCACCTCACCATAGAAACTTCTCCTTCTAGAAGCATTGAGAAAATGCTCGTTTTTCCCACGTACAAAGGCCTCCACACCCTAGTTGTAATGCAGCCTGCGGAAACTCCGTGACCTAGCTATAGTGTAACCTATGAAAATCAAGCATTTCTGCACCCCATGTATAGAGAAACCTATGGAAATCCTCCTTAATAGGGTTTTTACAAAGGAAAATCCAATTTCTTCTCTCAAGAAAAGTTCTTCTCCCTTCTTTCTTCAAGAATTCAGGATACTAACCCCTCTAAAGGCAACATATAGGTTTACATGATTAACGGGCATAGTGGTGACGAAAATAATGTGTAATAGCCCCAATTTCATGGTATGGGGATTATTTTAGAGCTATATCACCTTGATTTTTAGGAATAGGTGGTTGCAGGGGAATGCTTCATCCCTATATAAAGAGACTTCTTTCCATTTATACATTTCCCTAGTTATATCCATATATAATGTAGGTTCCCATAAAAAATGTGGTGTATGTGCTAAGTGCTAGTTTGCGAAGCTGTGGAATTCAAATTTCAAAGTCAAGACTCAATGATATTCCATAGTACTTGCAAAACCTTGTACACTTTTCATATATTTGTGAATTATATGATTGATCTTTTAATTAATAACTACTAGATCTCACTCTTATTTGTGCACATTTATTGCAAATATAGGTTTTTGGTATCTAGGTTCTTGCATCGGAATTAATGTCTTAAGGTTAAATTTCATTCTAGGAATAATAGGTTGTGGAATATTGTCTCTTGTTGTAGGTTGCAAATCTCTGTAACTCTTTACTTGACTAGGTTCCTCAATGTGAGTAGTGTAGAATGGATGGAATATCTAGGATAGCTTAAGAGTTTGGAAGATTTGGCTATTAATAACTATAGGACTTTTAGAGAAGGTGATCTAGCAAATTTGGGGTATGGTTGGAGGAAACTGAAAATTCTTCAATTCGAGGTTGATGTGAATTACAGGTAAATAAAATTATTTGGAACTTTAGTAGTTGAAATATGGCACATACAATGGGTATCATGGTCTAGAGGATTTGAGTCTTATAAATTGTCTCATCAACCTAGGTAGAGGAATTTCTTGTGTTCTTAGGAAATGTCAATATTTTCAAAATATTCATATTGATGTGTGTTGGGGTAAGATATGCTATGAATCAAATTACATTCACATTTTAAGTTTTAGGTCCCATTTTTTTCACATTTTCTTGATAAGCAAGTTTGAAAAACAAATCATTACATAGTTTTTGCTAATAATGCACATGTTATGGAGAGTTTCATGTAACTAATGAAGATGTATGTTTATTGATGCTTGTATCACATGGAAAAAATGGCTTTCTATACAATTTATGATCATTTATTTCTTCATTACTTTTTTGCAACTCAATTTTGGGAATCAATATGTAGTAGGATCCAAGTGACAGACATTGCATGTGCTACCCTTAATGGGATTAAAATAGGTTATAGGATTTGATTGTGCATCGTGCTATTACCAAGTATAGATATACACAATGGCTTAATATCCCTTAATCTACATCTCTTATTTTTCATGCTTAATTATGGTAGTCTAGCTAAGACTATCTCTTTTTCTAAGGCCTAATCTATGGCCAACATTTATTAAAAAATTATGAGTCCCTTTATTTTTTTATAAGACACTAAATATATAAGGGATAAGAGAGATCTCTCTTCCTTAGAAAGGGGTCCCTTTTTAGTAAAAATGGATGATTTGAGAGGAAGTCATGCATGGAATGTGATCTATCAATATTTATATACTTTTGAAGTTATTTATAGATAGAATTATGTGCTCTCCTATTTAAGACCATCCTATGATGAACTTTTTTGAAGGGTGTTGGAAGCTGGCTGAAGTGGAAAGAAGGATAGTCGAAGTGGAAAGAAGGATGATCGTGGGGAAAGAAAGCATGCATAAACTGAAGTAACAGCTGGAGGAAAACATAGCACATGCGCATGCAAGAAAGCGTGCACAAGGAAAGTGACAGCTGGAAGGAAGAACAACACACATGCATGGGAGGAAGACCTAACGTCGGTAGGGTTAGGGTTTTGGTAATATATTGTAAACGGTTGAAGAGCCCGAAATATATAAATATAGATACATAGATATCATAGGGGGTTCCTTGATAGTTCATTTTTGTATTGTTCCATCATACATATGTACGAGTTGATGCAATATGTAATGTGGTTATGAACTATTTTGTAAGCTTTTGAGCTAGAGGAGAGGAGAGATGGAAGGTCTGAGGATTAGATCACAGGCTAAGGATCCTGGTGCAATATAGTTCGCCTCATATAGATCTTACCCAACTGAGGAGAATTGTAAGTGCGCGGCGTTGGAGATGCAGAACTACCATAATAAAAGAGCCAAGAGCCAAATCTTTATGGATGTAGCCTAGGAGGGGGTGAACCACGGTAATATCTATGTAATGTGATGAATGCATGTATATCATTGTCTTCTTTTAGTAGTTACTTCTTGTGTTTAATGAATGAATGAGTTATTATATTGTTATGAAATATGGTTGTGTTGTTAAGGGAATAAATTGTGGAAGATAATGCATAATCGCGAATAATAGTAGATTGCAATCACAATTTATAGTAGATGGATCTGAGTAACGATATCTTATATCATACATAATCCTAGGCTATAAACACCTGAGTCTTACAACCACCCATTTAAAGTTATCTCGGGTGAGACTACGCAATGCATTCTGTGTGTTGTGTTGCCTTCTGGTTTACGAGGAGGGTCGATAGTTTTAGAGGCTTTGCTGGAAACCTGAAAGACATGAACCCTGGTTCAATAACTCAAATGGTAAGAAAGGAAGAATAAATACCAACAAATGGTTTCATTGTCGCTTTGGTAGGAATAAGAGAGGAATGAGTAGAAGAGATAGATTGAGCAAGAAAAGAATGAAGAAAATAAGAGAGCAATGAGCCATTAGAAGGGAATGTTGAGACCGTGGAACCCTATGAAAGCAGAAATCGACGGAAATCTTGTGCGCCACATATGAGAGGAAAATGAGAGGTCCAAGAATGGGAGGAGAAGGAAGCCATCCTATCCATATTAATGTCAGTGTGGAACCCATAAACCCATGTGCGACTAATACACAAGGAGAAACAACTGGAGGAGTCAGTTCAGGAAGCACTAGTCAAGTATCTACACCATGCAGAGGAGGTAGTAGTTCAGTATTCAGAATGGTAGGACATGATCCCACCATTAGATTACCAGAATTTTGGGGAGAAGAAGTAGAAGACCCTAAGAAGCACTTTCTCATTTGTGCAAAGATCTAGGAAGAAAAATAGATCACTGATGAAGATACCAAACTCGCGCAGCCAACGATTACACTAAGAGACCATGCACTAGATTGGTACATGAGTCTAGACACAAAAAGTTCCCTTGGAACAACAAGGACACTGGATGACATTAAGAAGTTATTGATTAATGAGTTCCAGAAACCGAGCTCAGAGGATCAGTACATGAATGAGATGATCGAAATAAGATAGAAACTAGGAGAATTGGTACGGGAGATTGATCAGAGATTCAAGCGACTAAAGGGAAAGTTAAAATACATTATGTCTGATATGCAACATCGGCACCTATTTGTCAACTCACTAATCCCACACTTAAAATACCCCTTATGACAAAAAAAAATCCAGACACAGGCAGAGCATTTGCAGGCATCCTTGCAACTGGAAGAGAACCAGTACCAACAGAAAAACCTAGTTATCGAAGAATTGAAGGAGTATTTGAAGGATCTAACATTTCAGTTGAACCAGAGTAAGAATAAGGATAAACAAGAAGTCGTTTGGTGTACCACATGCAAGATAGAAGGACACCACAAGAATGAATGCCCAATGTTCGTGTAGTATATGGTAGCAGGTATTCCAAATCCATTACCACTAGGAGGACTATGGTGTGAAATATGCAAGAAATCAGGTCGAGACCCTTATCACTGCACGATGATGAAGAAATACCATATAGTTCCAAAGAGTTCATATTGCACCTTTTTCAAGTCAGTGGGCCACGATGATAAAGATTGCAGAAATATGGAATTGATGTGAGAAAGAACATCAGATGCATATAGAGTACAGGATAGAATGATAACTGGGCAAGAAACACTAAATTTCAATCCAATCCCAGTGCCATACAACACTGTACAACAACAATATAATACTACACAATAAGTATACAATAATTCACAACCGCAGCACAACCCGACACAACCCTAGTACAATACCATGTAGTACAATCAAACTCCTCAATATAATGCACCGAGAGGTGATCGAACATGCTACAGAGGAGGAAGACGAGCCATAGGAGGTTTCAAATGAGGAAGAGTACTAGTCACATGTCACAATTGTCAGAAACCGGGACATTGTGCAAGGGAATGTCCACTTCCACCAACAACTTGTATGTATTGTTGCACATCGGACCACGATACAGAGGAATTTCCGACACTACTAGTGAAGATTCAGGAAAAGAGGAACTAGAACAATTAGAATGTCTAGTGTATTTCATCCAAAGCAAGGGATGAAGGATGAAATATCAACATAGTTACCCATGAAGGAGCTAAAACGGGAACTGACACAGTTAGATAGGAACCAACACATAACCAATTGGTAAATAATAACACGGAGCCAAGGAAGCAGTTCAACGCGCAAAAGGAAAAGGAGATATTTAAGGAGGCCAGGCAAGAATTTCAAAACGAGGACACAACATCGACTCCAATTGCATAGCAACACTAGGAAGCACCAGAATATGAGATGCCACCATCACTAGATCATACCAACGGGATGCAACCCATGGGACAAGTAAGTACAATCAAAGGCTTTTTGCAATCATGTGTGAAAGTATTAAGTGATCCATCATCTGTGAATATATTGCAAAACATACTAGAGAAATGTAGCAGTGAGACGAAAGAAAATATAGAACCAAAAACAGTTAATCACCTACACACAAGAAGAAGAACAAGTCGAGAATTTAGACTGAATGCTAACATTGGGGATTTAAATATGGGAGACATTATACTAGATTTAGGATCTGAGGTGAATGTATTTCCAAAGAAGACATGGCAATGCATGGGAGAGCCAAACTTAGGATACTTACCTGTTCAATTAAAACTAGCAAATCAACACAGATTCCTACCAATAGGTAGACTGAAAGGAGTGACTATAGATCTTGATGGAGTGCACACTAAATCATATTTCGAAGTCATTGAAATAGTGGATGGCACAACACCTTATCCAACATTGCTTGGTATGGATTGGGTGTTTGAAAACTAGGCCATAATCAATTTGAAGACTAGGAAAATGACATTTGAGTTCAGAGAATATAGGGTCATCGTGCCATTAGACCCATCAGAAGGGGAGAGGTTTGTAGAACCTACTTTCCTAGACCTAGAGGAAATCGGCTAGTTGTACAAAACAACTACGCACGATGAGGATTACGTAAACCCAAATGCAGACGGGGTACTGAGTTGGCAGAGCATTACTTCATGTGAAACAGACTCAAACACCGCGTTAGAAAACTGGCAACAAAGGCTGCATGAAGTATCCATGAGAAGATGTGCAAGAATAGACTGCGCAGTAAGATGGATAAGCATAGAAATTAGAGAACCACCCAGTTTCCACGGAATAAATGATTTGGAAACATTATTGACACAGTACGAAGACATAGTGTTAGACAACCAAAGACTATTGGCACTTGACTTAGCACTAAAGGCCACACTGACAAAATGGTGGGGTGCACACAAAGAGACAATCATAGACTGGTACCAATGTAAGCACTTACTGTGCATAAGGTTCAACACAGAACAAAAAAACAAAAAACAACAGAAATATGAAGGACACAGAGCAACAACAGAACACTTTGAGGCATGTAGAACGCTGTGGAAACTGACACCAACAAAGGAATGGCCTCACTACTTCATACATACTCTAGAGGGCATACCAGTGAATTGGTATACGAACCAGGAATTGCACAAAGGAACTACGACATGGACGACATTGCGATAGAATTTCACAGTCACTTTCTCATTCGAGCATGAGAACCCCAACATAGATACAACCCTCAAAGGGATCAGAGGAGTAATATTCATCAAAGAACCAGAAATATAATTTATCAAAGAAGAGAACCAACGGAATAAATAGACAATCAAGGAACTATTTTCATGTTACCATGTACACGAGGAAGCACCAGACGAAGACCATCCGCGCGATATTCAGATTGAAGAAGTAGAAGGAAAAAGAGATGTGGAGGGCCCAACCATCGAATCAAAAGTCATTTCTGTGCCAATTAAGGTAAATAAAGTTAACATCGGGACAACTGAGCAGCCCAAAATGGCCAGCATTGGATATTACTGGGATGAGAAAACAATAGAACATATCACATAGTTGTTACACGAATACAGTGACCTCTTTCCCACAACATTAACAAAGATGAAGGGTATAGCCAGAGAACTAGGATAAATTAATATACCACTTAGACCTTAAGTGAGACCTATTAG
>JZKD02S2026575.1:11698-24813 GCA_000966675.3 Picea glauca
GGGTGTGAGGTTCTCCTAGGCCATACAATTGACCATGAGTGGAGAACCAAATGGTTACATCCTGAGACAAATGCTCTTTCTTATACGTGAGCTGCAAATAATGTATATGTGATGAGCTCGTATGATGGCACGTGAGACCATGGCTACCATGAAAGACTTGTGATTGCTAGAATAAAGAAGAAGAGTTGAGCCTATAGAAAATTCGAGTTGCAAAGATGAGATGCAAGTCAAGTCATGCAAAGACGAGTTGTCAAAGAGTTGAGTTGTCAAGTTTGAGTTGTTGAAATTAATGAATCTGTAGGAGCCATTCCTCGGGAGGATGGAAAAGACCCTAGTTGTGATCCAGGGCCCCCAATACACTCCTGGGGTTCTTGATCTGAGACCAAGCAGTTAGAGCCATGACAAAAAACCCTAGTTGCCCCCCCCAATGTATTTTTGGGTTTCTTGGTCAGGGACCAAGTAGTTTGATGATATAAGTCCCTAGATGTGTTCTGGACTAAGCAATTTGATGATACAAGTCCCTATATGTGTTCTATGGCCCCTGGATGTGTTCCAAGGAATCCTTGTTTATCACTTGTATTGATCGTTGGTTGTATACCTTTGTGGTTAAGCCCCTAGATATATTCTAGGGTCCCCAGATGTGTTCCGGGGTATCCTGGTCTGGGACCAGGCAGTTTCTTGGTTTAAGTACCAAGCTGATATGATGTGTGACCTTCTTCTCTCTCGTGATGGTCCATGTGACCTAGGAGCAGTCAAGAAGAAAGGTGTGATCACGTCATTAGCCTTCCACGTATGCTAGGATGATAAAAGCTTATAAGTTATATCATAAGGCTCATGTGGACAAAAAAATGCCATTAAAGGACTTGACCTTTTCAATTTGTCTTATTGTTTATTGGTAAAAAAAAAAACCTTTGCTTGAGTTATTACCCTTCTAAGTTTATGTTTATGTGTCGGTTCGATTTTCTATTTTGGATCCTACCTCTTCCTAAAGAAAGTTGGCCACCATGTTCATGAAACCCTTATCTTCAATTTAATTATCGTGTTGACTTAGTCTATTGGTCTTACTACTTGACGTCTTAGTTAGTTTGTTATTTTAGGGGTTAACCTAACCCTAAATCTATGTTAAAGTTGTTGAAACATTGTAACTGCAAAGAGTATTCTATTTATTATTGAGTTACTATTCATCAGATCAATCCCCCTTTGTGGATTAATCATGTCAGGCTTTGTACTTGACCAAATCCTCTTTTGTGGATTGGTCAAACCCTAATTATATTATGCAAATTAAGAAGTCGCCCCCCATGCCTAATTAAAGTGGTTTTAACCACTAATAAGAAGAAGTTGGCCCTGCCCAGTGAAGAGACACCTTTCCAGCACTTGTTAGCTAATATAAATAAAGGAGGCTAGCACCTCATTATCTCAGTCACTCATTCACTCATCAAGTGTGCAAGTTTGGTAGCTGCAGTTGGGAGAAGAAGGAAGAGAGAGGCACATTGGTCAGTGTTGAATATTCTCTAGTGTTTTGGTTTATTGTCTTGGAATTGTATTGACTCTCTATATTAATGAAGTTTTTGTTGGGTTTTCTCCCACATGAGGGTTTCCCAGGATAAATGTTGTGTATCTTTTGATTGTGTTTCTCTCAGTGATCCTACCTATGCTATTGTTACCTACTAAATTGAAAAGAAACCTAATAATAGCTCAAAACTTAACAAAATATCAGAGGTAAGCTGAAGAGAGCACCTTTCACTGCATAAGCAAAAACTTCACTGTTGTCGTACAAGAAAATTAGGGTTTTCTATTGAAGAAGAATTTCATCCTAAAACTCCTCAAGGAAGTGTGCCCTATCCTAGTGAACTCTTTGGCAGCCTCAACACACTTTTGTAGTGGACATAACTCCTGGAAAGTGAAACCCTAGTTTTCACTGGTACCAGAAAACTAGAAAACGAGGAAACCAGAACCAGTGTAAGAAGTACCAGTCCAGATTTCCACAGGCCCAGTTTGAAGGTGCAAAATTTGGATTTTCTAAAATCCAACTGTGCCAAGTGCCTCAACCAAGTGCACCTCCTGGTAAGTTCAGATTTAAATTCTAAGCATTTTCAATTTTTGGTCATTTTCCCAGCTCCAGGTCAAGATGTCTGCAAGCACTAAACTTTTTAACAAGCTAGAATGTGTGGATAAATTATGTGCCTAAAAGTATAGGATCACACTCATTCTTGAATAGAATGACCTAGCAAGATTCATTAAAGAAGATGTATCAACACCTACCGATGCTACAACCAAAGCAAAACACCAAAAGGACACGGTTAGGGCTAAAAGAATCATTGCAGACTGTGTCTTCAAAGAAAACTCCAAAAGAAATGTTTGATGCCCTAACCAGAATGTATGAAGGAAAGAACATCAACCGAAATATCAATCTAAGAACTCAACTCAAAAGTACAAGGATGCAAAAAGGAGAAACAATTCATGAATATTTCTCTAGAATATCACAATTCAAGGAACAACTAGAAGCAGTTGGAGATACTCTAGATGAAGATGAACTCATAATGATAGCTCTTAATTCTCTTACAAGACCTTGGGATGTGTTCATCCAAACTATTTGTGCTAGAAAGGAGGAACTACATTTTGACAGTCTGTGGGAAGAATGTACTCAAGAAGAAGAGAGAGTAGCTAACCGAGAAGCAATACTATCAAGAGATGAAGATCAAACCCTAGCTACTCATACTAAAGGAGGAAGGAAGAGGTTTCACTTCCAGAAGGAAACTTATCAACATAAGGAATCTCACTCTCCAAAGAGATTCAACAAATCTCATAAAGAATCTCATCCTCCAAGGAAATTCCAGAAGTTTCAAAAAGCTTAAAGAAGAGAAAGAGATTTCTCCTCTTATCAATGCTACCATTGTGATAATATGGGACATACTAAAGATTTCCCAGCTAAGAGAGAAGAATACAAGAATAGAAACAAAAGGCACCATGCCCATACAGTTGAAGATGAAGAGCCACCCACAAAGATGATAAAATAATAGATTGAAGACTATGTCTTAATCTTTGCCCTCTTAGGATTAGTGTCACCTGGTGAGGATACTTATCTCATAGATAGTGGTGTTTCCAAGCACATGACAGGTCAAAGAGACATTCTCTCTAGCCTTATAGAAAGTAACTTTCCCCAGAAAGTTACACTTGGAGATGATTACCAGTACCCTATCAAAGGAGTAGGAGAGTCCAATTACAAAATTGATTCAGGGGCCCCAATGAAGATGAATGATGTACTATATGTACCGAGTTTGACAAAGAAATTACTTTCTATCTTAGCTTTAGATAAGAAAGGCTTCATAGTTGCTTTTATATATGGAGAAGTTCTTATGTGGCCTAAAGGAAAAATCATAGAAGATGCATTTTTTATTGGAACAGGAGAAGGTGGCTTGTATAGGCTAAAAGGTCACTCAGAAGCATCCTTGACTCATTCCATTGAGAGTCCATGTGAACTTTGGCATAGAATACTAGCTCACATCAACTACAAGGCATTACCATATGTGAGTAAGGAAGTCATAGGTCTACCAGAATTCAAGGTTGACCATGAAGGTGTGTGCACAAGGAAAGAACATCAAGAACCCTTTCCTGAAGAGCGACAATAAAGCAAAAGGAGTCTTATATCTCATCCACTCAGATGTATGTGGCTCAATGACATAAACCTCCATTAGTGGGTATGTATACTATGTATCATTTATTGATGACTATTCTCACAAAACTTGGGTGTACTTCTTAAAATCAAAAGATGAAGTGTTTGGAAAACTCAAGGAATTCAAAGCCCTGATAGAGAATCTCTCTGGAAGAAAGATCAAGACACTCAGGTCAGATAATGGAGGAGAATACACCTCAAAATAGTTTGTAAACTTTTGTAAAGATGTCGGGATCAAGAGGGATCTCACCACTCCGTASAATCCTCGACAAAATGGTGTAGTAGAAAGAAAGAACAGAACTATAATGGAAGCAGTGAAGACTATGATCCACRATCAAGATCTTCCAATGCACTTATGGGTAGAAGCAACAAGAAYGACAATATATGTACATAATAKATTATCCCATAGTGCTCTTGGGTTCAAAACCCTTGAAGAGATGTTCTCCAGAAAGAAGCTAGAAGTAAKCCATCCCAAGATATTTGGGTGTCCAATATTTGTACACATTCCAAAAGAGAAGAGAACCAAGTTGGACCCTTTAGGAAAGAAGGGAATATTTGTTGGATACTGTGAGGTCTCAAATGCCTTCAGAATTTATATACCATGTTACCATCATATTGAGATCAACTGAGTTGTAACCTTTGATGAAKATGCAACATTCGATAAATCAAGAAGATGCCAGMTTGAAGAAGTATATGAAGAAGAACCTGTAGCTCCCAGAGTTGTAGAACCAATGAGGGAAGTCATAACTTCCCCTRATGATATGATTCCAGAAGATCATGACATAATAGAATCTCAAGAACCTCCCCAGATGAYGATCTCTCACAAGAGAAAKCCAGCCTAGGCAAGGGAACTTATTCAAGATAGAGAGAAATATGGTGCCCCCGAAGCAACCATGAGACAAGTCAAGAAACCCAAGMCATTCTCYAGTTATATGGMTTTGATGTGTGATCTCTTATAGAAGGAGCCTACTTGCTTTGAAGAATCCATTCAGAAGAAAKAATGKGCAACTGCCATGAAAGAAGAATACCAATCCATTATAAAGAATGATGTATGGGAAATAGTTCTCAKACCGAAGAGMAAAGATGTGGTATCTTCCAAATGGCTATACAAGATAAAACATGTTGCTAATGGAAGTATTGATAAATATAAAGCAAGGTTTGTAGCCTGTGGCTTTTCCCAAAAGGAAGGCATGGATTATGAAGTGACGTTTKCTCCTGTAGCTAGATACACTTCAATTAGAACCATCATAACCCTTGCAACWAAGATGAAATGGAAGGTACACCAGATGTATGTGAAAAMAACTTTCTTAAATGGTGTCATTGAAGATGAAGTGTATATAGAACAACCTCAACGGTTTGAGGTTGAAGATGGAAAAAMACATGTCCGGAAATTRAAGAAGGCTTTGTAYRGATTGAAACAAGCTCCTAGASCTTGGTATGGAAGAATTGACAGTTTCCTGAYGAGCTTGGGCTTTACTAAGAGTAAAGACGATTCTAACATGTACTTCAAAGTTATGAATGATGAGCCTGTTATATTGTTGTTGTATGTGGATGACTTATTTCTAACTGGAGAAGAAAATCTCATCATTGATTATAAGAAGAAGCTCATTACAGAATTTGAGATGAAAGACCTAGGCCTAATGCACTATTTCTTAGGTCTTGAGGTCTGGTAGAGCCCAGAGAAGATCTTCCTTAACCAAGGGAAGTATGCAGTTGAAATACTCAAGAGGTTTGATATGTTGGAGTGTAAATCCATGAATACACCCATGGAAACAAAGTTGAAGCTCTTAGTCGATACTTCGTCAGAATTGGCTGATGCTACGCTGTACAGACAAATCGTTGGATCGTTGATGTATCTGATGAACATCAAGCTAGATATATGTTTTGCTGTGAATACCTTGAGTCAATTTCTGGTAGAATCTAGACATGTTCAGCTTGTTGCTACAAAACATGTGATGAGATACCTTAAGGGTACGTTGGATTTTGGTCTCAGTTATAATGGAGATCATGACTTTAGACCGAGTGGATATATCAATTCAGATTGGGATGGAAGTGTCTTTGATAGAAAGAGCACCTCAGGATGTTGTTTCAGTCTGGGGTCAGCCATGATCTCATGGCAGAGTAGGAAGCAATCAAGTATTGCTCTCAACATGACAGAAGCGAAATACATTACTGCATGTTCTGCCAGTTGTGAAGCCATAGGGCTTTAGAAGTTTTTGACATGTCTATTTGATCTGGAGATGAAAGCAAGCTTGATTCTATGTGATAACCAAAGTTACATAAAAATGACAAAGAACCATGTGTTCCTTGACAAGTTAAAACACATAGAGATTTGATATCACTACATTCGTGATATGGTGTAGAGAGGATCCATAAAGCTACATTATGTTAGCACGGATGAACAAGTTGTAGATGTGTTGACCAAGTCTTTGTCTTGTGCAAAGTTTGAGCACTTTTGAGACAAGCTTGGTATAGTCCAAAAGGACCTCCCTCGAAAGGGGGAGTAGTGTTGATGCCAACCTTGTGCTGAAGATTTCCAGCTTCATGTTGATGTTGTTGAGATGCCAACCTCATGTTGAAGATTTCCAGCTTTGTGTCAATGTTGTTGAGATGCTAGCCTCGTGTTGAAGATTTCTAGCTTCATGTTGATGTTGTTGACATGCCAACCTCGTGCTGAATATTTCCAGCTTCGTGTTGATTTTTTTGAGATGCCAGACTCATGCTGAAGATTTCCAACTTTGTACTGATGTTGTTGAGATGCCAGCCTCGTGTTGAAGATTTCCAGCTTCATGCTAATATTGATGAGATGCCAGTTTCGTGTTGAATATTTCTAGCTTAGATATGATGTTGATGATGATGATGTATTAGTGTTATACTAATCCATGTTGATGTAGATGATGATGATTCCATTCCAACTCCTTGATGTGGATGATGATATTTATGATGAGAAAAACTTCTGATGATTTATAGATATGCCAGTCAGTGTTCCAGATACTGTTGATGTTGCTGCCCTCTCTCTCTCTCTCTCCTGATGATTTTGTAGAACACCCTTCTTGTTAAGGGGGACTGTTGAAATATTTTAACTACAAAGAGTGTTCTATTTATTATTGAGTTACTATTAATCAGATCAATCTCCTTTTGTGGCTTGATCATGTCGGGCTTTGTACTTGATCAAATCCCCTTTTATGGATTGGTAAAACCCTAATTATATTATGCAAATTAAGAAGTCTCAGCTCCCCTCTTGTCTGTTCTTGGTCTACTTAGTTGTCGTGGGTTTATCCCTATCAGTCATGATTGATTTTGCCTACCGCTGACCTATAGGAGTCTATCCCTGCAAGTTGTAAAGGGTTCTTGTATGTTGTTGGTGTTCTGGTGCCACCTTGCTGGTTTGACCGTGTCACCTTGTTATATTTATGGTCTAAATGATGCCACCTTGATATCTTACTGGTGCTGCCCTTGTGTCTTGATGTGCTGCGTTACCTTGTCTGTCAACAACCTTAATATTCTTACTTTGTGACTGGATTGTTAGGGTTGTTTGGGACTGCTGGTATTTTTCCTTTGTTAAAGCAGAATTATATGTTCTTGGGATTAAAGTGTTAATGTTGTTTGTGGGTTCTTTTTCCAGCCCTAGGTTGGATAGTGCTATTTTTTTTTCAGCCCTATTGCTTGACAGTGGCTTGGAATGTAGCTTTTCATCTTGTTGAGTTGGTTTTTGGTTTCCTATCTTAAGAGTTCTTCTTGGCATTGCCCCTATGATCATGATGAGATTTACCCTGAGGGTTTGATCCATGATCTACTAAGATTTTTCTGAGCATACATTGGATGAAGGTAACAACAACAAATCAGGTACCTTTGTTCCTTRTTACAACTAAGGTACTACTCAGATCTATGTTATGTTACTTATTTATGCTATTAGATTATGCATCAGAAATTTTGATGTTTTGCTGATAACTAAATTACAATAGCAAATGATTTGAAATTTATAAAAATATTTTTGTTTCTAGCTAGCCTACTCTTTTGCCCTTAAATTCTAATATGGTATTAGAGATTAGGGTGTGAAAAGAGTTCATTTGTGGTAGACTTTTGAGCTTGCATAGATCCTCTCTTAAGGGTTTGTATTTCAGATCAACAATAAGTTTGTTTTGCATCTGTAAACAATTTTCTGTATGGCTTCTTCTTCAGTCAAGCATAAGATAGGCTTGAAGGGGCTTCAAACTTCAATGCCTGGAAGGCTAGGATCTTTAATATCTTGGAAGAAAGTGACTTGGATGAGCTGGTTACCAGGGTGATGGAAGAACCTACTACAGATGCAGGAAGAGGAGCCTATAAGAAGAGGCAAGCCAAAGCCAAGAGGGTCATTTTTTACTCAGTTAAAGATGGTATGATGCCTCTTATTGCTCACCTAAGGATAACAAATGAATGCTTTGATGCCCTATCCAAATTGTATGAAAAGAAGGCCCCAAATCATAAGAGGACCTTGAAGAAACTACTATGTACATTAAATATGGGAAATGATGACACCATCTTTGCCTTCTTTTCCAAAATTTCCCAAACAAGAGATCAACTTGCAGAAATTGGAGTTGCAGTAGATGATGATGACCTTGTACAAACAACAGTAGATGGTCTTCCAAAATCATGGGAGACATTTCTCTCATCTGGAAATAGAAGAGAAGTTCAACCCAATTTCTAGAGATTATGGCATGATTGCTTGGAAGAAGAGGGCATAATTAAAAGCATAAATGAACCCTCCATTGCGAAAGCCCATGCTCTTTTAGCCAAAGCCAAGAAATGGAAGAGATTTTCTCAACACAAAAGCAAAGGTAAGAAACCTCAAGGTAATCACTCTCATCCTCACTCTCATTTATCTAAAGTAAGATGATTTAACTTTAACAAGCTAGGCCATTATGCAAAAGACTACAGGAACCCTCCTTCAAAGCAGAAACAAAAAAGTAGGTTTCATGTTTCAGTTGCAACTGAGGAAGAAGAACCTCAAAGAAAGAGAACCAAAACTGTCTCGAAAGAACACGAGCAACATAGAGAGAGTTATCTTGTTTAAGCTCTCTTCGGTGCTATCACCAAATCAAAAGAAATATGGTTAATGGACAACGGGGCCTCCAAGCTCTTGACATGCTTCAAACAGAACCTTGTGAACTACCGAGATAAGAATTTCAATGTGAAGGTAGAATTAGGTGATGATGGCACTTATGCTATAAAAGGAGTTGTATCAACATCTTTTTAGCTTCAGTCAGGTAATGCATTTCATGTTAAAGAAATTCTTTATGTTCCTAGTTTAAAGAAAAATCTTATTTTAGTTGCAGTTCTAGAAAGTAAAGGGTACACAGTAGCCTTCTCCAAAGGAAAGGCTCTTATGTGGCCCTCAAATGAAAGTATGAGCTCAACCATGATAATCAGAGTTCAATAAGGTGGACTTTACAAAGTCACTGGTCAAGTTATTTAAGCATTAGCTCATGAGATGATCAACCCCTTCGAATTATAGCATAAAAGGTTTGGACATATCAACTATAATGCTCTCCCAGGTTTGCAAAAGATGGTAACATGTATGCCAGTTTTTTCTTTTGAGCATGATCATATTTGTAGAGGCTGTGCTCTTGGTAAAACTACAAAGAAAACTTACCCTCAAAGTAATAGAAAAACTAATGGTATCTTAGATTTTATTTATTCTAATCTTTGTGGACCTATGACTACTCCGTCCGTCAATGGTTGTCTTTATTATATCATTTTTATTGATGATTGCTCTTGTAAAACCTGTATTTATTTTTTGAAAACTAAAGATGAATACTTTAGTAAATTTCAGGATTTTAAGAATCTTGTTGAGAATCAGAGAAGGAGACATATCCGTGTTTACAGAATAGATAATGGAAAAGAGTTTGACTCCCACAAGTATGATGATCTCTCCTGGGCTTCTGGGATCAAGAGGGAGCTGACCATGCCTTACAATCCCCAATAGAATGGGGTTGCAGAAAGAAAGAACAAGACAATTTGGGAGGCAACCAAAGCTATGATGTATGATCAAAATCTTCCGTTGTCTCTTTGGACCGTAGCTGCAAGTACTGTAGTTTATATTCAGAATAGGTGTCCTCATAAAGATTTGGAAGAGAAAACTCCATAAGAAATCTTCACTGGTGAAATGCCTTCAGTTGATCATTTGAGAATTTTTGGCAGTCCTGTCTACATTCATGTACCAAAAGAAAATAGGACTAAGTTAGAACCCTCTGGAAAGAAAGACAATTTTGTCGGGTACAATGAGACCTCAAAAGCACATCGAATCTATGTGCCAGGGAAAAAGTATATAGAGGTCAATAGAGATGTGAACTTCCATGAGGAAGCTGCCTTTCGTCATTCCAGAGAGCTTCCTTGTGATACAAAGGAGCAGGAAGCTTCATCTCCAGAGCCTTTAGATTCACAACTTTCAGATGAGTACAGGGAGGAGGCCAGAGAGCCTTCAATGACCATAAGGGATTCTATTGAGTTTCCCCTAGAGAAACTTCCTTCCAAAAGGAAGCCAACATGGTGTCATGAAATTTTAAGGAAGTAGAAAAACATGTAGCACCTAAAGGTACATTCAGAGAAAGCAAGAAGCCAGATAAGTACTCAGGTTTGATAACTCAGTTGAATCTTGTGATTGACTCAAAACCTTCCACTTTTGATGAGGCTACTAAACAAAAAGTGTGAAAGGATGCCATGATAGAAGAATATGAGTCAATATTGAAGGGGAAGTGGTCCCAAGACCTCAAGGAAAATCAATAGTAACCTCTAAATGGATTTACAAAATAAAACATGCAGTAGATGGTAGTGTTGAAAAATACAAATCTAGATTTGTGGCTCGTGGTTTCTCTTAGAAAGAGGGAATTGATTATGATGATATTTTTGCTCCTGTTGCTAGGTATACTTCTATCAGAGTCATCATTTCTCTTGCTTTAGTCTTTAATTGGAAGCTTCACCAAATGGATGTTAAGACTACGTTTCTTAATGATGAAGTTGAGTAAGAGGTTTATATCGAGAAGCTTGAGGGTTTTGTGATCCATGGGAAGGAATCCCATGTCTGCAACTCAAGAAAGCCTTGTATGGATTGAAACAGGCTCTGAGAGCTTGGTATGGAAGAATTGACAGTTTTCTTTAGAGTCTTGGGTTCTCCAAGAGTATAGAAGATCCTACTCTTTATATAAAGATTGTGAAGAATCATCCTGTTATCTTGGTTTTATATGTGGATGATTTGTTCCTTACTGGAGAGGGACATATGATAGCTCAGAATAAGAGGGAGCTATCAGTAGAGTTTGAAATGAAGGACTTGGGTCTTATGCATTACTTTCTTGGTTTAGAGGTGTGGCAGAAACATGGTGAGATATTTCTCTCACAAAGTAAGTATGCAGTTGATGTGCTTCGAAGATTTGGGATGCTGGTCTGTAATTCCATGACCACACCTATGATTTCTAACTTGAAGAAGTTACATGATCAAGCTACAGGTTCAGATCCAGAAGACTCTACAATATATTGTCAGATTATTGGGTCCTTGATGTATCTAGTACACACTAGACTGAACAATTATTATGCAATGAATGCCCTCAGTCAGTTTATGTTCAATCCAAAACACATTCATATGGTTGTTTCTAAACATATTTTCCGATATGTCCGGGGGACTATAACTTATGTGCTCAGATACACTTCTAGTGGAGGTGTCATGCTTCATGGCTATACAGATTCAGATTCGATGGGTAGTATAGTGTATTGAAAGAGCACTTCCAGATATTGTTTCAGTATGGGTTCAACCATGATCTCTTGGTCCAACAGGAAGCAGGGATCCATAGCCCAAAGCACTGCAGAGGAAGAATACATTGCTGCAAGTGTTGCTAGTAGAGAAGCAATGTGGCTCAAAAAACTACTCTCAGATTTGTTTAGTGTTGACCTAGAACCCANCCCAAACAAGAGATCAACTTGCAGAAATTGGAGTTGCAGTAGATGATGATGACCTTGTACAAACAACAGTAGATGGTCTTCCAAAATCATGGGAGACATTTCTCTCATCTGGAAATAGAAGAGAAGTTCAACCCAATTTCTAGAGATTATGGCATGATTGCTTGGAAGAAGAGGGCATAATTAAAAGCATAAATGAACCCTCCATTGCGAAAGCCCATGCTCTTTTAGCCAAAGCCAAGAAATGGAAGAGATTTTCTCAACACAAAAGCAAAGGTAAGAAACCTCAAGGTAATCACTCTCATCCTCACTCTCATTTATCTAAAGTAAGATGATTTAACTTTAACAAGCTAGGCCATTATGCAAAAGACTACAGGAACCCTCCTTCAAAGCAGAAACAAAAAAGTAGGTTTCATGTTTCAGTTGCAACTGAGGAAGAAGAACCTCAAAGAAAGAGAACCAAAACTGTCTCGAAAGAACACGAGCAACATAGAGAGAGTTATCTTGTTTAAGCTCTCTTCGGTGCTATCACCAAATCAAAAGAAATATGGTTAATGGACAACGGGGCCTCCAAGCTCTTGACATGCTTCAAACAGAACCTTGTGAACTACCGAGATAAGAATTTCAATGTGAAGGTAGAATTAGGTGATGATGGCACTTATGCTATAAAAGGAGTTGTATCAACATCTTTTTAGCTTCAGTCAGGTAATGTATTTCATGTTAAAGAAATTCTTTATGTTCCTAGTTTAAAGAAAAATCTTATTTTAGTTGCAGTTATAGAAAGTAAAGGGTACAAAGTAGCCTTCTCCAAAGGAAAGGCTCTTATGTGGCCCTCAAATGAAAGTATGAGCTCAACCACGATAATCGGAGTTCAATAAGGTGGACTTTACAAAGTCGCTGGTCAAGTTATTTAAGCATTAGCTCATGAGATGATCAACCCCTTCGAATTATAGCATAAAAGGTTTGAACATCTCAACTATAATGCTCTCCCAGGTTTGAAAAAGATGGTAACATGTATGCCAGTTTTTTCTTTTGAGAATGATCATATTTGTAGAGGCTGTGCTCTTGGTAAAACTACAAAGAAAACTTACCCTCAAAGTAATAGAAAAACTAATGGTATCTTAGATTTTATTTATTCTAATCTTTGTGGACCTATGACTACTCCGTCCGTCAATGGTTGTCTTTATTATATCATTTTTATTGATGATTGCTCTTGTAAAACCTGTATTTATTTTTTGAAAACTAAAGATGAATACTTTAGTAAATTTCAGGACTTTAAGAATCTTGTTGAGAATCATAGAAGGAGACATATCCGTGTTTACAGAATAGATAATGGAAAAGAGTTTGACTCCCACAAGTATGATGATCTCTCCTGGGCTTCTGGGATCAAGAGGGAGCTGACCGTGCCTTACAATCCCCAATAGAATGGGGTTGTAGAAAGAAAGAACAAGACAATTTGGGAGGCAACCAAAGCTATGATGTATGATCAGAATCTTCCGTTGTCTCTTTG
>JZKD02S2026597.1:6514-18980 GCA_000966675.3 Picea glauca
GGGTACCGATATTTTAGACTAATCTTGTTCAATGCTCTGTAGTCGATACACATTCGTCAAGTCTCATCATTCTTTGTTACAATTATGATAGGTGAACCACAAAGTGAGGTGCTTTGTCGAATCAAACCCTACTCTAACAATTGTTGCAATTGCTTCTTTGCTTCATTCTCTACTAGAATTGACTGTTTATACATCCCTATATTTGGTAGTGGGGAGTATGTAAATAATTGTATTTCATGCACCACTTCCCTCTTAGGTGGTAGTGTTGGATTTTCTTCACTTGTGTGTGTCCTTAAGGCTAGGTGGTCGAAGATGCAAGATTCATCCAAAGTTGACCAACAAAACCCCAAGGTGTTGACATATCAATCCTCAATCAAAGACTAAAGAAGGTCTCACCTAAAATGCCATGAGAATCACATAGATCATATGGTCTTTGTGTCAGTGTTGAAGGGCTAATCACACAAGAATCCATTTGGGCTAACATTCATACATTCCATTACATTATGTTTACAGACTAACATCATTTAACATTAACACATACATTCATTGGACACATAATTGAAACATCAAAGGACAAGAATCATTACATATTTATTAACTTCATTCAACAAATTACATACATGCATTAAGTAACTCATCAATTGATAGCAACAACGCCTTACGCTCTCATATATTTTCTCAACATCTCATTACATAGTGCCATGTTCTTTCTCTCAGACTCTACAAATATTACAAAACTATACTAACTACACTCAATCAACCCATGAAATAATGAACCAAGGAACAAACACTTTCTTTGTTGCCATTGCTCCTTTTTATTTCCTTCTCTGCTTTGGCACTCAGTCACTTTTAGTTCTTCTCCACATGATATGTTGACTGTCAATCCCACATGATTTTACCACCTGCATGCATTCCGCATCACCTCCTTGGAGTCATGTCAATATCAACTAACTTTCCAGTTCATCCCTTAACTATTCCACAATCTCTCGTGTTTCCTGAAGTAATCATTCGAGAAGATTTTTGGAAGATTATTTTCTTGATTTTGGTGTGCATGTAGGATCTTCTTGATTTCTGGCATGCATTAGAAAAACTTGGACTGGTGCGCATAATAAAACTTATACAGGCACGCGTGCATCATGTCATCCATTGCACAATTTTTGGTGTGCACGCAAGACTATAGCATGCTCAAAACTGCAGTGCATGTGCACAACCTCTACCCAAAACTTTCAGTGCCAACAGGCCCCCACCACTATTATTTGTCTTGTCTTCAAGACAATGGCCTCATGGAGTAACTTAGGTAATGGAAGAAACCATATTCATAACTTCTTGAAGGAACACTTTGAATTGATTACCAGATTCATTCAAGGTGTCATGAATTTTTTGGGTAACTTGGACGAACTCGTTTGCATCTATTGTCGTAACCTGAGGAGCTATCAAGTCCACTGTCTCCATCTTATGAATCATAGGCATGAAAATGACTTGTGCATCCGCAAACTAAGTATAAAAACTTAAGGCCTTATAATCTGCATCAGTGACTAGCTTTGTGATGGTTTGTTGCTCAACTTGAGCAACAACAATCTCCTTAGTTTTTGACATGATAGTTGTCATCGCAACTTGGCTCTCACCTAGAGGTAGAGAAGCTAAGATACTCTTTTTTTGGGAGACCTCAGTTTCTATTGCACAAACTCTGTCATGAATAGAGCTCAATTCTAGGGGACTTTGCAAATGGTTCCACAAGGTTAAACTGTATTCGACCACCCCTAAAAAGTCCTTCAATCTATTCAGGCCATCCTAGACGGCTGCTTTGACCATTGTAATCTTATTCTATAGCTCTATCTCCTCCAACATTATTTGTTGAAGCCACGTGCAGAGTGTTGTATTCAAAGATTCCAATATGTGAATGCACTTAGTAACCACTTTGAGTTTATGTGGTGCTAGGATCTTTGGCTGTACCTTTTTGGGATTACAAACCCATGAATATGCTTCATCCAAGGTAGTGAATAGTTCAACATGACTGACTAGAGTAGCTTCATGTTGGGCCTTGGTTTCTATGTGCACGGTGACCTCAACAAGATGCAACGTCTGGAGATTCTAGTGGGAAACTTCAACTTCTTGTCATGCGTGTACTTCCTACTACAACTAGAACTTTGTGTATGTATGACTTGTGATTTCAGTATCCAATGGAAGGCACAATTGGTCATGCTCTTGGGTGAGAGTTTGGTTTCTCTCCCTGAGCTCGTAGAGTATGGTAGTCACAAAACCATGTAGCTCAGTAGTAGGGACCTGCATAAGGTCCAACTTTGTTTTATTTGAGTCAGTTGGGACCATGGCCAGCGGGTCGACATGCAAGACTCTTCTTTGGCTCATTCACGGAGCCTCGATAGACTGTGAGTCCTATGGAGGAGACTATGGTGGTGAGGTCAAAACCAATTGTTGACATAGATATTCAAACTTCCCCACCATATCACTTTGGAACAATTTATGTCTGGACAACTTGGTGAAAATTTCCTTCATTAAGTTGGCTACCTGTTGGCTAGCCTATGGTGCTAGAGAGCCAACTTTTACTGCTTCATGGTGTTTGTGCACTAGCATTTTCCAAAACCCTAAACAGAGTGGACCTTTAGTCGAGCATAAGGTGTTGGGACTTCCTCTTATATCAAAGTGGTAAGTGGTGAGGGTGGATGGTCCTCCTCTATGTTGGCGTCCAAGTCAATAGGGGGAGAGCCCTGGAATTTGGCAGACCGTTTATGTTTCTTGACACCATCATCCTCTGCTTCAGACCCACCTTCACTTTGTATGCGCTCCTTTGAATGGGGTGATTCTTGATCCTTGTATCAAGACTATTGTGCCATGTATCCAATAGTTTTTTCTCGACGCCAAGCAACAATCACAACCCGTCTCTATTCCTATGACTCCTTGGCTCTCACCTCATATTGGGTTTGGACTTCAGAAAATTGAGGTTGGTAGTTGACCGACCATGCTACGACACCATCTAGGATGTCCCTTTCAGTAATGTAGAAAGGGAACTTCGCCTCGACCTTGTCATTGTCTATGCTGGGGTAAATGAAAACATTGTGAAAATCACATTTAAAATCAAGATAATTAGCATACCTCGTCAACAATCACTTCTGGATACGGACCCTTTCATCAGAGGAAATGGTCAATTATGTGAACCACTTTTAGAAGGATTTCATAATGTCTTCTTGGGCTTCTGGGTCCTTAGAGTGTTGAAGAGTCAGGAACTGGGGGGGAACAAACAAGGGGCGCCCTTCGTGTCCCTTTCATGTCCCAATGGTGGCTTCCACAATACTATACCTAGTAGAAGGATGACCCAACTGTAATGAAACTTTTTTTCCCAATCCTAAACATCTAAGAAATCATATATAAACTCATTTGACAAGTATTGAGCCCAGGTCATATGAGTTCCTCCAACACATCGCTTTGTGGTGACAATCACCTCGAGAGTGCATTCATCCTTTTAGCATTTGAGTATGAGGTTGCAAGCTAGTAACTCTATTGTGAACCTTATTGTTGGGTCATTAATTTCAAGGATTACAACCTCGTGCTTCCCCTACATGTTCCAAAATGAGAGTAGACTTCCTCTTGGGCTGTGTCTTTTGCCTTGATGGTATCCATTAGATATTCGCCAGAAGTGGGAAGACCCAAAACCCTATGCAACGTATTTTGATCAATGAGGTAATGCTTTTCTAACCATAGGTAACCACCATGCTGTCTCATAATGAGGATGCAGACACATGCCTGAACTACTTGGGCATGACCTAAATGTGGGCAGTTGAGTAATGTGAGGATGCCCAAATTCTGTGGGGGCTTCACCCATTTCTGAGTAACCACCTTCACTATAGCATCTTCCTTCTGGATAACAAATGCATATTTATCAAACTGCATCTATGGGAACTGATTAGGATCTCACACATTATAGTCGACACACTTGAGTAGTGGGATTTTCCCCAATTTTGGCCCTTGAAATTATACTCCACAAGGAATATTCGGATCTAGAACAAATTGTTCTTACATTTCCTTGGACTTCGTTTGATTTTTGCTCGAAGAATCCATCCTGGATATTGGCGACCAAAGTGTCTGAAACTGTGTTTTGGAATCCTAAAAACCAGTCAGGAACTCGCAGGATAGCCAAAGGAGTTATGCACTTTTGGTCTCTTGCCAATGCTAGAACACTTCGGGGCTTGAATCATGGTAGAAAAAAGAATATTGAGATAATCATGGTTAGCTAGTGTAGAGTTATTGTCCATTCATTTTCCTTAGTTGGCCAACAATGCCTTCGCTCCTTGTCATTGAAGTCACCTTTCTTTATGCTAGTCGGTTACTGTAACCTTGATGTTGAGCTTTTCACCATCCACCACAATTAACTGCTCCTACATTCTAAATCAGGTAAATTTTTCTCATGTCAGTTGCACTAATGACTCTGTCTTTATGAAATTGAAAGAAATCGACGCGGTGTAACTGCCTGTCACATCGATCATTATTACAACAATTCATTTTCACCGTCGAATCTTTCAAGATGATGTGGATGACCTTAAAAATGTGTGAGTTTGATTATTTGGGGGCACTGCACATGACTCCTATGCACCCCTGCATCACTCGAATGAGGTTTCAATAAGTCGCATCGACCCCTGGCTGGTCATGACGCTTTTTCACATATGCCCAACCTCTCAATTTCCTCCATGGAGGATCTGCACTAGTACCAAATGGATATGGTGGCACTTGTTGACTAACCATTCTCTCCTTACTCATGCGCAACTCGTCTATTTTCTTAATGGGGTTGAGGGGGATTTAATGGGTAGGCATGATTTCTATTACATCATATGGAGTGGTTATCCCCATTCTTCATGCACGTGGATCCCCCACTTGTCTGTTAGGGAAGTGAGGAACTGGAGGGATAGAGTGTTTTCTCGGCATCATGTGATGGGATTTCAGGTATCTTCTTTGTGCCCTACAATGATTCTTGGCTACCCAACACTTTTTGCAAGAATACATGTACTAACAGATATCCACCCTAGGCCTCAACCTTTCTCTGATTGAATCTTCCACAACTTCCCATTCTCAAATATATTCTCGAAGTGTAGCCCACCATTGTGCGGGTACTCCTAGTAACATTGTATCAAGGGTGCATACCTAGTGGGGTTTGGGAATGTGATGAATCGAAGCAATAAATTCTTCCACCGAATATATGACCCAAATTCCTCTTCATACACTTTAGTGGTGTGATTCGGGTACATCTCCTTGTGAAAATTTCATAAATTTTGTTCTGCCACCTTTCCATGGCATCCTCTGAATCAGTGTTGTATGATTTCACACTCCTCCAAATAAATTCTCCATCTATTATATAGTCTTCCCTACGCCCCATGATCTTGTAAATATTTTAAATAATAGAGCTCCATGCATCCTCATTAACCGGTTCATTGTATATATCCCCTTCATAAAGATCCAATGGCCTGATCACGCGTAGGGTGTCTACTTCAAATGACATCTGTTGCTTCTTCAAATTCAACACAACATTGTTGTCGAAGGCCCAATTAATTCCAAGTAAGGTAGGGTACAAAATAGAGTCATCCATGATCTCTATCACTTCAAAATATGCCTTCATATTTACCCCTTCTATAATCACCTCAAACTACTCTAGACGACCTATGGGATAAATTCTATATTGATTCACCAACTGAAGTTGAATGGGAGACCATACCAATAGTGGCTTACCCATCAATTCCCATGATTTCTTTGGTAGGATGTTCATGTCAGATCCTAAATCCAACATGACATTGTCCATCTCATAACTTCTAAGCTCAGTTGTCATCTTGAACTCTCTTTTTGTGCGCTTTTGTTTACTGACCTAGAACACGTCCCTTTCTAGTAGGGGAGTTGTTATCGCTTTGTTTTTTCCTTCTTCCCCCATGCATGTTGCTAACATATGCATCAACTTCCATACAACATCAGGGTCACTTAACAATTTTAAACAATAGTGCAAGAAGTTACTTACTTGGTCCTTGGTGTTTACTTTTGGCCCATGTCACGCAATGCTTCTTCTCGCACCATGCACTTCAACTCTTCATGCACATGTTCTTATATTTCCCTTTGTTCAGATCGTCACAATTCTTCTTGTCTGCAAGATTCTTCCAATGACCTTTGCATCGCACACTGTATTTCTTCGTGCACGTGAGATTCCTCCAAGGAACTCTACGTGGTGCACTACAAATCTTGATGGTCGGCTCGAGATTCCTCCAATAAACTCTTTGTTGCACACTATACCTCCTCTCTAATCTGGGCCTCTTCAAGCTACGTTTATGTCATGCATTGTAGCTCTTCTCATGCTCTTTCCTTCTCTAGGGATTTATGCGCATCGAACACAAAATGCTTCTATTGTGCAACATCGAACTTGGAAGGAGGCTATGTCGAATTTCTAATTTTCCCATATGTTCTTGGAATTGAGATTTCTCCATGCTCAAAGTCCCTTCCCGTCTTCTCTCCACCTCGAGTTATCACCTACGCATCCACTTCCTCATATTTCTTTTGATTCCTGCGTGGATTTGTAGTCACCATGTTGCAGTGTTCCTTCTTCTCTTCCCACTTCTTCAGTAAGTCAAGACATTCCCCTGTGACATGATCAGGGATATAGAAGTACCCATAGAGTGCATGGGGTTTAGTACAAAATCTATATACATGGCTTGTCTCACCATAGTTAAAACAAGTGGGGGGCCTTCCTCCACCTTCTCCATATCCTTATCCTCGGCCTCGTCTATACCCACCTCTCTCAACATCACCATGGTCACCACCCTTCTACTCCTCCTGAACCCAGAAAACATCATGGGTATGGTCTTGAATCAACTGAAGTGACTTATAGTTGTTCACATCATGCCCCATGGATTTGCAGAATTCAAAAAATAAAGTATGATGCATCTTCTGATATTTCACCACTGTTGGGAAGTGAGGGGGTAAATGTCCCCATTGTCTGCAAATATCACACCACTATGTATGAGGCCTAGTAGGAATTGGATTCGATGCATGTAATTAAACAACGTAGGACACTTGTCCCTATGGTGACCCTTCAATAAGGATGTTGTACACCACCTTTGATTTTTCCATATCCTGCAATTGCATCATCATATTGGTCAGTTAAGGCTATACCTATGCCAAACCCACTAATGTGTCTCCTCCTCCCAGTGTAGCCTCCTGACATATTGCAATTTCCACCGCTTCTTCTTGGATAATGACCTTCTGCTGGGTAACTTAGATATGGGGAAGAAACCCCATAATGAGCCATTCTCTATGTTGCACATCCTAGATCTGGAACATTCGCCTATCCAACAAAATCTTGAACTACTAGTCATAATCCCACCCAGTTTCTCCCAGCTATTGTTTAATCTCCTTAATCTCTATAATACATTGAGATTCTGGCTTAGGTTTCTAGAACTCCTTCAACATATGTCATTTGATTTTTGTTAGGGACCTCATCTGTCCTGCTGGCATAGTATCCTTATACTTCATGTAGCACGACAAGGCTCTTTCCCTAAACGTGGTCTACAATTGTGAAATATTCGATTCCTTGTTTGTGATCCTCTTCACAGACCATATCGCCTCACAAGTGAACCAATATTTTTTGCATTGTCCTTACCCATTCCATGGAACACGGGTAACCTCATGGTAATATCTTGATTTGACATCCTCAATCTCATACTATATCCTCCTAACTAACTACTTGGTGTCGAGGGCCTTTGTCATGATATCCTTCATTGTGAAGTATTATTGACTTCATATTCTTCTTTAGTTGCGTCTTCTCTCCTTTCTTCTCCTACTCATGCTTCTACTCCAACCGTTGTGTTATTTTTTGTTCTTTATTCTTGGTTAGAAATGTGCAAGTGATCCGAATGGATCTCCGCAAGTGAAAGAACTTCTTAATTTGCACCATGTTGATTTTAAGGTGGTGACACAAGTGTTTAAGTGGATTAAAATGATGTTTTCTTGAGTTTTATTTCTCACGCATTTAGTTATGCATTTGTGGGAAAAATACTTCATGCATTTTTCATATTAGTTTGATTAATGCTTTTATGAAGTGCTCATGCATTTAATTATGCATTTTATGAGCTTTAATAACTCATACATTATTATTATTCACTTGTAATTAAAATGATTAATATTTGTGAGAGAAAATTTGTCTCRCATATTATTCATTKATTAATTATGGAAATTGGTTTTCATGTAAGAAACCACCTCACACCAATTTGCCATTTTTCTCAATTGTAGGTTGAGAGAATCAAGGGCATGGTTGGAAAGTCTTTGGGTGGTTTTTAGACTTTTCCATTTTTAAGCCTAAGATGGTTGAAGATCCTACTTTTAAGGATCTTTTTTTTCCTACTTTGTAATCAGATCCTACAATTGTGGATATTGTAATTAATGCTCTTAGTTGGAGAGTGAGTAAGGAAAAGCTATATATATTCCTTATGTGAGCCATGTTGAAAGGGGGAGAGGAAGAGAGGAGAGAGTGCTTAGCTATTGAAAGCCATAGTGCTGAGCTAATGAAGAGTCATAGTGCTTGAATGTAAGAGAGCTTTGAGAGCTCACTTTGAAGAAGGAATATAGAAGATCTGCATTCCAGTTGGAGTAGGTCCAGAGACGTAGCCCCAGAGGTGGAGGGGTGAACTCCGTTATCAACATCGGTTGTCTCTCTCTTATTTGCCTTCATGTGTTTTTCTCTATTCTATGTTCATTTACTTATGTTTATGTGTTTTAATGCATTATGATAAATGAACTAATATGCTCAACAAAACCTGTATAAGCCATAGTCAATTTAAAGATCCTCACATTGTAAACATTTGGGAGAGTAGTACTCGACCCGTTTTCGGATCAAGTGGTATCAGAGCAGGTGACTGCTTTGCAGGATGGGAAGAGGAGCAAAGCACGCTGAAATAATGCAAGAGTTGCAAGAGATCAATGACAACATTCAAGATGACAATGCAGAATTGAGAAGACTTTTGCAAGTAGCTGAAGAGGAGAAGCAAGAGCTTCAAGAGATGCTACGAGCCAAAGAAGAGTTATTGGCTAAGTTGTAGAAGGTTGAGAAGATGGATGTTGCATCTCAAACCGAGGTATATGATGTTTCTTCATGTTCTGTTTTCTCTCCATATGAAACTAATGTTGGCATGAAGATCCTCACGAAGATGGGGTATAGAGGAGGTGGACTTGGCATTAATGGTTAAGGAGTCACCCAACCATTGGAGGTTGTACCAAGACAACCATTTGCAGGCTTGGGTTATGGACATGAAGAGAAAGGAGAATGCTCGAAAGTTGCTGAAGCAAAAGCCATCTCTTCACCACCGTATTCCAATAAGGGAATCAAGACAATTAGTCCTCATCAGTTCAAGGACAAGTCAGGAAGCTATAACAGTCATTCAATTTCTTCTTTTGCATATAAGAGAAATGATTGCTTCCATAGATATTCTAACCATGATGTAGTTAAGCATCAAACAAAGAAAATGTGGGTTAAGAAGATGGATGTGTCCATGAGAAGTGAGACCAAGCAGAAAAAGAACCTTTCGTATCCTCCTGCAAGGAATGTACAACTGAATGGAAAACAAAAGAATTTCTACAATTTCTGCAAAATCAGTGGCCATTGGGAGAAGAAGTGCTGGAAATTGCACCCTGAAATTCGCCACAAGTCAAGCAAGCAGAATGTAAAAGAACCTGTGAAGAAGGAGGCTCCATCCACCATTGGAAAAGCATGATTATGAGATGAAAGTTCTTGGTGCTGGTTCGATAAGCAGTTCATAATGTTTATGCAAGTTTTATTTGTACTATGTTGCAAAATTTCGAGTTTTATGGGGGCAGGTATCTCTCTTTTGATGGAAAACACTCAAAAATTTTCTAACTCGGAATTGAGAAGTAATGGCATCATTGCGAAGGACTAGACAAGAGAAACCCAATGGTGTGAAAATCGTGCCAAACGGCCTCCGGATGAGAAAGTTGCCTCTTATCTTATATATGGTCGATGACCGCAGCCTTCCTTATCTTCCTCCCAACTGACCCTAGTCACCATTTCTCTGCATGCCTTGCCCTCGGTGGGAAGGATTATACTGGGAAAAGGATGAAATGGGAGGCCAGATCTTGAAACAGAAACAAGTATGGCAAGAAAAGAAGAAACTGGGAGAGTTGTAGTGAACGGAAGGAGCCGAGTCCCCAGTTTAGATTTCCACAGCACGGAGCACAAAGAATGGATGTCTAAATTACTAGCTGACTAGGTTGGGCGAGATATGAAGATCAAGGATATAGTTTGGCCCGGAACCCATGACTCAACCACCATCAAAATTAGAATTCCGTTTGATTCACATCGAGCATTTCTCTCTCTCCCCAGCCGGGATTCGATCCTGAATCGGTCGTTGTAGACAAGGATCTCTGTTTGAAGGTCGTTTCTGACGTAATAGAAGAAGAAGAAGGAAGTTTGAGTTGTGTTTGGGATTTATTGTTGCCTGTTTCTTGTGGGTGTGATGGAGCAGAGTCTGGTCGACGACATAATCGTGCGGCTGCTGGACGCGAAGGAGAGCAGATCAGCTAAACAAGTCCAAATCTCCGAGGCTGAGATCCGGAAACTCTACCTGACCTCCAAGGATATTTTCATTTCTCAACCTAATTTGCTTGAGCTTGAGGCCCCTATCAATATCTGCGGTGATATACATGGACGCCTTACTAATTTGCGTGCTACAACAGTGAACAATGAGAACTTTGCACGTGTTGCAGTGAAAAACAAACTTCATTTACATTTGAGGCATGGATCAACTGTGCTAGAAGCACAGATCCGTGACTTTGTAAAGGACATCAAAGTTGAACTTGATAAACCAGGAGTGAATTCCTTTGGTCTCGGAGATTTCAAAGCTCCAAAAGTCCTTGGTGACATAGTGGAATCTATAGCTGGTGCAATTTTTCTTGATAATGTTATTGACACATCCAAAGTGTGGGATGTATTTCAACCTTTACTACAGCCTATGGTGACTCCAGATACACTTCCCATGCACCCAGTTCGTGAACTTCAAAAGTGCTGTCAACAACGGGCTGAGGGTCTAGAGTACAAGGCCTCATGAACAGGAAATATGGCTACAATTGAAGTTTTTGTTGATGGTGTCCAGATTGGGTTTGTTGATGTGTGCACTGTTCGCATGCTTCTCTACTAGATACGGGCACTGATAGCCAATACTACAGGGATACATAGCACCGATAGCCAAGAATCCAGGGATACACAACACCGATAGCCAAGAATCCAGTGCAATAGCATCCGTGTTTGTAAAAATTCAGTTAGAATTGAATTTTTTTTTTATTAGCAATGACAGTTTTAATTCAGATTTATGGCCTGCATGGAGGATGAGGCCCACTGTGCAGAGGCTTCATTTTGAGGTCTTGGAAAGAGTGGAAATGATTCTGACGCAACAAACTTCTGCATATTTGTAAATAAAATGTATGAGGCGCATGGTTAATAATGACATACAGGGGTATTCGTTGAGGACAGTTAATCCTTTCTTGGATGACTCTCGACCAAGATATCATGTATTTGTTGACGAATTTTGATAACAGGCCTTGTTCAAAGCATGGAGTTGTATAGTTTTGTTTCCATTGTGCAGGGAGACCAATACAAAGAGCTGAAGAGTGACAGTGTGTTCCAGGCCTTGTAAACGATATGGTCGACCTTTGACAAAGGACAGTGCAGTTGAGCCGAGGGCTAGGGCCATTACACTGAGTTTGTAATCTCTCGGGCCTAGCACCATTCAAAAATTCAAATATTCCTAGATGTTTGAGAATGCCTCATCATTACGGCCAATGCAATAAGATTTTCATGCAGGAAATCGAGCACAGAAAAGCCATGAAAGCCGAGCGCAGAGAGGGTATGGTTTTTCCATCTTATGCACATTATTGGCACATTGAATTATCATGTAATTTCCATTTGGCATTTCGTGTAAATCATTGTAAATTCCATGTAAAGGCCACAATTGCCATTAAAACTTGATGTAAATATGATTATGAAGCATTGAAAAAGGCTTGTTTAGCCACTCTTACGTGAGGAAGAGTGAGAGGCGTATTTTTGCGCATTAGGCCTTGTTGGCTTCTTTGTAAAAAGTTGATTGAGGCAAGCCTATTTTTGGCATTTTCATGTAAACTTGACCAATGAGTGTGGTTATAAACTCTTGGAAAGTGTTTCAAAAAAAAATGTAAACAGGTATGATCCAGGTTATCATCAATTACAGGTTGCAACTTTAAGCAGATGTGGGCGTTTGCATTTCGATTCCGAAGAACATAGGTGAAGGAGTCTTGAGGGGATGTGCCTTTTTCAGGCATTTTCATTGCAGCAGTTGCAGGTGTTGGTGTTGCGTTCCGATTCTGAAGAACATGGGTGAAGGAGTCTTAAGGGAACGTGCCTTTCAGAGACATTTGCATGCACTTGATGATGGATTGA
>JZKD02S2026620.1:42253-56559 GCA_000966675.3 Picea glauca
TAAAAATTTATTTGGCATAGGGTTAGGGAACCAAATATATATTAAAACTTTATTTATTTCTTTAGTTGTTATATAATAATAATAATAATAATAATAATAATAATAATAATAATAAAAGTGTTAAAGGTTTGTAAATTAAATATATAATTTTTTTTTTAATATATATTTTTTAAGAATATTTTTAATATATAAAATTTATTATTTTTAATAAAACTAAGGACATTTTTCTAATGCAATTTTATAGTGTTTAAGGGTATTTAAATATTTTATAAATACGTAAAAAACTTCCATTTGATAATCATAATAAATATAACAATACTTTCACTCAAACAACTCATCGATAATCCATTATTTGTAAATGTGATATTGAGCTCAATTCCCTAGGGTTTAGGGAGAATTATAATATAACACATGAGTTTGTAAGGTTTTGAAAAACCATACTGAGATTAACTTTGACAAAGAATTTATTTAACTTGATACCCATAAGTTTGTTATTTTAAAGAATTTATTTAACTTAATACCCATAAGTTTATTATTTTTAGTGATTTAGAGTACTGGTCTGGTTACCATTAATTTTTTGATATAGAAAATTTAATTCCCATTTATTTATTCATGAAAAATTCAATTCCCATTGTTGGCCTTTGACTAAGTTTTGGAGATCCTTGGTCAGGTTTGATCTATTTTGGGATTTCGACAGGTTGTCGAAGGCAGAGCATAAGTCAAAGTGGAGATCGCGGGATCTCGACCCCCTTTTAGGGATTTTTTGGGTTTTGGGCTTAGGTAATGGGTATGGGATGTCGACCCATGGGTTTATCCATGTTTAGGCCCTTTTGTAATGTATAAATAGAAAGCTAGGCGATGTAAGTAAGGTGTGGGTGTGTGCGATGCTAGGTTCTAAGGGCAAGTGATAGTTGTAATTGCTTTGTGCATACTGTGTGAGGCTTGCAAGGCTAAGTGCAAGTAACTGTAAGAGACTGTGTAAGGGCTTTGTGCTGTAACCTAGCTCGGGGAAAGAGAATTTGGCAAGGTGTGAAAAGATCTCCCGTCCTCTGCGGAGTAGGATTTTGATGCTATGTGCTTGTAAGAATCTTGACAAGAAGATAATAAAGAAGAGAAGAGTTGGTGGACGTAGCCCCATGCTGGGGGTGAACCACATATATTTCGTGTTATGGTTTCTTTGTGAATTTTGATTATTTCTTTGTGCCTTTGATATGATTTATGCTTAGTGCTGTTATCTTTATGAATATTAGAAGCATCTGATATAATAACTTAGTGCTCAATGATGTGAATGAATGCTAGATCTGATCTGTTTCTTTATGCTAAGTGCTTAGATGTGTGGATCTGGTTGAGTATTGTGTTACTATGTAATTAGGGTTTTTATTTGTGAAGTAAATACTAGTTAAATACTGATGAATGGTAGATGCTAAGTGCTTTGTTAGAGTATTCTAATCACAGATCCGTGTCCCAGCTAGGTTGTAGACACCTGAGTCCTGCAACCACCCCTACCTCTATCTCGAGTGAGACTTCATCTGCTTCACAAGTGTTTCTGAAAACACCGATATTTAGGGTTTTGTTGTAAAGATAGATGATAGACGACATAGTTGTCTTTGTTGTAAAGCTATGGACCATGAAGTTCTAGATTTCCCTAGAATGTTTGCTAGACTTGAAAGAATGAATATGGAACAAGATAAACATGAGAAAGACTCATAAATTAAGACTATGGCAGAACCCCAGAAAGGATCAGAGACTGTATTATCATAAATAAAAGAAACCCTGAACAATCATAAAGACATCGATCTATCAGAGATCTTAAAAGACAAGGAATGCATAGAAGCAAGAATAGGAGACTTTGACATAGACTATGTTCTGGACGAGGAAACACATGTGAATGTCATGACAAAAAGTACTTGGGAAATTTTGGGAAGGCCTGCTATGGTTCCTTCATTGGGAGGAATATGATTATTTAGAGGAAAGCTAATAACCCTATGTGGAATAATTACCCAGATATCTATGAGTGCTCATGGAACTATGACAAAGGAAGAATTTGAGGTTATTGAATTTGTTGAGAACAACGCCCCATTTTCTTTATTGCTAGGAAAACCCTGGATTAAGAAAGATCAGATCCAGAGAAAAGAAGAAGAATCCCTAGAATAGAAAAAGCAAGCATTAAAAGATTTCATGACTAAGAGAATAACACACTTGATAGAAGAACACGAGGACATGACAAAGACCAGAGACTTGGATGTCGAAGTTGAAATAATGTGAGAAAATAAATCACTTACCCCAGGCAGTGAAGAAGTATTACCCTTGAACCTTATGAAATATCATCAACAACATGAAGTTATTATGCCAAGAGAATATAATAATTAGAATGAGAAGAGAAACCCAATGACGCAGATCACAGGGAAGAAGGCTAGAAAGCTCAACAAGAAGAAATAAAATTTGGAGAAATTACAGGAAGTTCTAGAGAAGACTTCGTAGAAGGAAGGTCTCCAAAATTCGAACTTCGTCAGAATATCATAGCAACTCAGATTGGCACTTTGCCATGGTGGAGAAATATGACCGTTGGAGGCATTATAACTGTTAGATTGACATTCTCAAATGGTTAGAACAACAATTATGATAAAAAATCTCGCCATCGGACCAATGGGACCGCACCGTAACGGACATAACTGCATTGATGAAGGCTTCTTGTCCATTGGAAGGATCCGTTACATCACTGTCTACTTATCCTATCGGCTTTTGTGCCAAGCACACTTTCACAAATTTTATCTGAGCCAACTAGAGAACTCATTATTACTGTGTTGTGCTTATTGAGACCTTGCCATCCATTCTATTGCATTGGGAAATTGTTCATCAACCCGAGATATCCAATCTCGAGCTTGTATGTCGGACGAGCTCAGCGCTGTGTAAAAGTCATTGGAGGAAATTTTAATCGATCTAATGGCAGAGAGAGTGATGTCCGTAGGAGTTTAAGCCTCATCGACGAGAGGAGTTCAAACCTCCCCATTGACTACTCGCGGATCTAGACCATCCCAAGATGCAGAAGAGAAAAGGACTAAGCATAGAGATGACTTAGCAAATGTGAAGTTAACCCCATCCATCCTGCCCGACTACATCCCACCTCTGGTCGGTGTAGTGAGTTGTGATAGTGTCCCAAGGTATGTCGACTACACAGTTATCACAACGTACCTCCCAAAGGGGATACACATAATCAGACCGCAATTGGAGAGAATTCCAACTTTGAAGATTAGTGACTATAATCTAGGAGACCGAAAGACCAATGGCATGCTCGTGCCTCACAAGTACTTAACCAAGACAAAGGGAAAGAAATAAAAAATCATTCCCCAACCATGGACCATGAACATCGGGCATTCCATTCTCTTGAATGTAATGAAAATCCCACATTTTGGAAGGCACCATGAGGTTAACGTGTGCATTAAACTCCTATTTTCGTGCTTCCACGACGGTTACTTATGGCTAGAAAGACGCATCACCATTGACCCAACGCTGATCCATAATATCACCGACCTAAGTTTGCAGGGACCTGACCCACAAAACTTTTACCCAAGGAAGGATGCAGATCACGCCCTGGCATAGAAGATTAAAGATACTTATGGCAATATAGAGAAGGGAACGTGAGGCTACAAGGTAGCCTGCATTCAAAATGGTGCAGTGTGCCTTGCTTTCCAGTTGATAGCTGGTAAGCTAGTAAGGAAGAAAAAACCCACGTAGGTCACGGGGTTTGTCGTTGACCTCACGGGAAAGTGCGTGGAGGGATTACAGATGAAATGGGCTAGTTACTTAGTCAACCAACTAGAAGTGGAATTCCACGAAGCTTAGGATCAAGGCTATGAGTTCCACTTTAGTTGGCTCCCGATCCTCGTCACATTTACATCTTGGGAGATGCTGGAAGGTGAGACCTTCCCTGACATTGAGCCGTTCAAGACGCTTGTTGCGAAGTTTACCACGCTCTAGTATTTGAGTGATATGGAAAACCAATGGCAGTGGAACACAATATTCCATACCTACTACCTGTATCTGAAATGGGCTATTGAGTCATTCCCCCATATGACACCGAACACTCTAGATAGATTTAGGCCCCCGATGAAGTTCCGCAAAGATAGGCATTTTATATATATCACTTCGCACGCAGACGAGAGTAAAGAAGAGTTTCAATCATACTATAATATCACCGAGGAATATCTAGAGGAGATCACTAAGGAATGGCCCACATAGTACCTTATACCAATCGACCAGGCGGAACTGTCTGACCCAGAACTCATTGGAAACCCGATGGTTACCCGCGAAGAGTATGATGCACCCAATAGTAGCTGGAATAAAAATAAAGAAGAGGTACAATAGCTGGACATCGTCTCAAAAGAAACTGATTCACACTCACCTGGCGGAGGAGGTGGTGACGAAGTGGACAAAGAAGAGAAAGAAGGGGAAGAAGATAAGCATAAGCAAGGTGAAGTAACAACACCACGTAATCCCCCTGATGATGCAGATCCACTGAAGAAAAGAAAGGTTTCCCCCATGAAACCTACATCGCGGAAGAAATCCAAAGCTAGTAAGATGAAGCTACAGACTGTGCTCACAATGGATGACTTCGACTTCATCATCATAGCTGTGTCAAACACCTCAGAATATATTTTGTAGAGAACCGAAGAAAAACAAGAGGCTACGTATGATAGAATTGATACAGAGCTAAGGGGTGTCTAGCAAGCCCTTCAATCCAGCTGCTCAATGTCCACTGCGCCCCCGCCATCAGATGAAACAGTGTTGGGAGATGAGCCTGCCCAACTCCACAGAATATCTGACGCCACTGAAGCTCGCCTTCGTCGCGTGCAAAAAGAGAAAGACCAGGCCATAGCGGCTCTGAGGAAAGCACAAGAGGAGGTGATAGATCAACACATGGTTACACAATACGAGAAGGCTTCCCTCCAAATGAAGTTCGAACAAGATAAAGCGCATATCTAGCAAGAGAAAGAATAGTTGCTCGCAGAGAAAATTGGAATCAAATAAGAAGTCAACAGATCACTTCGCTCTATGACGAGCTTAGATCAACTGGCCAAAGACCCAATAGAGCATCAAGTGGCAAGGCTTGCTGAAGCCATTCAACAACTTCAACAGAGAATAACATATCTAGAGCTACAAACAGTGCCAAGCACTTCACATGATGTGCGGGATCAAAGAGAAGCAACTGCTCAGAGTGCAGTTGAGAGAATCAATGCCTTCACCATGGAATGTAAACAACTAAGTGATTGCAATGCACAGACTTATGAGCAACTCACTGAGGATCCCGAACTAAAGACACTGGAGTCACAACTCCAGGAGTCCAAGCAACAAGCAACAACAATTCAAGAACAATTTAAGCTCTTGTCAGTAGTTGAGAGAATGAAACAATCCTAGGAACAATGCACTGTCCAAAAGCAAGTCCATACCATATAGAGAAAAGTCATGGAAGTGACTGAGATGCTCCAGCCAGCCCAGGACGCATCTTACCAACTGTTCGAAGAGATTGAAGGATGAGGAGCAGAACTAGAACAGGTAGTCACTATAGTTGAGCAACAATTGGAAGGGCTTGTGAATGAGGCATTTCTTCTGGAGTTCACCACGTAGGAGGCCTTGGCACAACAATAGGTCGAAGAAACTCAAGCCAAGCTCGAGGCTTTTGAGGCAGAATTAACCAAAGCAAAGTGAATTGGGACGAGTCACATGTGAGTGTTGGGGGCTTGTTGGCCCTTGACCAAGTTTTGGAGATCCTTAGTCAGGTTTGACCTATTTTGGGACTTCGACAAGCTATCGAAGTCGGAGCGCAAGTCGAAGTGGAGATCGCAGGATCTCAGCCCCCTTTTAGGGAATTTTTGGGTTTTGGGCTTATGTAACGGGTATGGGATGTCGACCCATGGGTTTACCCATGTTTAGGCCATTTTGTGATGTATAAATAGAAAGCTAGGCGATGTAAGTAAGGTGTGGGTGTGTGTGATTCTAGGTGCTAAGGGAAAGTGATAGTTGTAATTGCTTTGTGCATACTGTGTGAGACTTGCAATGATAAATGAAAGTAACTGTAAGAGACTGTGTAAGGTATTTGTGCTGTAACCTAGCTTGGGGAAGGAGGATCTGGCGAGGTGCGCGCAGATCTCATGTCCTCCATAGAGTAGGATTTTGATGCTATGTGCCTATAAGAAGCTTGACAAGAAGATAATAAAGAAGAGAAGAGTTGGTGGACGTAGCCCCGGGCTGGGGGTGAACCATGTATATTCTGTGTTATGGTTGCTTTGTGCATTTCGATTATTGCTTTATGCCTTTGATGTGATTTATGCCTAGTGTTGTTATCTTTATGAATATTAGAAGCATCTCATATAATAACTTAGTGCTCAATGATGTGACTGAATGCTAGATTTGATCTGTTTCTTTATGCTAAGTGCTTATATGTGTGGATCTGGTTGAATATTGTGTTACTCTGTAATTAGGGTTTTTATTTGCGAAGTAAATACTGGTTAAATAGTGATGAATGGTAACTGCTAAGTGCTTTGTTAGAGTATTCTAATCTTAGATCCATGTCCCAGCTAGGTTGCAGACACCTGAGAACTGCAACCACCCCTGCCTCTACCTCAGGTGAGACATCATCTGCTTTGTAGGTGTTGCCGAAAGGGTCTATATTTAGGGTTTTGTTGGTGCACTGTTGAAGCGTTGAACCCTGGGTCTGCCCCTGTGCCAACACCCATTAATTTACATGTATTCATGGAAAATTTGTTAGAAACATTATAGACTATTCCATCCCCTCATTCTATTTAGTCATCTCCTCAATATATTTACTCAATCAAATAAAAAACATTGGTATTGGTACTCACAATGAACTTGACTATGATAAACTTGTATTCCTAACATTAAAATAAATATAATTTTTAAAAATAACTCCAATATAAATAATACAAATTCAATGAATTTCATATTCAGGTATAGATATCCCAATCTATTTCTATATATTTCCAAAATTATTTCCGCATGCTTCCCACCTCCTCTAGAATTACCATTTTTTACAATATCTTTACCTCCAAGTTAATTGATTACATTTAAAAGCACCCCATCAAGTATACTAACAATCACAATTATTACAAACTTAATAGATGATATGACTATGCTTCTAAAGTTGTTAGACAAAATATTAGGCTTTTTCAAACTACTATGGACCAGAAGAAACAAGTAAAATAATACAAGAACTTGATTAAAAACAATAGAAGGTATAACTATGATTGTAAATTTGTTATAAAAATATTAGGTTTTATCAAACTAATATGGAGAAGGAATTTTTTTTTTAAAAGAATCTAAAAATTTGATTAAAAATAAAAAGTGACTCTTCATCATCAAGTCACAATATACTCTTTTAGATCTTGATAAGCATAACTCTAAACAATATTGGAAACAAAGTTTGCATAAGGAATCTACAATTGAGACTTATATTAACATAGTCAAATGTATCTCAAGCAATTGTATGTTGTTTAGAAACAAAGTTTGCATAGGGAATCTACAATTGAACATTATATTAACATATACAAATGTATCTCAAGCAATTGTATGTTGCTTCTATGCACATTAAAGATGTTGTTAATGATATCCTCCGTCTCCCAAACTCAAATCAACTTGTTCTCTTTAGATGACATTAAAGAGGGGATAAGGAAACTTGCAATAAGAAAGTAAGACAGGATAAATACATAGAAGTATTTAAAGTGGAAATTCTTAAGATCGTTATATCTATCATTATCTATCACATCCAAACCTCGTTTAATACTTTACTAGGATAAGGATTACATAAAAGTATTTAAAGTGGAAATTCTTAAGATCGTTATTTAAGTTCCATCGTACCTATCTATAAAGCTCGAGACAAAAACAATCCTCCCATATAATTTCAATGATCTTTTGGTTGGTTTCAAATATTTGGGTTACTTTCTAAAGATAGGGATGCATAAGGTAGTTGAATGGGATTGAATTGTGGTCAAAATAAGCAAGAAAATTAGTTTATGGTGTAACATGTGGCTTTCTATAGGAGGTAGATACATTCTAGTCAAAACAATGCTGGAAGGCCAACATGTTTATTGGATGTCTATGGAAGCAATTCCTCGATCTGTATTAAGCAAGATTAGGAAATTGATGTTTCACTTTCTTTGGAGCGGCCAAAAAGATTCACAACAATATCATCTTTGCAGATGGGATATTTTATCTAGATCAAAGAAGAATGGAGGATGGGGTTTTTGGAACCTTGCACATTTCAATTTGGCATTGACTACAAATACCCTTTGGAGGGTCTTAACGCAAGATGGTATATGTCATAAAGTTATAATGGACAAATAATTTTCAAACATAACAGTGATAAACTGGTTTAGGCTGGCTTCACAAAAAATATTTTCTTCTTCCAGGATATGGACGAACCTTACCCATTCTTTTCATGTAATTACTCATTGGTTTTCATGGCGATCAGGATCCAGACATCTCATTTCCATTGGAAGAGACCGAATTCTGGGCATTGGTGACAATTCTTTCCTCAATGCAGAGATCCTATCTATTTTAAATAAAAAATGAATTATTGTGCTATCACAAGCCACTGAAGGTCGTGATCCAATTACTCAATATGAGATATGGACGACCAATGAAAAATTGGGTTTAATCGGGGAGCAGGCATCATAATGGAAAAATTATATATCGGAGCTTAATGGGGACGATATCTCGCTTTATAACACCAAGAAAACTTTGCTATGGACCGGAGGCGATTCATTTGGGAATATCACTGTTAAAAACATATATGCAACCCTTATATCCACTCAATAGTTCCCTATTTGGCGTGGATGGAGAGTTAACGTATGGAAATGGAAGTTACAGCTGAATATATATATATTTTTTATGGCTGGCTGCGGACAACATGATCCTTACCTGGGAGGTTCTAAATAAAAAGGTTGGGAGGGCTCGGGTATTTTCATACTCTGTAAACATAACATTGAAGACATAAACCATCTATTTTCTCATTGCTCATTTACAAAAACTATTTGGTCCATAATTTCTCATAGGCTACAAATTAAAAGTGCATGGGACGAAAATTCTCATATAGGATGCTTAGACTCCTGGACTATAAACAATACAGTTTCAAATATCTTGGCGACAATTACATGTTGGAATATATGGATTGCAAGGAACAAAGCAATATTTGATGAGAAAGCACCTTCTGCTTGGGCGGTTGTATTCAAGACACTTGGATCACATACCATATTCCCGCATACACAGGAAATGTTGAATACAAGACAGAGGCTGATCACACAAAATGATGAATGTATCTATGCTTATTTTGATGGGGCATCTACAACGAGTGGTTTAAATTGTGGAGCAGGGGGTGTCTTAAAATTCCCATATTCAACTGTTTACAGGTGGTTTGTCAATTGCGATGGATGAACTAATACAAAAGCTAAGATTTTGGGAGCTTGGGCCACTCTCACATTATCAAAATACTTGAACATCCAAAATATTCATATTTTGGGGGACTCCAAGGTGATTATTGACTGGCTAAACAATATTGGAAATCTACAATCCACTGCTATTGAAGGATGCAAGCGTAGAACATTAGAGCTGTCTACACCTTTTCATGGTATTTACTATCACCATATCTACAGGGAATACAACAAGGAGGCAAATCTTTTATCAAAACAAGCCCTACTAGAACCAAAAGGAAGATTATCATATTATACTTGGGAAGGAGGGACAACAGACCCTACTTTTTATATGGATCTGTTTTAAAGTTCACCATAGTTTTTTTGAGTTTTTGGTCAGAGATATAGACTGGTGATATTAGTATTTTTTGATGTTTTGAAGCGATGAACTTCATAATATTATTGCATGTCCACTGTCTTAGTTTAAATGGATCCATTTTTTGGATGTTTTATCTTTGTAGTGGACAATATATATGTCACTATGTATCCTTATGGATCTACAAGTATCAACCTTTGATGGAGCAAATTTTCTATTGGAAAAAAGCTAGAGACAAAAACAATCCTTTTAATTATAAAACTATTATGCTTTTCTCTTTACTATCCAAACTCTTAGGAAGTATCTAAGAAAATAAAATTAGTGGTTGGTTGGACTAAGAAAGATTAAAGCTAAAGGCCAAGTTGGGTTAAGRACCAAACACTCCACAATTGACCATGTTCTTATTTTWAAGTTTATTGCTAAAAATTATTGTAACAACAAAGAAGATCTTTTTTCTTKCTTTGTTGATTTMAAAAAATCCTCTGACACCCTTCYCGAGGRAAATMTTTTAAAATGTATGRAGATTTWGGAATTTCCTTTGACCTTAGGTTTTCCATTTATAGACTCTACGAGCAAGCCATTTCCAATATTAAAACTAGTTAAAGTTGGTTGTAGGAATTCRATTACAATATTGRAGTTAAGAAGGCTTGTCCTTTATCCCTACCTTTTTTGGAATTTATATTGATCATTTGGAAAWGTACTTAGAAGAGGCTAGGCCCATATGCATTGACATTCACTACTACACTAATAATTCCCATTATTATGCTTTTACATGCCACTAACATTTCCCTCTTGGCCCAAACAACTTGAGGAGCTTGAAAATAACGATGTTGATCTTAATTATAAGCTTAATTAGAACCTTAGTATTGGAAAATTAATATATTGAGCAAATCCAAAAACGCCAAATTACTAACAACTTCAAAATTATAAACAATACTTCATGCCCCATTCTCCTCATGGAATCTTTGGCTAAAAATAGGTTGGAAAAGGACTTTGATAAATGGTTAAAAGTATAGACATCCAAGACAATAGCATCTCCTTCAAAATTATAAACAATACTTCATGCCCCATTCTCCTCATGGAATCTTTGGCTAAAAATAGGTTGGAAAAGGACTTTGATAAATGGTTAAAAGTATAGACATCCAAGACAATAGCATCTCCTTCAAAATTATAAACAATACTTCATGCCCCATTCTCCTCATGGAATCTTTGGCTAAAAATAGGTTGGAAAAGGACTTTGATAAATGGTTAAAAGTATAGACATCCAAGACAATAGCATCTCCTATGATGCAAACCTAAAATTGAAATAAAGTTTCTAAATTCCTATGGAGTGATGAAAATTTCAAAGACAATAACCATGAATCCCAAACTTGATTATCCTTCCTACCCTAATAAGATTGCAAGCTTCAAGAAAAAAAATAAGGATTACTAAGATAAGAAGTAATACACATAATTTCCATCAAAAGTGAGAGATGATCTCTCTTGAAAACTCTTGCTAGATTGAAGACAAAGCTCACTTGTAATAATAATATATGCAATTATAATTTGATTCATGAAATTCTAGATCAAAATTGTGAATCTAAACTTACATAGACACAAATTTAAAGAGACATCTTCATCATTTTTAATACAATATTATTATTTTATAAAAATATATAAACAGTAAAATAAGTATATTTAATATTTATATTTTCAAACTAAATCTGACATACACATACAAATAAAACTCCAAAAATCTTAAAAAATATCATATGAAAACTTATCTGCAAAGCCTATTAACTTTAATTAGAAGTTTTGTGCCCCTTTTTTCACCATATTTATATATATGAAAATACATCCATCTCATATACCATATTTATATATGAAAATACATCAGAATATGAAGAAACATCCATGTCAGTATGTTAAGAATCCTCAATATATTTGAGGAAACAGATTGGCATTTTTCTAATAGCAACATCTAAGTTGCCAGAAATGAGAAGTCATTTATAAGAACAATGGAGCAGAATAAATCAGATGGTTTGATTAGAATAAATCAGATGGTTTGATTAGAGTGATAACAGATTGGCATTTTTCTAATAGCAACATCTAAGTGGCCAGAAATGAGAAGTCATTTATAAGAACAATGGAACAGAATAAATCAGATGGTTTGATTAGAGTGATCCAAGGAGAGGATGCAATATTTATCGATCCCTTTCCTACAAACTAGCTAGAAAACTTGAATTACTGATACATCCCCATCCCCATCTCGGGGAAAATACATGGACAATGTGAAGGTATAAGAACTTTTGGTTTTGTTATTTATTATCAAGAGGGTAACTCTTCTTTTTGCAAGATTCTAGTAGTGAACCATTATTTTAATGGTGAGCAATTTTCTGTTGGTCCAGAGTTCAATTACAGGTAACTTTGGCTTATCATGTGTATTGTATTTTTTGGTCGAGGAAATGTATCTGAAGTTTGGGAATCAAGAAAATAGAATTCTTGATAACAATAAATATAATAAACTATAAATATAATAAACTCAAGGTTAGTTTTAGACTAATCAAGTTAACCTTAAGGACTAAATCTACCATATATATATATATATTAATACATGTGTCTAAGAGTATAGGAAGAAACTTTTCTAATTACAATATCAAGTTTAGCTTTAGACTAATCAAGCTAACCCTAAGAACTAAATCTACCATATATACATGTGTTTATATGTTATACATGTGTTTAGAGTATAGGAAGAAACTTTTCTAATTACAATATCAAGTCTAGCTTTAGACTAATCAAGCTAACCCTAAGAACTAAATCTACCATATATACATGTGTTTATATGTTATACATGTATTTATGTGTTTAAAAGTATAGGATGAAACTCTTCTAATTACAATATCCAGTGAATACAATTTCATTGGTACAGAACTCAATTACAGGTAACCTTGACCATGTGTATGAGGATGCTCTTCTCATTTCAAATCATAGATATAGTTTCAGTGTTACTCTGCTAACTTGTTCATGAAAATCATCTACTACACAACAATCTCCCATCTTTGGCCTTGTGGTGGCATAAAATCTATACATTGTAATTGCTGGACAATGCAAGAAACTACTTATTATGTGGCCTTATGGTTGGCATAAAATCCATACATTCTTATTGCTGGACAACACAAGAAGCTAAAATAAACAAATTTAATAAAATAAATATATTCAATTGTGCATGGCTAAGAAATTATATATAAATAAGTGCCAAAATGGCATTCTTATAATTATTCTTTCACATTTCTAAAACAAAATAATTATATTCAATTCTGCATGGTTATTGCATAAATGGGTGGAAAGGGATTACATCATAACTTCCTTGAGGAGCCAAGGAGCGCACAGAAGGATTGTCAATATCTCAGTTGTTATTCTGTGTATGCTGTAGCAAATACAAATAGCCATAGTGGACTTGTCATTTTTTGGAATAATATTACTCCCCTTTGCTAAATAAGAATCAACGAACATTATTTTGAATCTGAATGAAATGGAATGGTAATAATATAACACGTTCTGCTTCCAAATAATTATAAGATTACTTCTCGCTTTTGGTAGCATTCCTGGAGCCATATAATTTCTGGCAATAATAGAATTTGTATAGGATTCCTGCTACTACACCATTTTGGTACCGCGTCCTTTCATCACATGTTGGCGAAGGCCTGGAATATGGGTTTTTGAAATGTAATCTACCCATTCAATTCTCCTCACGTCAAAATCAAAGCTTCCCTTTTCCTCCTCAGACAGTTCCTGAAATAAGTCCTCTGTGTTTGAGTTATCAAACCTGGAGATGAACACAAAAAGGGAATACATCATAAGTTTTCAAACACTTCATCAAACAATTTAAACATAAAAAGTTTAAAGATTTGTACATTGAGATTTCTTCCAGTGATTAATCCAAGCTTAAAATGAATCTGTATCAATATAAAACCAGCTTACCTTCCCTGATAAAATGTGTATGGCTGGTATATATTGGCCAGATATTTGGCTTGTTCTATTGCTTTCAGCCATATGCTCTTACGCTTCTCTGACATTTTCTTGGGAGAACTATGTCCGATCTGCAGGCATGCAAGATGGCAATGCATTATATTTTAGTAATCTGCAAATCGTAATCTTAGAATATTCACAAATTTATAAAGATTTTATGTAACAGAAGAAACTTACGTTGAGTGGCATATCAAAAGCACGACTCCGAACATGAGAAGAAAAATCGTCCATTTTGTCGAATAATTTCATTTTGTCTACTTCGATCTGGTTGCCTTTAGGGCCAATGTATGGATTGGATTTAAAATGATCAAACAGTACTCCTGCTAGCTTTCCAAATGACAGTGGATTTACAACGGAAGAAGCTACATGATACACCTCCAGACCAGTCTTTCCAGCATGCTTTGCCATGGCTGCTAATGTTGCATTTACAACCATGTCTGCTGGCACCTGTTCAAGCCAGAAACAAACCCAAGCACATGCATAAATTCAATATTTTGCAG
>JZKD02S2026631.1:10337-28609 GCA_000966675.3 Picea glauca
TCCTTCAACCATGTCCTTAGCATTTCTAGTTCTGTACCTTCTGCACTAAAGACCATTCCACTCTCTTTGAGTATGCTCCCTCCAAGTCCTAGGGTGGTTTCCTTTGATTGGAATGATCTTGTAGAGCCTCAACTTCCTTCTTCTACACCCTTCCATATAAAGGGAATTCTTTTATATATTATAGATAAGGTAACCTCTACAAGTATCTTATCCTCCTCGACTTGGAAGGGTTTGGGTTTTCCCAAGCTTGTATCAACTATCTGCGAGTTACTGAATTTTGACAGAAGTCCTGCATGGGAACCTTGGCCTCCCCCATTATATGCTGCTTAGAACAACATCCCCGAGTATTGTTTAAGCTCTTTTCTGACTCTCTCAAAAAGCGAAAAGATTACCGAGTAAACTTGTCTCTTTCACACTCGTTAATTGGATCTGAAAGGATGTCTATTTGGTGTAAGTTTAACCCTTTTTCGGTCCAAATAGACTAATTTCAAAAAAGGAATACTCTAGTCACTAGTGGCTAGAAGAGTTCTCTTAGGTATTGTTTTATACTTTTTCAGGCCCAGGGGACTAAATTTACGAAAAATGACATTCTTTGGAGTTAAGTTGTAATTGCATCTCATTCGCTTGCTTGTAGTATTAAGATTATTGTTGGTTCTTGCTTTTCATTATAAGCCTATCACCTCAGCAATTTACATCACCAGCCAAGCAGAGCCTTGTTTATATCCTCTGCAGCTTGACACCCTACACCCAAGAGGAAACATTCCCCCGAGTGTCCATCTCCCCATGCACCTCCTTGCATTGAGCATAGGTATGTTCCACTACTGGAACTAGTTGCTTACTTGCGAAACTCATTTCCTCCTCTGTATCATAGCATTTATTTGACTATGAAAAAACAAAAAAGACGGGTGGGAAAATAATATTATCTTATATTGGAAGCAGCCGTGTCGCCTTTGAACAAAGCACAAAAATTTTGAGTCCACTTGTCATCAAAATTTGGGGTTTAGCTTGACCTTAGGAAGCTGAGATCGTTACGTAGAGTTTACTCCCCCGATTGGTTACTCTTCCAATCCCTATGGAGAGTTTGATTGATGCCTCCTGCATCACAAAGTTTCATCATCGAGTCTGTGCTGCTAGAGTCGTCCATATGTCTCATGCTCTTGTTCAAAGGATGTCTATCAACCTGTGTCATCCATTCCTTAGAACTCTTGACTTTACATGTCGGCCATACCCTCAGTGTGTCTTAGAATTACATGAAATTGTAGTCCTATCGTGCACCCTGGTCCTCATTTCATTATTGGTAGGTAACCTTGAACCCAACAGTCAGTATTTCATCATTGGTCACTGACTAGGGGGTTTCCCTTGTGTTCGACGACAAGAAATCTATTCACACATTAGAATTTGTGAAGTGTCTTGGATGCCATTATCCTTATTGGTGGATTCCTCGCCTTTGTCGGCATTTTTCCTTATTGGCTTCTATTTAGAAGGTCCTTTTAGTGTACCCCTTGCATTTGGCACATGCGGAAGATGCACATGGTCATTGGTTCGTGAACATGTTCTTTGTTCGATTTCCTCCAAATCATCAAGATCTTGTTTTGTACCTCGTGTTGAATGATGAGAGATTCTTTAATACTCTCCTTTTAGTGGGTCTCCTTCCATCGACTTCAGCCCATCTATTTTGGAAACGAGACCTAGAGTCCTATGAGTACCTAGAGGCTTGCAGTCATTAGTGGTAGGTTCTCCCGCCATCGACAGTTGGGAATACATAAATCTCTCATGATCAATGGATTCTTTAAGTGTTCGACCCCGACACCTTTATTCACACTTGTAAGAATTTACTCGATGTCTTGATACCTACTTTCATTATCGGTAGGTTGTTTATGTCTCGCGTTTGTTAACGGTATACCTTAATGAACGATAATCAAACGAAGTCTCATTGTGTTCAACCTCAACTCCTTTATTCACATGATGTAGACTTCCACCATTTGCGAAACATGTAGAAGAATTAAAGACATCAGTTCATAGTCACAACTTTCATGAGTTGTCGCTATCTCTCATTGGACCAGTACCTATGTGACTTCAGTGATCACGGGGGATCAGATTGTACTCCACTATATACAAATATCTTCAGATTGATTTTGATACTGGTTTTATTGGGCCTTGTTCATGACTATGACATCCTTTGGCATGTAGACACCTTTGTATTGCCTACTAATGGCCATGAACAATTATTTGGTATATTTTCACATGAATATGTAGTGTAATTCGAATTGGCAGCCATGTGTGCAATGTCAGTACAGATTGTAATATTCTCATGAGCAACTAGTTCGTCCAATTGAGTCTCCATTACTCCAATTATGGGTATTATAATGTATTTCGGCCATCGCAGATACTCCTCCGACCTCACACATTATGGGGCTGTTATTGGATAAATCCGTAGGTGCAGACACTAACCGATCTCCCTAGATCCATCTGGATCTAGAACAAAGCAAGACAGAACATGACTCTTTCCCTAGATTTTTAACCATTAAATTAAATAGGAGGCAAGAACAAATAACATACCTTATTATCTCTTCCTATGGTCTTTGTTGCTCCTGCTTCGCTCCAGTGCTCTCGTGCAGTCAAGACCAAGACAACACAAACCAACCAAAGTGAAGAAAGCAAAATATATTCAATGGTTAACCTATGTGTATGATCAAGGAATTACACAATAAAGTGAAAATAACTTTATGGGAAAGAATCATATTATTGTATCATATTAAATGTGAAAGAGAGATTACAACCATGGCCTTGATGTCGTAAGGTCCCTTCCAACTGTCCTTNGATTGCTCTGTTATAAGAGTGTTGTATATAGATCATATTTTCATCCTAGGTCTTTGGATGCTTCTGATTGTAACCCCTCAAAAGTTGCACCAAAGTCTTGTTGACTACTTCTGTCTACCCATATGTCCATGGATGGAATGTTGTAGACCTCTTGATCTTAGTGTCCATCTTCTCACATAATGTAGTCCAAAATGCACTAAGAAATTTGGTATCCCTGTCTTAGATGATGCTCCTTGGTATCCCAAAGTGCACCTAGACCTATTCAAAGAAATTGTTTGTTGCTTCCTATTCGTTGATGGTCTTTTTACAAGGCATGCGAATGAACATTTTGTTGAACCTATCAACTACCACAAATATGTAGTCATGTCCCTTCCTAGTTGTTGGTAAACCTCCCACAAAATCCATGGAAATAATTTCCTAAGGTCGAGTGGGTACAAGGAAGGGATGGTATAGACCTTGCTTCTTGTTCCTGGGCTAGTTGGTAAAACTAAGTATACATTCTCTAATATACCATGCTACATCTTCTTGCATTTTGGTCCAATACACATTCCTATGTAAGTTGGAAATTGTCTTCCCAACACCAAAATGTCCTGCAACCTTGGAGGTATGTGCCTATGTGATAATCTGCAATCATTCACCTTTAGAAACATATAGCTTATCGAGCTTGTAGAGTAAACCATTATGGAAATGATAGTCAGCCTTGCCATCACCATCCTCTATATGAATTTGGTTGTGTAGTTGTTGAAACACCTCCTTGAAATCCTCATATTTTGTGTGCATCATGGGTAAAAGGCTCCATGTGCATCAGAGTTCCCAAAGATGTAATACTAGATGTGGGTGACCTTGAAAGCGTGTTTGCGAACTTGTTTGTGCTACCCTTATTATACTTTATGACCAAACGAAAATGTTGTAAGAAACCCATCCATTTGTAGTGTCTAGTTTGTTGTAATTTACTCTGGGCTTGCAAATATTAGAGCGACCAGTGATTTGTGTGAATGATGGTCTCCTTTCCCATCAGATAGTGTTTCCACTTTTTGACAAATTGTACCAATGCATAAAGCTCCTTTTCATAGGTAGGGTATTTGATAACCACCCCATGAAATACTTCATAATGATAGCAGGTGAACCTTCCTCCTTGCATCAGGACTAGACACATGGCATACCCATTCAAATGGATTCTGCAAGTTTGGTAGCGCAAGCACTAGTGCTTGACTGATCTTTCTGTTTATCTCATCAAAGTCCTTATATTGATTCTCTCCCCACTGGAAACTCTTACTACCTGTTGTTATTGCATGGAGTGGTGTAGTTACTACTGAAAATGAAGCTATGAACTTCCACAAGTATTGTGTTGCCCCAACAAAGCTCCCAACTTCTATGCAATTTGTAGGAACTAGCCATTTCATGATGGCCTCCTTCTTGGTGAGATCTATATTGAGCTCGCCTCCAATGATCACATACCCAGACACACCAAAGACTATTTAGCAATCTCGCATTTCTTGAGATTGGCTAGCAGTTGGTGCTTCTTCAGGGTCTCTAACAATTGCATAAGATGTGAGATGTGCTCCTTCTAGGTAGAACTATAAACCATTGTATCATCCAAATAGACAATAAGAAATGAATCTAGATAAGGGTATAAAACACCATTCACCAGTCTCATAAATGTAGCTTGTGCATTGCATAAACTAAATGGAATAACCATCCACTCATACAAACCTTACCTTGTCTTGAAGGCAGTCTTCCAAGTATCTTCTTCTTTGACTCGTACCTTATGATGTCATGATTTCAAAATTAGCTTAGTGAAGTACTTGGCATGCTACAGTTGGTCCAATAGATCATTGATCCTGGGTAGAGGGTACCAAATCTTCAATGTTATCTTGTTTAATGGCTTATAATTGATACCATTCTCCAAGTCCCATCCTTCTTGGGAACAATTATGATGGGTGACCCACAAGGTGAGGTACTTGTTCGAATCACACCCTACTCCAACAACTGCTACAACTGCTTCTTCACTTCATTTGCTTCTGGAAAAGACTATCTATACCACCCAATATTTGGCAATGGGGAGTCTAGGAATAATTGCATTCCGTTCTCCACATCCCTCTTGGGTGGTAACCCTTCAGGCTCCTGGAACACTCCTTTGTATGCCTGTAGCAACTCCTTCAATTGATGTTTCTTCTCTTTAGTACGCCCTTATAGGGATGTCTTTACTTTTAACAACTCTTCACCATATTGATTTTCTCTTAGAAAAAGTAAAACATATTTCTTGGTAGAACTAATCAATTTCTTAGCTTGATTGACACTTACCAGTGAAAGTATTGATTTTCCTTTGTGTGCATTGATAATGAAGGATTTTCTGTCCCTAATGAGGTGGTGTTGATTTCCTCTCCGCGTGAAGATAACATCCCTCATATACATGTAGGGGCTTCCAAACACTACTTCACATACATCCAGTGGTACTACATCTAATTCTGTTTCATCTATAAAATCAACACTTACAACAAATTTAATCTTGCACTACTTTGTTACCTTGATCTCTGCACCCCTATTTACCCAACCCAATGGATAGGGGATAGGATGATCGCAAACCTCCAATCCAAGCTTGTTGACTAGATCCACTGCTATGATATTAGCCTATGAACCAGAGTCGAACAAAGCATCTATCTTAGTCTTCTTGACCTGAATATTGATGCAGAAGAGCTTTGACATATCCTTCTCTTCTTTGTAATGAAGGTTATTCATATTCACCTCCTTCTTTACAGATGTGCAGATAATATTTTCATCCACATCAGAGCTAATTTCAACCTGATTGCTCAAATATGTGGCTAGAAGGTTCTTTTTCTTTCTATCGTTCTTGCGGTTCTTCAGGTTCATCTCTGGATGTAGTTACCAACACTTCTCCTCAGTGTGGCCATCAATGCTGCAATGATTGCAATGGTTGTTGGGATATTTGCACTGATGTGTAGTGGATGTTGTCTTGTTATCTTTTGCCCCTTTCCACTTCTTCTTCTCCTCCTTGGAAGCTTCCTAGTGACCTTTCTGCTTGGAATCGCTTGGCTACCCTTTCTTTTGGCCTATGTTTTCTAAGTACTTTGCCTATACACATGCCTCATCTATTGTCCTTGGATTGAAGAGCATCACCTACTTTTGTAGATGACTATGTAAATCCCCCATATACTTTAAGAGTACATATGGGTTCTTGGGAGATATGCCCAACATGATGGCCATCTTTTTGAATTGAATGGTGTACTCATGTAAACTCTGTCCCTACCTCCGCCTGAAGTAGTTCCATCAGATCCATTGGTCCCCTACATACTCAACATGGTATAATTGGGACTTAATGAGGGTTTTGAAGTCCTCCCACCGAGTGAGTAGTGGATCACCCTCCAACCTAAGTGTTTCCATATGGATTTCCCACCGGGTTGAAGCATGGCCTTCTAACTTCAATCTAGCAGATGAAATATTTTGCTCTTCATCTATATGGTGAATGCTAAAATAAACTTCTAGTTGTTGCAACCAGTGATTTAATTTTAATGCATGGATCTCACCTTAGTATGGATTTATGTCCACTTTTGATTCCATCTTAAATAGGGACTGTGAAGGTTTAACGACACTCAAACTCGACTTCTCTTTCTCGGGTTCTTTTCATGACTCCTTTTCTTGCTCTTCCCGATCTCTCAATTTCCCCTCCAATATGATCTATGGGTTAGATTCTCCATCATCTCCTAATGATCCAATCTTGATTTATAGAGCCACCATGAGGAGGTTCATATTGTGATTGATGTCGATGACTTGCGCTCCCAAAATCTCAAATCTCTCTTCTGCTGGATCTCGGGGGTTGTTATGAACATAAACGTCCGCCACGACTAGGGAATCTGCAACTTCTCTTTAATTCGATTCCTGGATCCTACAAATTTCCACAAATACCATAAGAAAACCTTCTCTGATACCAATATGATCTATAAACTACCGTGGTTACTCCACTGGAATAGTTCATCACAACACATCTAGTAAATAAAATAAAAATCTACATATGAAGGTTAAATTCCTTTAGATTTCCAGAATTTTTAGTTATTGATTTCTTGCTTATCCATGAAATAGATAAAATGCGAAAAATAGACAACAATAAAATACAATTACACGCCATCCATAAAACAACACAAATATTTGCTCTGGGAAACCCTTACGGGAGAAAACCCAACTAGAATGTGAGGCTTCTCTGCTCTCTTTTCTCTAGTATGTAAATATTGTAAATACAAAGGAGAAGGCACTCTCTATGGAGTTACTTGATACTTGTGGCCTATTAGGCGACTATAAAACATCAACCCCCTTTGTTATGCTTTCTAATTTCCCACTCCTAGTCATTATGCTCTACTATGGAACAAAATACAATAACATAGAATGGACCCCTTCTCCTCCTAATGGCTCGATAGCCATCTAGGGGTAGGTTTTTGACTTCCTCAACCCTCAATTGTGATAGGGTTTTGAATCTTCTATAATATTTTGGAAGTTACATATGTGGCTAGCCCCATATATGTGAGTAACGAGGGATGACGTGGCATCTTATCGTACCATAGTGGTCAACATGGTAGGTCAATTTGCGAGAGGCATAACTTTTGTATACAAGCTCTGGTTGACGTGATTTTTGCACCGTTGGAAAGGTCACAATGTGTAGAATAACATCACAGCATACCAACTATGCCAAGAAAGTTTTAACCCCAAAAAAGTCATTTGATGCCTCGAAATGGCTCTGGAAGGTTCCAGACCCCAATTTTCCCAACTAGGACCTCCAACTAAAATGACCCTACAAGATGATTCCTATTTTTTTCGTTCTAAAAGCATCAAGATAGATGGAAATTATTATAATGATCCAATCTGGTTCACAATACCACTATTATGTGATAAGAAACCAAAAGATCCATGTACTATGCATAAATCCCACTTCAAATCCACGTCATCAAAACATAAATGCATTGAACTTAAGGATTGTACTCATTTTTCTCACTTAGATATTGGAACATGCCGTTACCGTTGTCCAAATCGAACAGTGACACATCATTAGGTGAGAGCTTGACAATGATTAGTGAGAGAGGTCAAACATAACTACATAGGTTTTTTTGAAAATTAGGTGAAGGTAAGACAATGAAACCATGGATATTTTCAGCTCACAAATTTGGTTATTTTTGTGCTAGTGGATGAAAATAAATTAGAGTACTAAATTACATAGTGATGTGGTCCTTGCATGTGCACATACGACGTGGAGTGATTTTTGTTTTGTTTTGACTATTCTATTTTTCTTCTCCCAAATTTGGTGACAATTCTACCCCAAATTTGGCACTTGTCATATTTGTTTTGGTGGAATTAAAGGGTTGAGGGTGTTAAAATGGGAATGTGTGCCTTCATCAACTCAAGACATTCGTCATGGTTAAATTTCACATATACGAAAATGAGGGAAGAGGATTTGTGATTTTTGTTTTTTTCCTTCTGTTGCGCTTGTACTGTACAAGTGTATATAAAATAAATCATTTTTTTTTAATTGAAAATAAAATTTGTATTATTATATAAATGTTGTGTCGAAGAAAGCATTAGAGTCATACATAAATATAAATTTGACTCACGACTTAAGTAATTTCTTACTACTGCTAAAACAAAATCTTGAGCCTTCTCTAGGGAAAACTTCCATATAGTTTGACTAATTATTTCCTTAACAAACTAACCCAACAAAAAAATTATTTTGAAAAACATTTACTTACGAAAATACACATTGTCCTGAATTTCTTTCTCGCTAACGGGTAGAATAGATCCTTCTTCCACATCCATAGGAATTAAATCATGACCCCTAATATCTTCATATGTGTTACCTCCATGGTGATAAATTGTTGCATTCTAATTTATTGAATCCAGTGAGTGACATTTCAAGCGCTATAGTAAAACCAAAGACAAGAGGTAATAACAATCAATTTCCAAGGCATCAATTCTCGGCGTCTGAATCACAAGTAGGTGTTGATTTTTCAATAAAGAAGTTTAAGCATGAAGTTCATTTCATTTTATCATTTAACTTAACCATAACCAATAATGTTGCAACAACCAAGATCACAAGAAGAAACACCATGCACAAGAACAAAAGAAGCATCCTGGGAAACCCTTCTCAACAAGGGAAGAAAACCCAACCAAATCCTTTGCTATATTCTTCAAGAGAAAGAGCTTCACACCAATAAAACCTAACACATAAGAAGGTGCTCAAACCCTAGAGCGCCCAAGAGAGGTGCACACTTTTGCCAAGAAGGTGTACTTGCTGAAATTTCCAAACTCACATGTGAAAGATATGATTCCTCAATGAGGAATTTACCTTTACTTATACTAAACTGAACCTGTCAACAAAAGTGTCTATTGGCACAACAGGGCCAACCTCACTAGCTTATAATATAATTAATATTAACCAAATTAATTATCTTTTACATTAATTACTTGTCACATCAAGGTGGGGTTGACTTGTACCCTTTACATTACAATTAGGATTACAGGTAGGTTTGACTCTTGAACAATATAGCAAGGGATCTGATACACCCACTAGTGCTCATCCACTAGGGGCACATCCATAGGGATGTCCATATCTCTGGCTCATTGCATTACATAGAAGAACCAGTTCTTCACACGTTCACTTGTGCTCGTCCACAGGCATGTCCACTTGACAGGTCTTNGCTAAAATAAACTTCTAGTTGTTGCAACCAGTGATTTAATTTTAATGCATGGATCTCACCTTAGTATGGATTTATGTCCACTTTTGATTCCATCTTAAATAGGGACTGTGAAGGTTTAACGACACTCAAACTCGACTTCTCTTTCTCGGGTTCTTTTCATGACTCCTTTTCTTGCTCTTCCCGATCTCTCAATTTCCCCTCCAATATGATCTATGGGTTAGATTCTCCATCATCTCCTAATGATCCAATCTTGATTTATAGAGCCACCATGAGGAGGTTCATATTGTGATTGATGTCGATGACTTGCGCTCCCAAAATCTCAAATCTCTCTTCTGCTGGATCTCGGGGGTTGTTATGAACATAAACGTCCGCCACGACTAGGGAATCTGCAACTTCTCTTTAATTCGATTCCTGGATCCTACAAATTTCCACAAATACCATAAGAAAACCTTCTCTGATACCAATATGATCTATAAACTACCGTGGTTACTCCACTGGAATAGTTCATCACAACACATCTAGTAAATAAAATAAAAATCTACATATGAAGGTTAAATTCCTTTAGATTTCCAGAATTTTTAGTTATTGATTTCCTGCTTATCCATGAAATAGATAAAATGCGAAAAATAGACAACAATAAAATACAATTACACGCCATCCATAAAACAACACAAATATTTGCTTTGGGAAACCCTTACGGGAGAAAACCCAACTAGAATGTGAGGCTTCTCTGCTCTCTTTTCTCTAGTATGTAAATATTGTAAGTACAAAGGAGAAGGCACTCTCTATGGAGTTACTTGATACTTGTGGCCTATTAGGCGACTATAAAACATCAACCCCCTTTGTTATGCTTTCTAATTTCCCACTCCTAGTCATTATGATCTACTATGGAACAAAATACAATAACATAGAATGGACCCCTTCTCCTTCTAATGGCTTGACAACCATCTAGGGGTAGGTTTTTGACTTCCTCAACCCTCAATTGTGATAGGGTTTTGAACCTTCTAGAATATTTTGGAAGTTACATATGTGGCTAGCCCCATATATGTGAGTAACAAGGGATGATGTGGCATCTTATCGTACCATAGTGGTCAACATGGTAGGTCAATTTGCGGGAGGCATAACTTTTGTATACAAGCTCCGGTTGACGTGATTTTTGCACCGTTGGAAAGGTCACAATGTGTAGAATAGCATCACAGCATACCAACTATGCCAAGAAAGTTTAACCCCAAAAAAGTCATTTGATGCCTCGAAATGGCTCTGGAAGGTTCCAGACCCCAATTTTCCCAACTAGGACCTCCAACTAAAATGACCCTACAAGATGATTCCTATTTTTTTCGTTCTAAAAGCATCAAGATAGATGGAAATTATTATAATGATCCAATCTGGTTCACAATACCACTATTATGTGATAAGAAACCAAAAGATCCATGTACTATGCATAAATCCCACTTCAAATCCACGTCATCAAAACATAAATGCATTGAACTTAAGGATTGTACTCATTTTTCTCACTTAGATATTGGAACATGCCGTTACCGTTGTCCAAATCGAACAGTGACACATCATTAGGTGAGAGCTTGACAATGATTAGTGAGAGAGGTCAAACATAACTACATAGGTTTTTTTGAAAATTAGGTGAAGGTAAGACAATGAAACCATGGATATTTTCAGCTCACAAATTTGGTTATTTTTGTGCTAGTGGATGAAAATAAATTAGAGTACTAAATTACATAGTGATGTGGTCCTTGCATGTGCACATACGACGTGGAGTGATTTTTGTTTTGTTTTGACTATTCTATTTTTCTTCTCCCAAATTTGGTGACAATTCTACCCCAAATTTGGCACTTGTCATATTTGTTTTGGTGGAATTAAAGGGTTGAGGGTGTTAAAATGGGAATGTGTGCCTTCATCAACTCAAGACATTCGTCATGGTTAAATTTCACATATACGAAAATGAGGGAAGAGGATTTGTGATTTTTGTTTTTTTCCTTCTGTTGCGCTTGTACTGTACAAGTGTATATAAAATAAATCATTTTTTTTTAATTGAAAATAAAATTTGTATTATTATATAAATGTTGTGTCGAAGAAAGCATTAGAGTCATACATAAATATAAATTTGACTCACGACTTAAGTAATTTCTTACTACTGCTAAAACAAAATCTTGAGCCTTCTCTAGGGAAAACTTCCATATAGTTTGACTAATTATTTCCTTAACAAACTAACCCAACAAAAAAATTATTTTGAAAAACATTTACTTACGAAAATACACATTGTCCTGAATTTCTTTCTCGCTAACGGGTAGAATAGATCCTTCTTCCACATCCATAGGAATTAAATCATGACCCCTAATATCTTCATATGTGTTACCTCCATGGTGATAAATTGTTGCATTCTAATTTATTGAATCCAGTGAGTGACATTTCAAGCGCTATAGTAAAACCAAAGACAAGAGGTAATAACAATCAATTTCCAAGGCATCAATTCTCGGCGTCTGAATCACAAGTAGGTGTTGATTTTTCAATAAAGAAGTTTAAGCATGAAGTTCATTTCATTTTATCATTTAACTTAACCATAACCAATAATGTTGCAACAACCAAGATCACAAGAAGAAACACCATGCACAAGAACAAAAGAAGCATCCTGGGAAACCCTTCTCAACAAGGGAAGAAAACCCAACCAAATCCTTTGCTATATTCTTCAAGAGAAAGAGCTTCACACCAATAAAACCTAACACATAAGAAGGTGCTCAAACCCTAGAGCGCCCAAGAGAGGTGCACACTTTTGCCAAGAAGGTGTACTTGCTGAAATTTCCAAACTCACATGTGAAAGATATGATTCCTCAATGAGGAATTTACCTTTACTTATACTAAACTGAACCTGTCAACAAAAGTGTCTATTGGCACAACAGGGCCAACCTCACTAGCTTATAATATAATTAATATTAACCAAATTAATTATCTTTTACATTAATTACTTGTCACATCAAGGTGGGGTTGACTTGTACCCTTTACATTACAATTAGGATTACAGGTAGGTTTGACTCTTGAACAATATAGCAAGGGATCTGATACACCCACTAGTGCTCATCCACTAGGGGCACATCCATAGGGATGTCCATATCTCTGGCTCATTGCATTACATAGAAGAACCAGTTCTTCACACGTTCACTTGTGCTCGTCCACAGGCATGTCCACTTGACAGGTCTTYTTTCCCACTGCATCACACATGAGAKTCATCTGGAGTTTCTCGTCAAATCTGTTGCKCATTGGAGGCTAATACATCATCTTTATTTATGTTCTCATGACGATGCACCCATCACTTTGGGATTTCACACATTCACCTTGTGCTCAACCACAAGCATGTCCAACTTAACAGATCRCCTTTCCCACAGGATAATCATCTGGAGTTCTTATCAACTCTCTGAATGGAGGAGGTCATCTCTACSTTCCAGCTCTGTCTCAAATAGGAACCAYRTACCCTTCTTAGGGGATTTCTCTYAGGTTTGTAAGCTGGAGAAAGTCTCACATAGTTACAATGATTCACATATCACAAGTTTGTAAGCTGGAGAATATCTCACATAGCTGCAATCATCAACACTCCCTCTYAGCTAGGGAGACATTCTTCATCATGCCAAGTCTCACACAAACGTACTTTGAAGTTTGTCTTGGCTGGAGTCATCAACACTCCCTCTCAACTAGGGAGGCTTTCTTCACCAAGTTAGTTTGGTGTAGATGTCTGCAATCTGCTCATGTGTAGGAAGGTACTCCATGTGTATGATTTTCCTCTACATCATATCTCTGATATAAGGATATTTCATCTCATCGTGTTTCGATCCATCAGGAAACACCGGGTTCTCAAGGATCTTTACACATGACTCTTGGTTATCATCATAGGATCCATCTCATGGTCAAGTAAATCTGCCAGAAGCTTGTGAAGCCACATTGCTTCCCAGACTCGATGCTATATACTCTGCCTCTGTGGTATTCATGGCCATATAGTTTAGTTTCCTACTGCATCAGGAAACCATGGCAACCTTCATGTTAGATCAACAACCGGATGTGCTCTTTTGGTTCACTGTACTTTATGATCAATCTAAATCGACATATCCTGTAAACTCAAGTTCTCATTGGAGGCATATCTCATGCCATATCTAGCTGTGCCTTATATATATCTCAATACATGTTTTGTTGTTGTTTAGTGAGTATGTCTCGGTTGACTCATGAAATGACTAAGCACATTCACTGCATGGCATGAATCAAGTATGGTGTTAACCATATACATCAGTGATCCAATCAGCTGTGGATCAGTCTCGTCTGAATCATCATCAATCTTTTTCTTTAAATTCATCACGATGGATTTTGCATTCTATCATACTTAACTTCTTTAATATTTTCATTGTATATTTTCCTTGACTCAGGAAAATATCATTGGTCCTCTGTCATACTTCTTGTCCCAAGAAGTAGTGCATCATACTCATATTCTTCATCTCGAATTCAAAAGTCAAGGATTACTTGTATCCAACAAAAAGGCTTCTTGAATAAGTCATCAAAATCTATCTCTCGTCACCAACACTCTTGCTGAAATCCACACTCATCAAGAATCTATCTATCTAATATAGTTTCCAACTCATGGATGGTAGTACGGATGGAAGTGTATGGGGTTTACTGGATTAAGTGTCTCATCATAGAAAACTCCCTTTGTTTGTGGGACACCTCTAGCTATAGATCTCGTTTTGTATTTCTCGACACTTCCATCAGCTGCATGCTTTATTTTATAGATCCACTTGGAGGTTACCACARACTTCCCTTYTGGTCCCTGAATAATATCTTATGCATCATTATTTAAGATATACTRGTATTMTTTTGTTATGGCATCTTTCCATACATGTTCTCTTGTTGCTTCTCTAAGACAAGGAGGCTTARCATCAATGAAGTGACTCATGACTAAAGGATAGCTTGAAAACTTCTTTTKCTTTCTCAGGATGTGCCTTGAGAGGCTTKTATGTTTCTCTTACTCTTCCAGAGTGAGTCTAGGTAGGCCTTTTATGATCTATTGAAATATCTCTGAACATATCAACTAGTGCAGCTAGATCAACTTGAATAATGTCTATCTCCCTCTGAACTGCTAAAGGGGGAGAAGGTGTTGTTTCATTGTCAATATCCAACTGAGATTATCTGGATCCTTGAAAGGCTATCTCTTTTTCAAGGACAACATCTCTGCTTGTCTCAATCTGTCTCTAACCAGGGATGTCGATCTTGGAATGTCTTCGAAGATTCACTGTTATCCCATAAATGTATCCTTTCTCCCTGAAGGGTCTAGCTTGGACTTCTTCTCTTTGGGTACATGAAAATACACTGGGCACCTAGATATCCTGAAGTGTTTGATATCATGCTTCACTCTGGTGAAGGATTCTTCGAGAGTTATGTTTTTCAAAGTCTAGTGAAGACTCTTGTTCTGAACATATACCGTGTCATGCATGCTTCTGCCCATAGAATCATATAAGGATTCTGATCATGCATTATTGCATTGATTTCCTTAGTTATGGTTCCATTCTTCCTCTTTCTCAATTAGTTTTGAATCAATCTGAGTCAAGTGACTCGCTCCGAGGGATAAACATATTCCTTTCTTGTTAACCTATATAAAACAAGAAAACAAAAAAAAAAACCAACAAAAGAATATCTCCCAAAGGAGAATAATGAGTACATCTCTAGAATCAAAACAATTTAAGGAATGTTGTCGCAACTACAACACCTACTTGTAATGTAGAAAAATTTAGAAATATAGGTTAGAGGAATGACAATTACAACAATCAAGCCTGGAGTATTCACTTCCAGTGTGTTGTTCCTCTGAATGGACTGATATCCCTTTCGATCCATGATTTCAACAAAAGGTTCCTTCCTCCTGCAATTATCCTCATGACAATGATACACATAATAAATATAAAAGTGCATAACTCAGGGTTCTGATATGATTTCTTCAATGGCACTTGGCTGATCTCTCTCCTTTGAGATCTTCATGAAGAAGATAGTAAGGGTGTCACCTTTTGTCATATTTCTACTTTAAAGCTGGCCCTTCAATGTAAAAGTTTGTGTAGATGATTGACTTCCTTGTCTTGTCATCATCTTTCTTCCATTCATCAATAGCTTTGTTCATCATATTTTAGATTCTTCACAAACCCTTGTTAATTGGGCTAGAAAACCTAACAGCTAGGCTAGTCTAGCAACATTAGGTTTTGTTGGGCTTATGAATGCCAACAATAAGCCTTGAAAGTCAGAAGAACACAGATAATCTTGAAGGCTTCTTCAAAGAGCTTCAGAAACCCTAAAAACAGAAATCTGCAGAAAATTGCAAAACCCTAAAAACTCTAGGGCCAAAATTTCAAAATGCTCGGAAATTCACTCCGAGAGTCTCTGAAGGTGCGATGAAGAAGGTAGTACTCTCCCATGCCAAAATTTTCCTCAAAATCTAAGTTTTAGAGGATGAAACACTCAAAAGAAAAGGACCGTACAAATTTTCTGGAAACACAGTTTTGTAGAAGAGGAGGGATGACTGGTAAAAGCTTGTAGCTTGTGTAATGGGTTTTTCAAGACCTATGCTCTGATACCATGTTGATTTTTCAATAAGTAAGGTTAAGCATGAATTTCATTTCATTTTAGCATTTAACTTAACCATAACCAATAATGTTGCAGCAACCAAGATCACAAGAAGAAACGCCATGCATAAGAACACAAGAAGTATCCTGGGAAACCCTTCTCAACAAGGGAAGAAAACCCAACCAATTCATTTGCTATATTATTCAAGAGAACTAACTTCACCACCAATAAAACCTAACACACAAGAGAGTGCTCAAACCCTAGAAGACTAGAGCCCAAGAGAGGTGCGCACTTTTCCCAATAAGGTGTACTTGCTGAAATTTCCAAAATCACATGTGAAAGATATGATTCATCAATGAGGAATTTACCTTTACTTATACTAAACTGAACCTGCCAACATAAGTGTCTATTGGCACAATAAGGCTGACCTCACTAGCTTATAATATAATTAATATTAACCAAATTGATTATCTTTTACATTAATTACTAGTCACATTAAGGCGAGGCCGACCTGTACCCTTTACATTACAATTAGGGTTACAGGCAGGTCTGACTCTTGAGCAATATAGCAAGGGATCTGATACACCCACTAGTGCTCATCCACTAGGGGAAGATCCATAGGGATGTCCATATCTTTGACTCATTGCATTACACAAAAAGAACTAGTTCTTCACACGTTCACCTGTGCTCGTCCAAAGGAACGTCCACTTGACAGATCTTCTTTCCCATTGCATCACACATGAGAGTCATCTGGAGTTTCTCATCAACTCTGCTGCTCAGAGGAGGCTAATACATCATCTTTATTTATGTTCTCACGATGATGCACCCAACACTTTGGGAGTTCACACGTTCACCTTGTGCTTAGCCATAGGCACGTCCAACTCAACAGATTTCCTTTCCCACATGATAATCATTTGGAATTCTTCACAACTCTCTAAATGGAGGAGGTCATCTCTACGTTCCATCTCTATCTCAGATAGGAACCACGTACCCTTCTTAGGGGCTTTCTCTCAGGTTTGTAAGCTGGATAAAGTCTCACATAGCTACAATGATCCACATCTCACTGGTTTGTAAGATGGAGAATGTCTCACATAGCTGCAATCATTAACAATAGGTTCATAATGTTTGATGTTGTTTTCTCTAGGTTCGTCATTTTTGCCGAAATGTGATGGAGAACATTGTTGTTCACCTATGTGATCTATTCGTCTCGCTGAAGATTTTTTTTACCTCAACCCAATTAGAATCCATACATGTCTAGAAAAAGCTACAACAAGGAACCCTAAACAACATAGCCCCAAGAAAAAAAATCCAATTAGAAAAAAAATGCACAAATTGTCCACTATAAAATATGATTGAATATGTTTCATTCAATGAAATTAGTCATCTTCAAGACCAAATTTATGTTTTTCAAAGTTCACCCAACTCACGTTTGCAAGATTACATGTTCAAATAAATTGTAACTTAGTGTATTAAAATCGATGAAAAGGATAACATTTTCAAATGTGTCATGATCCCAATATGGTGAGAGGATTGCCATAACATGCATAGCCCTTGCATATCTGTGTTTATGACTATGTGAATATATGATACATTTTCCAATAGTTACAATGATTCAACTTACGAGATTTGAAACTCCAATCAAGATAATTTATATATGGTTTTGAGTGTGTGCAGAGTCTTGCATAACACATTTGAAGATTGAATTCTAACTTTGAAGTCTTGAATATGGTAGCACTAGATATTCAAATATATGAGAATTGGGGTTTGGAGAAGGATGATGATGATTTGCTATTGGAAAAATTGTATTTTAAAAATGAGGAACAAAGCAATAAGTATGTTATGATTAATGATATCAAAGTTGTAATAGCTCAAACTTCAAAAATAGTCATACAAAAATTATATACAAAAATTCATAACCATTGACTGATAAAAGTAAAGAAAATTCCATTACTAATTGCGCAATCCACATGAAATGTGAATGGAGAGAATCTTACCTGAGAGTTGCAGAAAGCAAATCACTTACAATGTAGGTGAACGTAAACTAACACGCTCCAAACTTTGATACAACAGACCACAACCAAGTGTGGGGGATGAATCTCCACCCAACCAACCCCCTAGTCAAGACAACTAAGAGCCCCAAAGCACTCAACCAACTAC
>JZKD02S2026642.1:0-26864 GCA_000966675.3 Picea glauca
AAAATGTTGCTACTCTAAATAGAAATTGTTTAGAAATCATTAATTTCTGATTACAATTCAAGGCAACATGGCTCCTCGAGAATAGCCTTATTTTATTCAAGGAGTGGAGCATCAAATTTTGTACAAGATGGCCTCTTTGAATTAAGCAATATGGTCTCTTTATTTTTGGAGTTATCTTAACCATATACTTAATTTTTAGGTTCATCCTTAGCCATTGCATTTCCATTCTATTTTTGGAATACAGCTACATAAAAGAGGGCAACAATTCAACATTCAAGGATCGATAAAAACGCAGTGCAGAGGACTTGGTAAGGGTTGGATTTTTTTAGCAAAGCGGCTGAAGCTTTACCAAAGCCCAATGGGCCATTGTATTTGTTGAGGCCACGGAGCCTAGCGGATTGACTGACTTCACATTTTTAGAACTTTCCTTTCTCAATTTTTGTATTCTTCTTATGTTTTCCATAGTATTCTTTTCTCTCTATTTATTGCAGCAACCTTTGAGGCAATGTTTCTTTATTTCAGAATCAAACTAGAAAGTTTGCGGTACACTGGATGTTGGCTCGATTCTGGTCTGCGTAGGGTTTTATCAGACCCAAGGTTTAGCTTGACTATGACCATCAAGCCCTCAAGACATTGGCCCTTTCGGAAACACCTACTTGCATAGATGAAGTCTCACACGAGGTATCTATTGGGGCTACAAGAACCAAGTTTCTGCATCAGTAAGGGAAAGGGAGGCTGATGAATGAATCATTTTGAATGTTTCTTTATTTCAGAATCAAGCTAGAAAGTTTGCGGTACACTGGATGTTGGCTCGATTCTGGTCTGCATAGGGTTTTATCAGACCCAAGGTTTAGCTTGACTATGACCATCAAGCCCTCAAGACACTGGCCCTTTCGGAAACACCTACTTGCGTAGATGAAGTCTCACACGAGGTATCTATTGGGGCTACAAGAACCAAGTTTCTGCATCAGTAAGGGAAAGGGAGGCTGATGAATGAATCATTCTTCCAGATCTTAACTTATGTATGTTCGTAATTATTACTTAAATTATCACAACCATTACAGTGTAATCAATCCATAGACTAAATTCATTTTGTGAAACATATAAGAATTCATGAACGTATAAAGACAAGTAAAGAACACAAGACAAAATATCATCTATAAACTCTTTCTTTATTCATCTTCCTTCTTACTAACTATCGATTACATTCATACATATCTCTGTATATCTAATGTATATCTCTTCTCTATATCTATATCCCAATCCCGTTACATATTTATACCCCAAAATCTAGGGTTTCAAGTTCTATTCTTATTTATCCCAAAATAACCCATTATAATGCATGGCATAGCCATCTTCAGTTAACTATTTGTTTGTCTTCTTATTCTTCTTGTTCTTTATACAATTTTTCTGTTGTCCTTTTATTTCTGAAAAGCCGCACTTCCGTCGTTTGCGCTTCCTTTTCTCGCTCGCTTTCTTTATCCTTTTGTCTTTGAGTTGTCTCCATCCTTCGTGTCCTTCTAAACCCTTTCCGTCTTCTGCGTGAATCCTTCCTTTTGTGCGATTCCTTTCTTCTGTGTGAATCCTTCCTTCTACGCGATTCATTCTTACTTAGCTTTTCCTCAAAATTGTATCAAAAACTGCCTATCCAACAGGCCCCCAACACTCACTTTTTCCTCGTCCTGAGCCACTCAGGCCTGTTGCCTATTATTCGATGCGACAATGAACTATTGCGTCGTGGCTTTCATTGTTTCCACCTCTGTGACAATGGTGGCTTCTTTGACTATGATCTCCTCTATGGCCTGCTCGATCAAATCGTTCAATTTATTCTCTGTATCAACTACGACTTGCTTAACCTTCTCCTAGACATTGTCCAAGTCTCCAATAATCTTGACCACTTCCTCCTCCCTCGGTCCAAGTCTTTGTTGAAGGACCTTTTGTTGGTCCCTCAGATGATCTACTTCAACATATGCCTGTCCTTACGCCAAAATGGATACCATTCTCTCGATCGGTGGAAATGTTTTTTCCTTTTCTATTGCCTCATTGTCCTTCTCTTGCGCTGCTTGCAATTTGTCCTCTACGACCTGCATTTCTGGGTCTGCCATGAGTTCTTCCTTGACTTTGGCACTTTCCTCACAAAGGCGTACGCAATCTTCTTCAAATTTCTTAATCCTAAAAATTGTTATTGTTGTCGTCCATAGTTGACCATCACACACCTCAAGTGGCATGCTCGGTGTGATCTGTTGTTGGAGATCTTGGACCCGCTCTCAAAATATCTTCATAACATCCCAAATCTTCAACAATTGTTCCTCCATGGTGGCCTCGACGACCAGGGGAACTTCGGGTACTTGCTTGCATAACTGCTGGACCACAACTTGAGTCTTCTATACCATAGTGTCTGCATCATCCTTCTCTTTTTGGGTTTTCGTTTCCCTTTCTTCTGCACTCTCTTGGTTCTTCAAAATTTCTTTCATCTTGTCTTCAAGCTCCTCCTTTTCCCGCAGGGCTGTATCAAACTGTGTTTGTATGTGTCTTCTTTCATCCCTCAATTTGACTAAGTCTCGATGTGCTATGTTTCCTCGATGTCTTATCTCTTGAACCAACTATGATTGGAGTTCCTCTACTCTATGGATGGGTAAGATGGAGATGACAGTATTTAGCTGGCCTAAGGCCACAATCTGTTCCTACAATGCCCCTACTGGCAGCTCCAGTATGACGACCTCAAGATGTATCGTGCGATGCTCCCCTGATGGTTGGATTAGAGCTTCATGTGCACCTACCTCTGTGGTCCCCTGTTATGTGGATAGGTCGCCCCCCTGTCCTGGGGTCTTTCACAACACATGTTGTTTATAAAAGTTGTTGTAGTACTCCCAAATGATCTTGGGCTTTGTCGCATCTTCCCCCCACAAATATTCAATGGAATAGCGGATCAAGTCCCCAATGCGATCCATATCATCATTAGTCAAAATGCCAAAGGGAGCATGTCATTGTGCTTTTGCTTTATTTCGTGCTCCCTTGTCTTTTATGGCATCCCCCCAGTTTGTTCTGACTCTTGATATTTCCTTTTGAGGCTGACTTCAAGGACTTTCGTTTTGTCTAGATGTTTGTCTATGCCATTTGTGCAGCCTTGATCCTCTTCCTCCTCGCTTTGTCCTTTGTCTTTGTCCTCTAGGGAGGACTGTGGCTTGTCAGCTGGTTTCTTCTAGTCGTCCTCCCAGTCATTGATGATGGTGTGCACTTCTTCCACTGTTAGCCGATAATTGGTCAGTAATTCCTTTCGCGCAGGATCCTTCTTAACTTGCACATTGAGGTGGTGCATACCTACTCTGAACCGCGCAACGTCCCAATTGACGATAATGGCTTCCTTGGGAATCTGTATTGTAGTCTCTACTACTCTGGTGATGAACTATATATATGAGTAGAAAACAATGTTGGTGTCCATCTGTCGTCTTCTTATGGTGGAGTTCCATAAGTTGGCGTATCTAGCAACCAATGGACTATGACCTCATACATGCATGTGCTAGTAGAATGCGAGCTCCTGCCATCCAACCAACACAATCAGAATAAGTAGTCACACATAATGAAATTCCACGCCTTTTTCCTGGGATTTTGTGCAATCTTGCAAAAATTGATTCACGAGGAAGGTTGCCCAGTTCATCTGCACACCTTCCTTACATCTCTCTGCCGCTAAGATGACTATTGTTGGGACCTCGTCCTTTCGACACTTACGCAATAATTTGTAGGCCAAAACCTTTGTTGTAAACCTAACCCCTGGGTCATTGATTCTCTTTACATCCAGATCGTGCTTGCCTATGAATGTTTCATACTTTTCCTTGATAGTTTCGGGGAGTGCTTTCTCTCCCATATTGAGAAACAGTAAGGTCGGGTCATTGCCTGTCTTGATCAGCCCTGTAATGCGCACAACTAGTGTTGTGCCAATTGAGACCGGGGGATCTAGCTAAAGTGTCCCCCCACGGACACAACGAAGAAATACCTTGACACATGCATTGATTTCGTTACTCCATCTGAAATTTGGAATTTCGAACAACTTAAGGATCTTGGTTTTCTCCAGACCTGACACCCATTCCTGTGCTTCCACTCGAGTTTTCCTGTAGCGGGGTCTGTCTTTTTTCATAAATATTGATCCCTGGCCAACTCAGGGAACTTATGCGAGTCCATGATGTCATGATCCATAAAATTCAAGTTGGCCACCTTGTCGAGCACGTTCTTATCTTTCTTAACACCCTTCTGGATTAGTGTTGTGGGTAATGGATATATGGCATTCATCAGAATGATAACTGAGGGTGCACCGTTTGTACTTGGAGGCAAATAGTCTCTGTAAAAAGTTTTAGGAGGTGTCGGGGCCGAAGGTCCGACCACTTCCTCTAACTCCACATATAACAATTTCTTGAATTGTATTCTTGTTGCACTAAAGGGTGCTCCTACCCATGGTGGTGCCATTTCCAATTTCTGCCGAGCTTTCAGATGAACTCTTTAACTCTGGGCGAGTCATTGTAACTTGTCTTGGGGCACTCTACTCTATTCTCTCAGGTTTGCATGCAAAATATTATTTAGAAATTCTTTCTCACTTCGTTTATGGTGTGTTAGTGCCAAGTAGACCCATCTTATCTTTCCTTAACTACCTTGTCCAATCTAGCATCGAAGTGGGTAATTGGTTAACTAAATTCTCCTTAATTGCCAAATCTGCCATATAATCCTCCTTTCGTAGTTTTTGATCCATACAGGATTTCCGACGACTTTTATGATTTAATGTTTCTATAGTGCCTTTAATGACCCATCACGTCAGTCGTCCAACTGTCTTTTGCGTGCCTCACTGTATTTAACAGTCTTTTCGTACCAAGTGCGCAATACTGTGTTGCTCGTTGCAGGCCGGCCTATCCATATATTCTTGTTGAAATTTATGCAATTTTTACTTCGTGTAAGATGATCAGTCCAACTACGCAAGTTAGAATACCATGGTATTCAACTCACTCTTTTTATTTCTCCTATTACTACTTTTTTATGTTTTTTTCTTTCCTTTTTTGACTTTTTATTTGGTTTTTCTATATTTTCTTACTACTATGGTACACCTACTATAATACAAGGATTTTTTCACTACACATGTTACTGTACAAATGGTCGATTGTGTCTATAGAGATTCAACCGACTTCCATTCACCATGTCGTCTAAAATCTGTCTATCCAAAGTTCCCAATTGTGAAGCCCATGTCTTTGTTATCTGTTGGATTACATATGGCCCTAACCAATGCATGTGAAACTTCCCTGGGTACTATAGATACTTGTTGTCATAAAGTAGTAACAAGTCACGTAATTGAAATTTCTTGGTTCTAATATGTCAATCATGATAGGCCTTCTCTCTGGTTTTCTACACCTGTTGATGGAATCTAACCAAAAACTTGTCCTCCTCATGCTGGACTAATTACGCCAATATCTCCTCTATTGCACCTGCGTCTAAAAGCTCAGTGATGGTTGCAATGCGCAGACTAGGTACAATGAACTCCATTGTCATTACTACTTCCTGTCCATAGACCAACTGAATGGTGTCTGCCCTGTGAGCTTCTTACTTGTGGTTCTATATGCCCATAGTATTGCAAGGATGTGTAAGTCCCAATCGTCTCGTCCAACATTGCAGATCTTTGTCAAAGCATTCTCCATAATTTTATTGAAAGCTTCTACTATGCCATTAGCTTGAGGGTGATATGGTGTACTTTTTTTATGATGAATCTGAAATTCCTCAGCTAATGCAACAATGGTTCGGTTAAGAAAGTGCATACCTTGATCACTAAGTAATATGCGTGGACATCCAAACCTGGTGACTACGTTCTCAAATAGAAATCATGCAATAGTCTTGTTGGCCCTTGACCAAGTTCTAAGGAACACTTGGTCATATTTGACAGTTTTTGGGACTTTGACAGCCTGTCAAAGACGAAGCGCCAAGCGAAGCAGAAATCACGGGATCTTGGCCCACTTCGGGTCCTTTTAGGGTTTTTGGGTTAATGTAATGGGAAAGGGATGTCGGCCTGTGGGTTCTCCCACGTTTAGGCCCACTTTTGTAATGTATAAATAGATACTTAGGCAATGTAAGAAGTAGTATATGACTTAGTGTTAGAATTGGTCTACATGATTGACTTGCAGAGCTGAGTGCAAGTGTTGTAAGTGCTAAGAGCACAGATTGTAAGGAGGCTCTGTGCTAGATCTACTTAGGGAAGGAGGATCTGGCGAGGTGCATGCAAATCTCTTATCCTATGCGGAGTAGGGTTTTGATATGTCTGTGTTGTAACTCGGTTGACTGAAGCTAATAAAGAAGAAGAGTTGGTGGACATAGCCCCAGGGTGGGGGTGAACCATGTAAATCTGTGTGTCATGCTTTGTGCTGTTACTTTCATGTGTTTTCCCTCTCCTGCAAAGTGCTATGACATGTTTAGATAGAATTACTTATGCTTTGTGATTATTTGATGTGTATAGATGATAGATTTGATGTGTATGAATTTTCCAAGTGCTTGGTCTACTAGATCTGGTCTGTTATATGCTGCTAAGTGATGAATTAACTTAGATCTAAGTATATACTGTGATGCTATGTGTTATCTACGAAGTGAGAGAAGGGTTAATTATAGGTGAACTATTGATGCTAAGTGATTTGTTAAGTGTGTAATCACAGATTTGTGTCCCAGCTAAGGTTGCAAACACCTGAGTCTTGCAACCACCCCTACCTCTACCTCGGGTGAGACTTCATCTGCTTCGCAAGTGTTGCCGAAAGGGCTGGTAGTTAGGGTTTTTTTGGTGCGCTCTTGTAGCATTGAACCCTGGGTCTGCCCCTGTGCCAAAAAATTGTTCCATTGTCGGGACTGAAACTGTGATTGCTGGGAATTGAGGAAGAAAAATATTTCTGCAAAGATCCGACCTGAAATTGTGAAAGATCTGTGCATAGATCTATCACTCTGATGCACAGTAATCTACTCGACCTATGAAGCTTTGTGCTGAAGAAAAGAAGCCAGATCTGAAGAAAAGAGGTAAGATCTGTAAGCTTTGTTCTCTGATAAAGGTAAGAATAGTGAAAGGTTTTAGATCTGGAAGCTTTGTGCTCAATAAGTGGAATTTTTTTTCTTCTGAAGCATGAATTTAGGTATGCTTGATAGATTTTGTCCTAGCTTGAAAACTAGGGCATTGTTAGATGAAAGAACATTTGATATAAATAGATCTAATAAGAATAATGATAGATATGTTATACCTATGCATAGAAAGAATGTTTCGACTAACAAATGGATGCAGGATCCTAGAAAGATTTTTTTGCAGGCTAGCTACCACGATCCTAGTGCACATTACAGAAGAGGATGGGGATCATTGAAGAGAAAGAGAGGATTAACCCTCTATTACAGTTGTAGAAGACCGGGACATCTTGCTAAGGAATGGCCTAGTGGAAGATCTAGTTGTCTCTGTTGCAAAGCTTTAGACCATGAAGTGTTGGATTGCCCTAGAATGATTGCTAAGCTTGAAGGAATGAATCTGAACCAAGAAAACCCTAAGGCAGATCCAGAAATAGAAGAACCCCAGAGAGAATCAGAAAATATACTATTTCAGATGCAAGGAACATTGAATGATCATCGACATGTTAGATTATCAGAGGTCTTTAACGAAAAAGAGAAAATCGAAGTAAGAATAGAAGACTTCGACATTGACTGTGTTCTGGATGAGGAAACATAGGTGAATGTCATGACAGAAAGAACTTGGGAAGCTATAGGAAGGCCTGCTATGATCCCTTCACTAAATGGAATCGGGTTATTCAGAGGAAAACTGGTAAACCTATGTGGAAGGCTCACTCAGATGTCTATGAATGCTAATGGAACTTCGACAAAGGAAGATTTTTAGATCATCAGATTTATTGAGGACAACACCGTTTCACTATGATTCTTGGAAAACCTTGGATTGACAGAGATCAAGTTAGACGGAAGGAAGAAACAAAAGCTTTGAAACAAAAGAAACAAGAATTAAGAGACTTTATGACCAAGAAGATTGCACAGTTGATTGAGGAACAAAAGAATAGATCTAAGCCCCTTGACATTAGATACCCCAATGTCGAAGCTGAAAGAATGTCAGGAGGCTCGCAGAAGACTAAAGTACTTACTCTAGATACAAAAGAGGTATTACCCCTGAAAGACTCTCAACTGTGCGCAGTGACTACGCTAAAGGAAGATAGGAATCAGAATGGAAAAAGACAGATCGAGTTGAAGATTACCGGGAAGAAGGCTAGAAAGTTAAGTAAGAAGAGGGAAAATATTGAAAAACTACAGGAGATTCCAGATGGAACATCGCAGAAAGAAAAATTGTAGAATTTGAACTTCACCAGGATATCAGGATAACAACCTATGGCACTTCACCATGGTGAAGCAATATAGCCGTTGGACTGATATATCCATTTGACTTCCACCCCGAATGGACAGAAAATCATTGATGGATCATCACTAGACCATTGGACCACACCATAATGGATAGATCAACATTAATGGAAGCTTCATACCCATTGCAAGCACACCATTGCCGAATTTCTTATTTATCCCATCGCGCCATGCCCGAAGAACACTTTTTCCAACTAAGAATTTGAAGCCTGCAAACTAGTGATTGGTCATTGCAACCTGATTGTTCATCCAAGTACATTATCTGAGATCATTGTAAACCTCGATTGTTTTTTCGAGCGCATATGTCCAACGAATTTAGCGCAGTTGAAGAATCTGTAAGAGAGGTACTCGCTAGCCTCAGAGATGAGAAAGTCATGTCGAAGAGAGGACTGTCTACTGGTTTACAGGCATCATCGACGAGAGGAGCGCAAGCCTCCCCGACGATTGCTCGAGCAAGAACATCTCAAGCTGGCGCAGAAAGAAGAACCAAACATAAAAATGATGTGGCTAGTGCGAAGTTAGTGCCATCCATCCTACCAAATTACATACCCCCTCTGAGCGGTGTGATTAATAGGGAAAATGTCCCTAGAGACTTTGAATACACCCTAGTCACTGCATATCTGTCGAAAGGAGTACGCACCTACCGCGCAGATCAAGACAAGGTTACAGCGTTGAAGTTTTGTGACTTCAACCTGGGGGACTGTCAATTTTACAACATGCTCGCCCCGTATAAGTACTTGACAAGAAATAAGGGAAATAATTCAAAGATCGTCCCTCAGAAATGGACGCTGAACTTCGCGCAGTCCACTTTGCTCAATGTTATGAAAATCCCGCACTTCGACAGACACCAGGAGCTGAATGATTGCATAAAATTGTTGCTAGCAAGTTACCATGGAGGATACCTGTCGTTAAACCATGGCATACTGTTGATCCGACGTTGATCAATCGGATCACAGGGCTGAGCATGTAGGGCCCTGACCGACATGAGTTTTACCCTGGAAAGACTTCAGACCGAGCATTAGCGCAGAGGATTAAAGAAACTTATGGAGATGTTGAGAAAGGTGTGTGAGGCTACAGGGTATCTTCTATTGAGAAAGGAGTAGTGTGCCTCACCTATCAACTGATCTCAGGGAAGTTGGTACACAAGAATCGACCCATGCAATTATCTTACTTTGTATTCGACCTCGCAGGGAAGTGCGTAGAGGGATTACAAATGAACTGGGTGAAGTACCTAGTAAACTAGCTAGAGATTGAATGTAGAGAAGCCCAGGATCAGGGGCATGAATTCCATTTTAACTGGCTTCTAATACTGATCGCTTTTTTTGCATGGGAGATACCGGAAGGTGCAACTTTCCTAGACCTCGACCCCTTTGAGCCACTAGGCATGAAGTTCAGTACATTGTGGTACTCGACCGACATGAACAAGCAATGGCAATCGAATGTTGTTTTCCACACGTATTATAACCAATTGAAAGAAGCCATAGGGGGGAACCTCACATAACCTCAAACAATTTACAAAGGTTCTGACCTTTGATAAAGTTTAGCATAGACCGCCACTTTATATGCCTAACTCCACGCGCTGATGAACACCAGGAACAACTTCAGTCCTATTATAAGCTGACAGAAAAAGACCTAGAAGAGATCACCAAGGAATTGTCGACGAACCTCCTTGTTGCAGCAAATCTAGCAGACATTTGAGACAACAACATCCCAGAAGCTGCACAGGACACACCTGGGCCCAGTAAGACAAAGAAGACGAAGAATCCTGAAGAGGTTAACGATGTAGATAGCATATCTGTAAGGACGACTTCCATCACACCAGATCAAGGAGGTAATGGCGAAGACCTAGAGGAAGTCGAACAAAGACAGACGAAGTCAAAGTTATAAAGAAGAGAAAAGGGTCACCTTCGAAGTCTCCCTCCCGAAAGAAATCGAAAGAAACCGTAACTAAGATGTAGACCACGATCACTCCAGATGACTTCAGTTTCCTCATCGCAGCTATGAATGAAGCTATAGAAGAGATAACAGAAAAGAAGGAAGCTAAGCAAGAGACAATGTACAATAGAATTGAAATCGAGCTCCAAGGAGTGCAACAAGCACTTTAGTCTAGCTGCGCAGTCTCCACTGCGCGCCTACAGAAGGAACAACAGAAGAGGGAGATGAACCAGTTCAAATCCACAAGATTGCTGCCACAGTCGAATTACGCCTTCGAAAATCCCAGGAAGAAACAACGCAGGCCACCCAGGCCTTAAAGCAAGCACAGAAGGAAATCATCGAGCAGCATCGAGCTGCGCAACAAGAGAAGGACACCATCCAAGCGAAATTTGAAGAAGACAGAGAAAAGATCCAAAAAGAGAAAGAGCAGTTGCCCGCAAAGCAAATCAGGATCGAAGAAGCAGTCAACAAAGCATTTCGCTCTGTGAATGGCTTAGAGAAAAAGGTAGAAGAACCCTTAGAATGCCAAGTGATGAAGCTTGCTGAAGTCATTTAGCAACTTCAAAAAAGATTCGTGGACTTAGAGCTTCAGACCATACCAAGTACCCCGCAAGAAGAGCACGACCAACGAGAAATAACTGCTCGGAGCATAGTAGAAAGGATTAAATCACTCACTGAGGAATGCAAACAATTAAGTAGCAGAAGTGCACAGATACATGAGAACCTAACCGAGAACCCATACTTGCATAAATTGGAGTCGTAGCTCCAGGAGGTGAAGTACCAAGCTGAGAAGATACAGGTGCAACTGAAGACCTTATCACCCGTAGAGAAAATGAAGCAATCCCACGAGCAATGCACTTCACAGCAGCAGATCCATATGATCCAGAGCAAGGTAATGAAATTAACTCAACAACTTCAACCTTTGTAGGATAAGGCATGTCATCTATTTATAGAGATTGAGAACCAAGGAATAGAGCTAGAGTAGGTCATGAATATAGTAGAACAATGCCTAGAAGGGCCAGTGAATGTCGCACTCATCCAGGAGTTCACCGATCAAGAAGCAGCAACAATACAACAGGTCGAAGCAGCTCGAGCCAAGCTCGAGGCGTTTGAAGCAGAATTGGTTAGACCTGAGTGACATGGGATGAGTCACAGGTGAGTGTTGGGGGCCTGTTGGCCCTTGACCAAGTTCTGAGGAACACTTGGTCATATTTGACCATTTTTGGGACTTCGAAAGCCTGTCAAAGACGAAGCGCCAAGCGAAGCAGAAATCACGGGATCTAGGCCCACTTTGGGTCCTTTTAGGGTTTTTGGGTTAATGTAATGGGAAAGGGATGTTGGCCCGTGGGTTCTCCCACGCTTAGGCCCACTTTTGTAATGTATAAATAGATACTTAGGTAATGTAAGAAGAAGTAGATGGCTTAGTGATAGAATTGGTCTATGTGATTGACTTGCAGAGCTAAGTGCAAGTGTTGTAAGTGCTAAGAGCACAGATTGTAAGGAGTCTTTGTGCTAGATCTACTTGGGGAAGGAGGATCTGGCGAGGTGCGCATAGATCTCTTGTCTTATGTAGAGTAGGGTTTTGATAGCTTTGTGTTGTAACTCAGTTGACTGAAGATAATAAATAGGAAGAGTTGGTGGATGTAGCCCCAGGGCGGGGGTGAACCACGTAAATCTGTGTGTCATGCTTTGTGTTGTTACTTTCATGTGTTTTCTTTCTCCTGCTAAGTGCTATGACATGTTTAGATAGAATTACTTATTCTTTGTGCTTATTTGATGTGTATAGATGATAGATTTGATGTGTATGAAGTTTCTAAGTGCTTGGTCTACCAGATCTGGTCTGTTATATGTTGCTAAGTGCTGAATTATCTTAGATCTAAGTATATATTGTGATGCTCTGTGTTATCTGCGAAGTGAGATAAGGGTTAATTCTAGGTGAAATATTGATGATAAGTGCTTTATTAAGTGTGTAATCACATATTTGTGTCCCAGCTAAGGTTGCAGACACTTGAGTCCTACAACCACCCCTGCCTCTACCTCGGGTGAGACTTCATCTGCTTCACAGGTGTTGCCGAAAGGGCCAGTAGTTAGGGTTTTGTTGGTGCACTCTTGTAGCGTTGAACCCTGGGTATGCCCCTGTGCCAACAAGTCTATGTAGTGCAATCAATAACCGGTGTTGCTTCTGCCCACCTAGTCATACAATCGGTTGCAGTGATGATGTATCTTTCTCCTGATCTCCTTGCTTGTGGGTTGATTAGACCCACAAAATCAATAGCCCACTTGTCAAATGCTTGCAACATAACTTGTGGATTTAATGGCATTTTATCACGTCGAGATGGTTTACCCACTCTTTGACATACATCGCAGGACTGGCAATACTCCTTCACGTCCCTGTGTAGTGTAGGCCACCAAATTCCTGCGCATAAAATCTTTTTTTTCGTTGCTTTTCTTGCATAATGTCCTCCAACAATCTTGTCATGTGCTTCATCCAATATAGTTGTTCTTTCATGTTCTAGTACACAACGCCTCAAGATTCCATCTTCCCCTAAATTGTACAAGTTCCCTGCAATTAGTTGATAGTTTGTTGCCTTGACTACCAATTATTTCTTCTATGCCACTGTCATGCCAGAGGGAGCCACACCTGTATGCATAAACTCCACAATGTCTAGGAAATAATCATCCACCATCCTGACTGCAAATAAATGTGCATCCGGGAAATTATCATCCAAAGTACCTGCATCCTCTCCTGTCAAGATTTGTGAGAGATGATTTGGTCCTTCATTTAGTTTCCCAGATTTTACGATGACCTCGAAATAATATTCCTGAAATAGTGACAGCCATCTGCATATTCTTCCTCCTAAGACAAGCTTATTGACTAAGTATTTTAATGCAGAATGGTCGGTGTACATATTGAAGTGTAACCCAAGTAGGTAATGTCGAAACTTCTGGAGTGTATAGACCATGGCCAAGCCTTCTTGTTATGTAGTGGTGTAATTCTTTTCTGATATAGACAACTTCATACTCACAAATGAAATCGGATGATCGATCGCTCCTTCTCTTGGCTATGAGAGCACTGCACCTAGTGCAATAAATGATGCATGGACATGGACATGGAATTATTTGTCCCAATCTGGGAAGACTAAAATGGGTGTCATGACCAATTTATGTTTCAGTGTATCCAACCCCTTCTAGAAATCCTCATTCCATTGGAACTCGACTTCCTTCTTCAACAACTTTTCCATGGGTGTTGTAATCTGCGTGTATCCTTAGTAAACTTCATGTAATAACCAATATGGCCCAAAGTTTCTCTTAGATGTCTGACTGAGGTTGGTGGAGTTAATTCTATAATAACGACGATCTTGGATGGGTCAACCGATAGGCCTTGCTTGCATACTACATGTCCTAGTATAATTCTAAATGTTGGAAGAAAGATGCATTTCTTCAAGTTTAGAGAAATATGACATTGTCTGCATCGATCTAACATTAGCCAAAGTACCTCTATATGATCCTGCAGTAAACTTAACATCATCCAATCATCTAAATACACTTCCAAAAATTTATGGATGAACTCCTTGAATGTTTCCACTACCACTCTAAAAAATAATGCAGGGGAATTCTTCAATCCAAATAGCATCACCGTGTACTGATAACTACCCCATTTTGTCACAAATGTGGTTTTATGTCTGTCTTCTTGTTCAATTTTGATCTGATGGTATCCTGAGAATCCATCAGTTAACGAATACGCTTCTTGACCCCCTACATTCTCCAGTACTTCATCAATGAATGACGTTGGGAATAGGTCATGTAAGCATGTGTCATTCATCTTCCTTAAGTCGACAAAGATCCTAATTCATTCTGTCTTCTTGTCCTACACCACCATAGGGGTAATCCATTCAGATTCTTCGACTGGTTCAATAATTCTTGCGTCAAGCATCCTATCTAGTTCATCCTTAGCCTTCTCATTATACCTTGGGTTCAACCTGTATGGTCTCTGTCGAATTGGCTTAGCTCCAGGTTTTAGTGGAATATTCATCTCCCCTAAGTATCCTGCTATCCCTTTCATCTCTGAGAATGTAGTTGGGAATAAGTCTTGATATTCTCGTAATAAGTCTGCCACTTTCGCAATTGTCTCATCGTCCCAATATTCTCCTATGTGCGCAAACTTGGGATTCTTCGTTGTCCCAATGTTGACTTTCTTTGTTTTTATCAGTTGTGTTTATGCAGTAGATACCAATTCTAGACCTTCTACTATGTGTGTGCCTTCTGTCTCTGGTACCTGTACATTCCTAGGGTCCCCTTCATCGTATTCCTCCTCCATGACATTATAGCATTCCAATAGCTTCTGGACCATCAATTTGGTTGTTTGTGTAGTGTCTAAGGGTTCTTCTTCCACCGAGTCTACCTTCATGAAGATATTTGTTTGGATGGCCTGCAGTGTTGCCTATACGAAGGGAGATTCATGTTTGAATGTGATTGTGACTTTGAATCTCTGGATCAATGCTTCTTATGTTGTTGTTTCTTTGCACGTCTCCAATTCTAAATACCAATTCTTTGGAATTGTATCCAACGTGTGTATGAATCGGTGTGTCCATTCCATTTCTAATACTGAGCACCATGAAGCCTTATAGTTTTCCATGTGATCCACGGGATCAATCTCTCCTATATATTTTTGCACACTTATTTCTGCCTTAGGCCCAAAGCATATCTGCATGAGTCTGTTGCACTGTACCCATTCCTTAATATTATTTATGTGTGCAGCCCACCATCTAACTAGAGTTGCTTTTAAAACGACATCTAGTGCTAACAACCTCTTTTGTTCAGGTACCTTTAATTCAAATGATTTTATAAACATATTAACTTCAGTTAGTCCATCGTACCTGGGTGGGTCAGATAGTTCTGCGCCAATCCAGTGCAAAGATTGGTTTATACGGGCACAACTTGTAGTTGATAATTCATGCATCCTCTACTGCCACTTCTATAGACAAACTTCTGAATCGGATGCGCATGAACTGAAAATTCTCCATCTAAGCGCACCATCCATTATTGGCTCGACATAATCCTCCATCTATGCAGTCATATTATATAAATTATCCATGTCATTTATTCTTACTGACTCTGTATATCTCTTCCCTTCTAATGGGTCCAAGGGTGTAGTAACCCTTAGATCCCCAACCTCGAAGATCATCTCCCTCCTTTTCAATTTAATAATTTATTGGTTATCAACCTCCCATTCCAGTCCATTTAAAGTTGGATATGGTTGACTATCGTCTACGATCTCAATAACTTCAAAATCTACCATGATGAGCACCCCATCTATGTTTACAGGTATTTCTGCCAGTCAGCCAATCGAGATTATATTATGCTTATTCATGAGCCTTAACTGGACATGGGACCATATTAATTTAGGTTCTCCCATAATCTCCCATGTCTTCTTAGGTAGGACATTTACATCTGATCCTAAGTCTAGAATAGCATTATCCAGATCGTATTCTCCAATCTGCGCATTAAAATTGAATTCCTCGTTGGTTCTTTTCCTGCACAGTACTTGATTTACCGTTCATTGTGTGACAAGCATATCCCTTCCTTTTTCACAATGATCATTCATGTTGTATAATATACTAAGCATGGTTCTATCTCCTATTAGTTCTATACAACTTTTTAAGAATTCAGTTAATGTACTTACTTGCGCACTTGAATTTTCAGATATTGTTGGGTCTTCTGGATGAGGTAGCAATGATATAGATGCTTCCCTAGGTGGTTCATGTATTTCCTTTCATGCCTTTTGATATGTCTCTTTTTCCTACTATGGGTTGAATGTTGGCATAGGCCCTGTTGATTTTCTTAGCCACTACTCCGTTTGATTCCCTTGAGTTGTGATATCATTGCTTGTACGAGCTCCTCCTCATGTAACGACTAAGATATTTGGATCTTCACTGCGTTTTTCAGTTGATATCATCTGCACATTCTTATTCTGATTTGGGTTCCCTCCCGCTTGCCATTTTGCAACTAGTTGGGGATAGTCCTTTGTTGCTTGATCCAGTGCTCTACAATATGTGCACGTGGTACACGGGTTCTGGAAATCTGGGGCCAAGTGTCCTAGTTTATTACATTTATAACAGATAATCGGCCCCCGTCCTCCTTGTCCAAAACTCCCTCGACCTCGGCCTCTGCCAAAATTTTTTTTGTTCCCTTGATTGAAACCTCTCTAAGTTTTATATTATGCACCACTCCCATCCGCACCGGTATGTTCTTCCTGGATCTGATACATATCTGATGTGTGCTCCCTTAGTAGGTTGAACGCACGGCAATCCTTTTCTTCATGTCCTACTGATTTGAAAAAATTGCAAAACAAGTTCTTCAGAGTACTTTGATATTTCTGGAGTAATGGACACTCAGTGGGATGATGACCCCATTTCTTATAGATCTCTCAATATCCTCCTCTGGGTAGCGGGTTTGGTGCTCCTGCTACCAAGTACTACGTGAATGTTGGGAATTCATCCTTGTGGTGACCCTTCATTCTACACTTGGTACACCAAATTTATTCACGTTTTCCCCTTCCCTTGGCAAGCTCTACCAGCTAAATAGTTAATGCGGCTAACTGCGTCTAAACTTACTCCATTCCCCCAGTGTCTCCTATCAGTGATGACTCTAATTTCATCGTGATTTTCAGTGCCTCAGGCTATGATGCAACCTTCTGTTGAATTAGTGGTCTACTAATGTGGGGTAGTAATCCTGCAATGAACCACTCTAAATGTTTTTGATCTGGAATATGAAAAGTTAGTCTCCCCATTACATCTTTAAAGCATTGATAGAAATCCTATACTGACTTTGTTTTCACATGTTTGATCTCCTTTAGTTCAATAATATACTACAATTTTGACTTCGGCTTTTTGAACTCCTTTAAGAGTGCTTTCTTTATTTTTGCCAAAGTCCTAGCCTGTCCAGTAGGTGTAATACCATGTAGCTTCATATACCATAACAACGTGTGACCCCTAAATGTTGTCTCTAACTGTACGATCTTCATTGGTTCATCCTATATATTTTTCGCAGCCCAAACTGTTTCGTAGACAAACAAGTGTTGTTTCGGTTCCTCTGACCCTACTCCCTGTAATTTAGGAAGTCTAAGAGTATTATCTATCCCCACCATGTTGGTCTGTTTATTCCCAACTCTTGGTGATGTTGGTATACTTTGATTTTGACTCTGTGCACTACTTCCACTACTTTCTCCTCGTACTATTCTGTCCTCCTTGGCTGACTATAATGGCTTTCAATAAGTCTTCAAAATTTATTTCTGATTGTGGTGATGCATATGGGGTCGTGGATTCAACGTAGAATCCTATCTGATTAGGACTTGTCGGCTCTTCTGTTATTGGACTGGAATGACACTCCTCTTCTGCTCCTCCTATAGATGGTATCTCTACAATTCAGACTTGTGCACAAGGTTCCCGTACTTCTGTCTCATTGTGTGGCTCTTCTCTCCCAGCCCCAATCTTTCACCTTTTATACCTCCTTTCTCCGCGCAACTCTACAAATTCATAGTCGTCCTCTGGTGTACTATAATCTTTCATCCTCGGTCCCTTCCTTCTTCTTTCATGGCTTCCTCCCTTTTCTCAGGTGATCCTTTTGTTATCCTCCAACTCCCCTATGTGTGCAAATCCCATTTAGCCGTCGAACTGCATTATCATCACATGATTTTCACATAATAGAATCTTTATCCATGTATTCAGTGATTTCAAGAACCTCCCGCGTGGGCCTTTGAAAAGGTTTCTTTCTGCAACACTATATGACTGGATGCAATCTATGGAAATTTATGTAACATAACCCCCTAGTATGCTATCCAACCAAAAATCCACTTCTCGAGTAGTTGGGTTACTTACCGAATTTAGTTTCCTTACCAATTCCAGAGTCCAATTATTTGGTGTTGCAACACTAAACCTTCTTATTTTCTCTACTAATCGCTCTAGCCACTAGGTCAGAATTTATGGGAATTATCCAAAGAAAATTTCATGTTGATTTGTAAACACATACTTTTGCATCCATTGCTCATCACTCATCCTAGGGTTCCTATTCTCCTATCGTGAAAAATACCATTATTTTTGTTCCAACCATTTTGTGATTTCTTTCTTAGTCATCCTCCAAAACATTCCCTTGGTTGCAATTTCCCGATCATGGTAATGGAACCATTTGTTGGATGGATTCTGGTCTGCACAGGGTTTTATTAGAACCAAGGTTTAGCTTGACTTTGACCAACAAACCCTCAAGACACCAGACCTTTCAGCAACACCTTCTTGTGAAGATGAAGCCAACAAACCCATTGGTCCTCCACATACCCAATAATATAGAATTGGGACTTGATGAGGGTTTTAAATGGATTCCACTTGGTTCCTTGGGGATCACCCTCCAACTTTAGTGTCTCTATGTGGCTTTCCCATTAGGTTAGGGTGTGGCCCTTTTTGATCTATTTTTTTGTTAAGGACAAGAGACAACCTCATAGAGCATTCTCATGAGAGTTTAGAGATACCCTCTTCATTTTTATAGAGGTGTTTCTCCTCTATTTTTCATTTAGATAACAATTATGTCAATATTTTTGAACAATGGATTTTTCATTTGTCAAACATCAAATTCTCGTGAGTGGCTTGGGTAATGAACAAATTAGGAAAAAAATTTAAATCATAAAGAAAGAAAAAAAAATAGTTTCTTCTACTCCACCATAACCATTTCCCATATCACAGCAAGAGAAAGCAACACATTTGAATAAAAAAAAAACACAATGCATAGTAGCAAAGATGGTCCTTCTTTGAGAACTTTAAATGATTTTTTGACATTCRTATCATAAGGATGTAAAGAAAACTCATTCTCAATATTTCATGCTCCAATAAAAGTTAGAAACCACAAAAGTCATGAGCTCCAAAATAGCTCTCTATGGAGTTTAAATAATAAATACAAATTAATTGTTCAAGATCAAATAAAATGTGTGCCAAATCAACACTACACAATACTCATGATACTTAAACAAGAAAATAAGAAATGTGTTTGTCCTAACAGACCTGGATGGGGCTCACGTGGACCATATATTGGGGAGAGGTGACCAGGAAGACAAAAGGAAGTGGTCAAAAATCGGTCTTGTACACAAACAATAACATTTGGATAACAAGACTAGATGATCATAGACTGAGAAAGAAGAAAAGAAAGGGAAATGCTTCAAACGAGGCTTGTACTCAAAAAAATGGAAGTAGGGTGTAACACACCCGACCCCTAAATGCTCTTTTAAGGGGTGGGGCATCATAATTTGTTTTCCTTAACTATCTCAAATCCTATTTCCGGGATTTCTATCACGTCCTTCTCGTCTAGGACTTTCCAACCTCTGCCTGCATGCTCAAAACTGAGCTCAGAACTGGCAGATATACCTCTCCCAAGCTTTCCAAGGTGCCAAGTCTCTAGACTGCGTGATTCATATGCCACGCGTCTACAGAACATCAACGGTTTTGATTTACTTCAGGACTCTATGATTTGACGAAATCCAAAGTACCCACAAACACAAACCTCGAAGTGCAATCCTTCTAGAGTGTTAGATTTCTTGACACGCGTCCTCCACTACTAACGGTTATGATGAACTCCGACGCTTCGACCTTCGGGAGTTCTTGACTCTCAAAAAAATCCTTCCTCCGGAGTGACAGATCTTCTGACACCTGTCCTCTCATATCGATGGCTCAGGTGAACTCTGGTCTTTGGGAGTTCTTGTTCCACTTTTTTTCTGAAGGGGCTATCCTTTGAAGTAAGAGATCGTCTGCCACACGTCCCCAAACGACGGACGGTTGAGATCCTCTTCATTACTTCGCGCTTCAGGGATTTTCGAAGAACCAAGCTTCATATCCTCCGGAGTTAACGATTTCCTGACATGCGTCCCGGTTGATGGACGGTTCAGATCTCCCCCGGCTCCCTGTGACTTCAGGAGTCTTCAATCTTTTACACTTGCTTCCTTCCAGTGTGTTAAACCTCTGGAGTAGAGGATCTGGTGCCATGTGTCTCTCGACGCCAATAGCTAGGATGGACTTCGACACTTCAGGCATTTTGGAGTCTCTACAACACTACACCCCGAATCCTCCGGAGTCCCAAAGTCCCTTAATCCCAGAGTTTCAGTCACTTCACTAACTATTGTGGCTAGGCAGGAATGTACCAGGGGCTGACACATGGAAGGGCCAGGGGTGACACGCGCCCTCATCAGGGGGTGACACATGTCACATTCCAATAGGTGTATAGGGTATGTGATACACACGAATCCAAGTGACATGTGGCACATTTATCATGGGTCCACGTCACCCAGAATGACCACCTTCTAACATCCCTTAGATCTCATGGTCGAGATTCGGCCACGTGGATCTATAGATCCACGACTTTCGTTACTTCGTGAATTCAACATTTGGGAGTTTATCGACACACCACTCCCCAAATTCCCCGAAGTACCCAATATTCAAACTAGAGGACCTATCAACACGCGTCCCTATATATCGATGGCTGAGAGGGATCCCGAAGGACCCCGAGATCTATGGTCCACATTACTTCGCAGCTCCGGCCTTCAAGGGTTTTGACGTTACAACATCTTTGTTCTCCCGAAGTGGTCAACGCTGGGCTAACTTCATCGTAGATCCGATGGCTAGGAGAGACCCCAAAAGATCCCCAGATCAATGGTCCTAGTCACTTCGCGGCTCTGGCCTTCAGAGGTTTTGGCTTCAATGCCACTCCATTTTCCCGAAGCAGGACTTCACTAAAGTACCATGTGTGGGTCTCTCCTCCTAAATGATCAGACTGTAGGTAGGGCTCTGAATGATCTCCCCAAATCTATGACTCTCCTTTACTTCGTAACTTCGGCGTTTGGGGAGTTTGATGCTATAGCATCTCCATCCTCCCAGAGTAGAACTTCGTCGAAGTTATCTCAGTGTATATCCAATGGTTGAGGGGACCCTCGAATATTCTTGATCGAATGTTCATGCTACTTTGCCATGGGTAGTTGGATCCCAGTTTAGATGGTAATATAGGTTCACCTAACCACTAGGGAAACTGTTCATTGCCAGTTAAATTGCTGATAACTGAATCTCTCGGTTACCTTCGGGAAATTTAAGGCTAGTAAGGTCGACAATACTCCAAAGTCCCGGACTTCTAGAGCTCCGAATCCATGAGGACTTATCTCCCTTAGGATTAGCCTAAGGTTCCTAGGTATTGGTCATATGGGTCCTCCTGAACGGATCTCATATGCTTGTCTTCCAAACGAAAATATCTCCCCTTTCAAGGCTTGAACCTCACTATCCTTCCTGAGCTTTATCATGAAATGGTTAAGGACTTGGGCCTAAAATCCCGGTCGCACAGCAAGGAGTCTGAAAGAGATATCCTCTTCAGATGGATAGGGTCAGATTGACATGATATCTCCTATCTCGACCATCCTACATGATTATGTCCCAATATGCCTCAAGGGCTAAGCTAGGGCATACAGACTATCAGTCAGAATCATAAGTTCACAAGGAGATAAATGCATACACATACCATGACCATTCCACACAGAAACCATTTATAGATACATATATAAACCCATGCATTCATCCATTATTTCAGTTCAATACATGAAGTATGAAAACACTTATCAGAACCAGAAGATGTGATGCGACTGCTGAAAGGGGTGCCTGTTTCCACCCAACTGTATGCTCAGTCACTTCTAACAGATTTACCATTGGCCACCCCCGAGATAGACCACGATGCTTTGAGATTGAATCTTTTCTTTCAGCTCAATGAAAGTTAGGGACGAAGGTTACTCTCCTTCTCTCGACACAGTAATAGATAGGGACGAAGGTTACTCTCCTTGTCCTGGATCAGTCATATATAGGGACGAAGGTTACTCTCCTTCTCCCGAATCAGTTATAGATAGGGATGAAGGTTACTCTCCTTCTCCCGACTCAGTCTCTATTTCCTGCACTCTTCGTCGTCTTCCTCTACCCACCACACCTTGCTTTCTTGCCTTTCTCAGCAAGATTGTGTGTGTCCTGAATTCCTAGTCCGTGATCAGGTCTAAAAGCCTTACAAATGGGTTCTCTACCCCATCACCTCATTAAATCTTGAGGATGTCTTCCCACCTACCAACCTGATTGTAATTCATTCCTGGGTCAAAGGGTTGTTCTTATCCTGAGAAATTAAATCCAACAAAGTACTGGTCTGGTGGAGGTTAACGCAACCATTCCTAGTCCCCTCCACCATCTATTTCATAGAGTTCGTGGTCTCTCTTAGCACATCCCCCTTCCAAAAGTCATGCAACACCTATCCATTTTCTAGTAAATAAAAAAATTTACATTCATTGACCTTTTATACAAAGGTCCATCAAATCAAACATTCACACATATTGAGTTTTCCATAGTCTCTTGGCCCATATAGTTATATTTATAAACCGGGGGAAACATGGGTGTTACATAGGGGCTAGTGGTTGCCTGGAAATTTTCCATTTCTCTTTAAATAAGTAGGAACATCATTGACCCAAACTGTAATAACCATTTATTTAATATTCAAGATCAAGGTGGGATGGCTATTGCTTCTAACGAACACTTTAGCCATTCTTGAATATAATCGCGTAACGGTGCTACAACTATATTTTGTTTAAATCTAACCTCGAACAACTCATATTCTATAGACTTCATGTCATGTTGCTATTTTGAAATGGACGTTTGGTCTTCATTCTCATTCAAAAAAATTACCAACCAATGTTGGATCTCATCCTCTGGAAAGTTCATGAGGTCATCAATTTTTGTTCCCCATGCAACCCTTAGTATACCTAGCTCAGCTTTCATTTGATCTCTCATCAATAGAATCAAATCCCTTATCAAGGGAGGGCCTTTGAGTTCCTTGACAATATCTAACACCTTCATAAACAAGGAACTTATCCTTTCTTTAAGATCATTGCAGGTGGTAATAAATTGTCGAAGAATATCAATCCTTCTAAGATAGCCAACCTGCATTTGCTTCAATCTACTTTTAGAAGGGAGATCATGTTTCCATATTATGAGCTCGTCCATACTTGATATTCTTGCAATGAAAGTGCTTATTGCATTTTTACAAAAATGCTCATCACTTTGCAAATCCTTTTGCAAGAATTCTCTACTTGAATGGACTCTTCCCGTCATGACAATTTCCTTTATAGCAATCTCCATAGTTGCCATGATTATGTTGAGTCTTTTATTAATGATGTTAACAACATATTTCCTTACACCCATCAACAGTTTAGTATCCCTAGTGACCTTAGAGCTTGATCCAGTTAGCTCCTTTGGAAATTCATCAAGGACTACCATAGATAAGGGATTTGCAAACAATGGCTTCAGGGTAAGGGTAGCTTCAAGTTCCTTTATCTTGTTCTTTAATCTAGCATTCTCTAACTCATGCTCTATTATTTAGTGGGCCAATGCCTCACCCATGGCCTAATGAAACTTAAGAATCCTCTAGGGCCTCAGACCTTTGACTTCAATTTTAGAGCTCCACTTTCCTGTCACTCTTTTATCCTTTAGATTGACCCTTTCAATATTTATCTTCTTGGAATGTTTATCATATTTGGCATGGTGAAGAGCCACAATATCCTCCTCCAAAACTATTGGCCCTTCATGGGCCAACTCCTCTATTATCAATTTACTATATTTATTTGTACCATGGCCCATGTGGGCACAACATTGACCTCATCAACCTCCATGTCTATCGCCTTTGTTTCCAAACCTTCGAGGTCTTAAGAATTTCCCCCATATGGATTCCTCTTCCTTTTGGGAACATGAGTTATCTCCAACTGATATCAAGGGGAATCCCCACCATTTCCATCACCTGCACATACATAATTATTCTCTCTTCCGCCAGGATTAACTTCCCGGTTCTTGTGGCCCAAAGAGGAACTCATATTGGAGTGATGAACTATGCCACCCTCGACACTGGTTGTGGATCTACCCCTTTGTCTATGCCATGAATTCTTGTTTTCTTCCAAGAGAGGGACCTTTATTGCACCAAAATTTGAACTTTCCCTTGTATATGCATCTTCATGGGGTGGTCATCACTTTGTCTTTGACATGACTGTCCTCTTTGTCATAACCTCCCTCTGTAAGTTCTTCCACCCTATTAAAAACTAAGGTGTAACTGAATTATACCATATGAGTAATGAAAATTCCTTCAGGATCAAAGCAACTGCGGGCTTCAACGTCTTTCATATTAAAAGACTCAAAGAATTCTGCCATCTTAATTAGGATTGATGAAATTTTGACTGTGATATTGAGAATATTGAAGGTCATGGGAATGAATTGCCGCTTCCTCTTCTTATTGAAAAAGAAGGACAATCTTCTATACTGTCTACATAACTCATAAATCAAAAACATATCACAAACAACCCATAGAAGAAGAAGGGACTTCCCTTCAAATCTAAAGAGCCTTATGTAGGTGAACTACTCTTCAAACACACATACTCCCTTCCCCATGAGAAAATCCATGGTTGCCTCTATCACCCTGGTCGATTCATTCCTAGTGAGCATATTTCTACACTCCTTGACAAAGGAATCTTGTATTGGGTGAAAATGAAATGGTGCCTTATGCTTCCATAATGTGGGATATCCAAATTGAGCAAGATCTTCATCAAAATTGGCATTGTCCCTTGAGGGCATGCCCTTGAATGTATTACAATAAGCTAAAACAAAAAGCAAGTAAGAGGTCATATAGAACCTCTTAGTTTGAATGAAGCTTGACAATTGGTGGGAAATCTCGTTCGAGATAATATGGGCCTAATAAAAACTGGCCCCTACTCGTATCGAGTAATGAAATACATATAGAACATACTTGGGAATATAAGTTGCCAAGTCCTGACCCACCAAATGTGAAAAAAACCACACAAATTCTTTATATGTCTGAGCCAACATGCATGTGTTGATTTCGTTGGTGCCCGAGGGTCCAACAAGAGGCTAGACTAAGAACTCCTTTAGCAAACTCATGCCACCACCTTGAGCGTCCAAGAATGAATCCACCTTAGAAATCTTGAGGACTCTATCTAGTGTTGGGAGGTGTAACATCCTTTTGAAGGTGTTCAACGTTAAAGGGATCAATGTTCTTCCGCTTTCCTTAACTTCAATCAGTCGATGCTTTGAATCAAAACTTTTAGCACACCATGCAACAAGTTCTCTAAAATTGAAAGCCTTAGGCACACACCCGGCTTTAGCTATCCCCGATGTCTAGAGTTTTTTTGTGAGCTTGTCCTCTAGGGAAAGCTCAGAATACCACTTATATGCCACATACCACTAGAAATCCATATTTTCATGATCTAATGAATTCACTATATCTTCACGGAATGGTTCTCTCCTTTTCTTGTTTTCCTTCTTTTCCACTTTCAATGCACTTAGGTAAGTGTGAGGATTACATGTATAAATCATATTTTATGTCCAATAGGTTCCTTGGTAATCATAAATTATGGGTCAATCCACTGTTCAAATTCCCCCCCTCATACTTTTGGTGCATGTCGCTCATCAAATGGTAATTTTCATTTGTACACAAGGCCCGAGGGAAATGTGAAAAAAATAATCCTCACTAATTAACAACAATCGTTCTCGTTGGGTGAAAGATGTGTTGTAGATATACTATGGTTTCCTCGATACCAAAAATAATGTCCTATGTGGAATGTGGGTGCGGGATTACGTGGAATGCAGGTGTGAAGAGCAAGAGCATCATGAAAAATGAAGGATGTGGGGGGATGTATGCACGAGGAACATTGGATTTCATCCTTCTACATGAGCCACATGGGCATCAAAAAATATTCTAAGTAAAAGAATGTGGGTTGTGGACATGTGGGGAACCAATATAGAATGCAGGTGTGAGAATGTGGTTTGGAGGAGGATTGGGAATGGAAAAGATTTGTGAGAGGTTTTCCCGCATTTGCATAAATAAATTATAAGTTTTAAACCTGTGAAGTAAAGCAATGCATATAGATTCTTAAGTAAAACAAAAATTAATCAATGGCTCATTCACATAGTACACAGAGATTTATACCGGAAACCCTCAACTGGGGAAAACCTTTCTTATATTCATTATATCTAATTTCACCATTCACCATACAATATATACAATGTTTTTAGGTATTCCGTAGATACCAAAACCCTAATTCCTTAATCCAGGATTAATTTAGAAAACCGCTAAAAATAGTAAAATCCGCTAAAAATAGCAAAAACTGCCCCAAAACATTTTTTGGGGCGCTACCCCGTGTTGGAAAACTAAGAGGGGGGGTGAATCAGTGGTTACCATGCTTAAACAATTATGCTTCTTTTAAAATCTTTACAGGGCACTCAATGATGATCACAGTAATGGGAAATAAACAAAGGCACATTCAGCATCAGTCACATATATGAGAAAACAAAGAAAGATAATTCCCGAGGAAACCCATACAGGGTAAAAACCTCTTTTTCTTTATATGATAAGTATTATCTACATTCTTTACATTATCATACATATGAGCACCAACTCATTGTGAG
>JZKD02S2026642.1:26874-37123 GCA_000966675.3 Picea glauca
TCTCTAGCACCCACTAGAAGGAAGCACCAACCCCCTGGTTTCTCTAGCACCAACTAGAAGGAAGCACCAACTCCCTGGTTTCTCTAGCACCAACTAGAAGGAAGCACCAAATCCCCGTGTTCAAGCACCCACTTGAACCTTGGAGGACACCAGTCCTCCCTAGCACCTCCCAACCACCCTGAATTATAAGTTCTTTGTTACTAAAACTTATTACAATGATATAAAATTATTCAATGGCTTACCAGCCCTATCGTTGTTCTATTACACTGCTCTGCCCTGTCTGCATCAGTGTCTTTTTCACACCTCTATCACTTTCTGTTCTTCGACCTTTTATGCTCTATGCACCATATCCCTTCAATGCACCATTCCTCGACTGTGCATTTCTGCTCCCGCGTTCTGCCTCCTTGTACACACCTCAATTCTCCTCCACAACGACAACAACCCCAATCTCTTCTTTTTTCCCCATTCATATTGTCCCTGTGCTCCTTGTGCATGCCATATTTTTGTCCCTTTGCATGCTCACACTCCCACACATCTCCTCCACATCTCGAGTGCTTTTTCCTGATCATCGCAACTCTTCAGCTTCTCTAGTGGTTCCCACCACACGTTCAACATCACTAGGTGTTTTGCTGAGATTCCTCAACCTCTCTGGCAGTTGAGACTCCTTGTCTTCTCTGGCACAGTCGAGCTTATGCCTTCTATTTAAGTTACAGACTTCAACGCTCATCCATCTGTCAATCCCCCTAAGAATCATATTGCTTCACTGGACGAAGCTTAGAGACTCTTCATCTCCTCTGGCGATCACACAGAGGTCTCTTTAAATTCTTTGGCAGAGACCATCAATGGTTTCTAGGAGTTACACTGCGAGGCGCAAAAGTAGCCCTGCGATCTTGTTCAACTTCACTTGCACCGTTGGATTGAATTCATAGAAACTTGTGTTTACTTCTCCATTTCGCACTTTGGCATTTCAGGATCCCTGTGGTAATGATTTCATTACGCTCCATGTCTCGATCCCCGAAACTCCAAAATGGAGCCTATCTGAACTAGCTCCTTCCTTCATCTTTCGCCGATGTGACCAATGGCTACGACCACAGATTGAGCCTAAACGTGTTTCGCATTTCGGCATTTCGGGATTTCAGCACTCCCATGGTAGAGTCTCTTGACACTCCATGTCCCGATATCCGAAGCTCCGAAATGGAGTCGGATCAATGGTCCACACTCTAAGTGATTCGATGGTCCTGATGTCTTCATGATTTCGCATATCGTGATTTCGGGGTTTGTGACTTCGGGACTCCTATGGTAGGAGTTCTTTGACATCTCCATCTCCCAATTTCTGAAACTCCGAAGTGATGTAAACCTGCTGACGTCACATGTGGATTGACACGTGTCGAATAATTGCCACGTGTCACTCTGATTCATGACTTACATGTGCTTGAAATGTTGAATCATCTTGACACTTGTCATTGCCTGGTTGTGCCACGTGTTCTTAGCTGATGTGGTTTGCTGACGTGTCTTGTTTAGGGATTTCGCATTTCGGCACTTCGGGACTCCTAATGTTGAGAGTCTCTGACTTCTCCATCTCTCGATTTCCGAAACTCCGAAATGGAATGGGATCAATGGTCCAGATCAAACCTTGATCTGACAGATCAGATTAAGTCGCGATTTCAGGATTCCTATGGTTAGTATTCTTTGACATATCCAACTCTTGATCCGTGAAACTCCGAAATGGAATGGGATCAACGGTCCAAATCAAGCCTTGATCTAACGGCTCAGATTAAGTCGCGATTTCGCATATCGCAATTTCGAGAGGTTAGGGAACCGCATTCCTTTGACTCTCCAGTCAGCGAAATGATGATCTTTCCCCATGTGTCCTGCCTGAAGATGGACGGTCCTCCTTCTTTCGAGATTTTGTGAGCCCACTACTCCTTGCACTTTAAAGAATGTGCCGGTTCTCCTTGATCCAACGATCACGGTTGCTTCTCTTCCCCGATTATCATTGCATTGTTGATCATTGCTGCTGTACTCAAGCCATAATCATTGTTGTACTTGCCATCAATGACAAGCATACACTGCTTGTAAAACATGCCAACAGCCTGGGCTACCGCCCGGTGTCGAACGCTACACGTAACCATGAGGGGGCATACCTGGCCCCCCTGGGAGCCCCCTTGGAAGCGTCTGGCACACACGACACAAAGAGTGCTACTAGAGGGATTGTCCGATGTAGTTGTCGAATCTAACGCACCCACACACACACATGCAAAGAATATAACACATACCCAACACAAATGTCATGGAAAATGCAGGTTGCAGGTGGTTGAGACTCATGACAAGGGAATTACCCCTGCATCCACATGACTAAAGTATTATATAAAAAAGAAATAAGGGTGCATGGGAAAGACACGCTTGGGTAGGAGAAGGAAAAAAAATATCAACATACCCTCCTTCCTTAGTGTCTCTGTTGCTTTCCTAATAGGTTAGGGCATGGCCCTCTAATTTTAGTAGGGTAAAACAAATCTTTTGCTCTTCTCCTATGTTATGGACATTGAAATAAAATTCTAACCATTGCAATCAATGATTCAACTTAATAACATCAATCTCATCTCTGTAGGGTTTGATGTCCACTTCTGCATCCATTTTAAATAGAGGTTGTGAAGAAATGATGACACTTGAACTTGGTTTCTGTTAGCTTTTTAGCTCGGGAGGTACTCCATATGTTTTTTCTTGTATGCGGATGTTACCTCATATTTACACTGCCAGGCACTTAACTTTGTAATAGTTTTTATAAAGTTGTTTTAAGTGGTTCTTTTATTAAAGTGACTTTTTAGTAAAGTGTACCTTCTAATTTTAAAGTGACTTTATTTTCATAAAACACTTATGTAATAAAGTGAAATCACTTTAATATTTCAAATGATTCATTTTGGAGGGAATGGATCATGACCCTTGATCTTGAAAAAGACAAGATCTAATCTTGGCCTTTGGATTTAGGGTTGGGGAAAGTGAAAAGACACTTTGGGGGGGAAATGTCATTTTCAGTTTATAAAAGAATGCATTGGGTAGTGTGCAAGACATGTTGAGAAGACATCGGGAGGAGATTGAGAGAGATTTTATGAGTATGCTTGAGAGAGGAAAGTGAGCAACAAAGAGGGCACGTTTTCCAAGGAAGGAGGGCACAAATCCCAAGAAAACTTTTCTGTGAGTTTAGGGCCGAATTATTTTTCTACTGTGGGAGGTTGTACTGTACAGTTTCGTATAGTCCATATGAGTCTATACAGCTGTATGGATTTTGGCACAAAAATCACGTCATTTTGGGCATGATTTTCGAGGCAGATTTTAGACTTCTGTTCATTGTTTTTGGGTTGTACGGAACAATCCATACAACTAACTGTTGGCACAGAAAATGAGGTACAAAAGAGGTCGTACAATAGTATGGATTTGGCACGCTTTTCATGGCAGAATTTATTGGGAATATTTTGTGCTGTGAGGTATTTCTCTTGGCTGGAAATGTGGTTTTGCTGCTGTAATGTACTTTTTTGAAAGATGAATAATAGATCTCTCTCTCTCATTGGGTATCCCCACATTGGGGTTTTCCCTAGCATTTACCTAAATTTCTGTGTGTTATGGGTTGATGTCCATTGTGTTATTTCCACTGCTGTTTTTCTTAGTAATGTGTATTTCTGCTTTTGGTAATTTCTGAATGTGGGTTTATAGCATTTACGAAGTTTATGAAGACAATTATCTCTAGGTTGCTAAGTGTATGACATAAATTTCATTTGTTGATTTTTATCATTAAAAATCTACATGGTATCATAGCTTTGTCTCTGATAGTGGGCAGTGTGATTTTTTCGGTGAAAGGGTGTGATTGTTTTCCTTGAGTTGTGACAGGGAATATGGCTGCACGCATTAGATATGAGGATCGGTTGGATGAAATTTCCAACTATTTGCAGTGGAAGGTTCGATTGTCAGTTGTTTTCAAGGAGAACAAAATTTATAACTATGTTAGCTCTGTTGTGGCAGCTCCCGCAACAGATCTTGTTGCTTTTGACTTGCATGAGGTCAAGAAAGCCAAAGCTCAGAGGATTATTCCTGATGGGGTGAAGGATCACCTTATCCCACACTTGGCTAAGAAAAAGACTGCCAAGGAGATGTGGGATGCACTTAAAAACTTGTTTGAGGTGAAGAACGAGAACCAAAAGATGGCCTTGAAGGCTAAGTTGCATGATACCAAGATGGGTAAGGAGGAGAGTGTCTCTTCTTATCTTACCCGGGTGGCTCAAGTAAAAGATGAGCTGACAACTGTTGGAGAGGTCACTACAGATTTTGAGTTGGTGAGAATAGCCTTAAATGGCTTCACCAAAGAATGGGAATTCTTCATGAAGTGTGTGGTGGGATGTGAGCATATACCAGATTGGAGCAGACTGTGGTATGATTTCACTCAGGAGGGGATCCAAGAAAGATCTCATAGCAGTGAACAGAAGACAGACAAAGTTGATGAGAATGTTGCTCTTACTGCTAAGAGCAAGAAGAAAGGAAGTTCTGAAAGGGACTTGAGTAAAGTCAGATGCTATTGTTGTAACCAGTTGGGGCACCTTGCCTCTCATTGTCCTGAGAGGAAGAAGAAGAAGAAGGAGTTAGAGGGGCATGAGACAACTGCTACAACAACCATGGAGGATTTTTCTTCAAAGTTCGACAAGGAATTTTCTTTGCTGACCCTAGTTTCCAGTGTTGACAGCGGAGGATTTGGAGGTGATATCAAATGGATTATGGATAGTGGAGCCTCTAGCCACATGACAAGAATCGAGCGAGTATTCCTAGATTTCATAGAGATTGGTCCTGGCCGACAAGTGGTAAATGAAGGTGGTATGACAAACACTATACATGGAGTTGGGAATGTTATATTCCAACTTGAGTTTGGGGGACTCTTGGAGCTCGATGGATTTCTCCTTGTTCCAGGGTTGAGGGTTAACTTGTTCTCAGTCTTAGCCTTGGAGGATGTAGAATATTTCATATTTTTCAAGAGGGAACATGTCTTTATCTACAGGCAGGGAGTGGACCCGGTAGAGTTGTAGCTGATCGGTAACCGGCTGGACAGGTTGTATATGTTGAGAGGACAACCTTCGATGTATGATTCAGTGTCGAACGAGGAGCATGAGGAGGCTTCTGAGACTATGGTGGCCCCAAGGATTCAGTATTGCATTTCGAGAGAAGAGAGTGAGTCTCTTCTAAGCATTGGCATGAGGCTTAGCCAGGTTGATTGAACCAATGCTCAAGATGAAGTGAGCCCAAGGATCTAGGATGTTGCCAGGAGAAGATATTGTCGTTTGAGTTTTGTGCAGGTGTTGAGGATGGCTCAAGGTTTAGAGGTAGCTCCTACAGAGCATAGTGTGATGGAACCAGATGATAGTGGTGGAAACGAGTACTTCCCTCGTTAAGAGGGAGTGCTAGCTTTTTATCTTGGGAGGTACTCCGCATGTTTTGTCTTGTATGCAGATGTTACCTCATATTTACACTACCAGGCACTTAAATTTGTAATAGTTTTTATAAAGTTGTTTTAAGTGGTTCATTTATTAAAGTGACTTTTTAGTAAAGTGTACCTTCTAATTTTAAAGTGACTTTATTTTCATAAAGCATTTATGTAATAAAGTGAAATCACTTTAATATTTCAGGTGATTCATTTTGGAGGGAATGGATCATGACCCTTGATCTTGAAAAAGGCAAGATCTAATCTTGGCCTTTGAATTTAGGGTTGGGGAAGGTGAAAAGACACTTTGGGGGGAAAATGTCATTTCAGTTTATAAAAGAATGCATTGGGTAGTGTGCAAGACATGTTGAGAAGACATCAGGAGGAGATTGAGAGAGATTTTCTGAGTATGCTTGAGAGAGGAAAGTGAGTAGCAAAGAGGGAACATTTTCCAAGGAAGGAGGGCACAAATCCCAAGAAAAATATAATGTGAGTTTTGGGCCGAATTATTTTTCTGTTGTGGGAGGTCGTACTATACGGATCTGTACAGTTCGTACAACCGTACGGATTTGGCACAAAAATCGAGGCATTTTGGGCACAGTTTTTGAGCCAGATTTAAGTCTTTTGTTCACTATTTTTGGGCCACACAGAACAGTCCGTACAACTGAATGTTGGCACAGAAAATGAGGTATGAAAGAGGTTGTACAACAATACGGATTTGGCAGGCTTTTTGAGGTAGAATTTATTGGGACTGTTTTGTGCTGTGAGGTATTTCTCTTGGATGGAAATGTGGTTTTGTTGCTGTAATGTACTTTCCTGAAAGATGAATAATAGATCTTTCTCTCTCTCGTTGGCTTTCCCCACATTGGGGTTTTCCCTGGCATTTGCCTAAATTTCTGTGTGTTATGGGTTGTTGTCCATTGTGTTATTTTCGCTGCTATTTTGCTTAGCAATGTGTATTTTTGCTTATGGTAATTTTTGAATGTGGGTTTATAGCATTTACGAAGTTTATGAAGACAGTTATCTCTAGGTTGCTAAGTGTATGAAAAAAATTTCATTTGCTGATTTTTGTCATTAAAAATCTACAATTTCTATTTCTCTGGCTCCTTTTTTGGCTCTTCATTATCTTCGGATTTCTCCCTCGATCCAACTTATGAGTTAGAGCCACCAACCTCCCCAAAAGGTCCAAACTTGTTCTTTAGAGCCACCATGAGGAGGGTCGTGTTGCAAGATATATCAACACCTTTTTCTTCCAGCTTAAAAATTCTCTCCTCCACCTCATCCCAAGGGTTGTTATGATTGGGCTCATCCGCCATGGGTAGGGTTTTGAAACTTCCTTCTTAAGACAATTCCTAGATCCTAAAAATTTCCACAAAATCTCAAAGAAAACTACTTTGATACCAAGATGATATGTAAACTACCATGGATATTCCACTAGAATAGTTTATCACAAAATATCTTCCAATATTTTGAAATATTTTATTATGCAGTTTATTTTCTTAAATATTAGATTTAATATTACTAGTGCAACACTCAAAATTATGGAAATAACTGAAATCAAAATGAAAGAAACGGGGAAATGAACACACCCATGGAAATGAACACAAGATGTCACCTAGGGAACCCAATACAGGAGAAAGCCTAGCTATAAGGTGAGGCCTATGCTCTGCTTTCTTTTCTTAGTTATGAAATGCAAGTACAAAGAAAGAGGCACGCACTATGAAGTTTCCGTAGACATTGTGGCTTCAATGGCTACTATAAAATCTTCTACCTCCTTCATTATACTTCAATATCCCACTCCTAGATGCTCTGCTCAACTATGAAACAATAACAATACCAAAACAATAGAACTACTTCCCTTGCTAGTGGTACAATGTTTAACATAGACTAATATCCATCTAGGGTTAGGGTTAGGTTTTTTGCATGCCTCAACTCTCAATAATTGTTAGGGTTTTGGACCCTCTAGAATATTCTTTAAATTCCACATCTAAGTAGCCCTACATGTGTGAGTAATGGGAATTGATGTGGCATCGACTCGGTACCATGGTGGTCAATAGGTTAGGTCAACTTGTGGGAGGCACAACTTCTGCATATGAGCTCCGATTGAGGAGAATTTTGCACCTTTGGAATTTATTTGATGTGTAGAATAGCTTTGAGGGGTTGGGAGCTCTCCTCACAAAGTTTTGACCCCAAAAAGTGCCATTTGATGCCTCAAAATGGCTTTGGTAGTTTCTGAACCACAAATCACCAAATTGAAACCTCCCCTTAAAATGGGCCCTACAAGCCAATTCCTCCCATTTTTCCACCTGTACCAAGATAGAAGACAAATTATATAATGATCCATTCTAGATTGGTAATATTGTTATGTTTTCTGAACTCTTGTTTTTTGATACACATAACTATGTAGAACTGTGCGACATTGGTCCAAAACTCCATGCCCTTTTGAGAATATATACACTCCAGAGATATTCGTTATCTGGAATATGGAAATACATTCCAAATTTTCAATGTCAACATTTTTTTTTTTCAAATTTAAATAAAGTATTGTTGGTTGAGACTTAAAATAAAAAGTTTTAAAACTTAAAACATTCCTTGCTCCTAATTTTGGCATTGCTAGTTGAGAATCAATGATAATTTACATTACTTCTGCAGTTTTATGTTGCTATGGATTCAAGACCCATGATGATGATGCCTTGCTTAGTAGTTAAAACCATTGGTCCTTGTTATGATCAAAATCTTATTGTAAAATTACATTTTCATCACTGTTGCCCCATCTAGAATTGCTTCAACAATGTTTTCATCATTGAAATCATGTTCAAAAAATAGATGAAGAATTGTTTTTTCAACTGGAGAATCCTTGCAAAATTCCCCTCATACCATCCTTTTAAATTTTTAAATAAACAAAAATATTTGTTCTTATATGAGATAAAAACTTATTAATTTAGACCTTTCTTCTGTTTTTGTTGTGTTCTATATACTATAGTGTTAAAAATTGACACTTTTCCATGCTTATCAACAAAAAGACTATATATGGCTAGCTCAAAACTTGGACTGTAGGGATTTGAAATTTGTAGGACTTGATGTAGATTTGTCTATGCAAACGTGAACAGATTGGACAAAATGAGCGCAAATAAAATTTTATCAATTAAAACCATCTAATTCGGGACAGGATATTTTAGAAGATTTGTCCTCAGCTCCTAGACTCTCTGTGGGCCTTGGCAATTGTCTTTAGGCTATGATATTTTGAGAGGCTAAGAGTTGAGGAAAAATTACCCTTCAAAGGAATGAGAGTTTAGGAGGATCCACCATTCACATGAATAAAGGAGGAGATCTCAAACCCACTGGACATCCTCCGAGGTTTCTCTATCAGAGAGTGATCGATGGAAGGGTATTTGACTCTGCCCTAGATAGAACATTTCTAACATGTGCCAACACTTCATCATGGAGACTTTGGTTTGGGGGAGAATGAGGAAATCTCAAATCCCAGAGGTTTCTCTATCTAAGAGTGATCGATGGAAGGGTGTTTGACTCTTCCCTTGACAGAACACTGCTAACATGTGCCAACACTCCAAATAAGTAGAGGCACTTCATCATGAAGACTTTGGTTTGGGGGAAAATAAGGAATCCTAAAGCAATGCAGATTCAGATACCCATTAGAAGGAAATACAAAAAACAAAGGAATCTGAAAGTAACGCTGATTCAGTTCCCCATTAGAAGGAAATACGAAAAACAGAGGAATCTTAAAACAACGCTGATTCAGATGCCTAGGTTGTGTACATTTTCACAACTTACCTCCCTTCAAAACAAATGCAGGGACTTTGCGGCTGGAATATCTCAGTTTTACAAGGTAGTGCACATCGATATTAAAGAAACACATGGATATGGATCTTTAGCCAAGATAGCCACCCTTGGTGCGCATCTAATCAACCCTGGACTGGCTATCTGAGGATGAGAATGGCTTATTCCATTCATTTCCTGCGGTCAAATGTGGATCAAGAAAATTATTGCCTGGGATGAAGTATGTGAGCATTACTACTACCTGGCGCATAGTGGGTCTTCGGACACTCTCCTGTTGTACACAGAGTAGAGCCACTAAGAATATATGCAGGGCTTCCTCCATTGGGACACTGATAAGCCTGGGATCAATAATATTCACAACGATACTCCTCTATAGTACAAATACTCTATAGTACACATTGAAGCATATCTATCTTAATAGTTAATCAGTAATAATAATAAAAAAAACATGTCAAAATGTCTTAGAATAAATAATTGTGAGGATTGTAGGTGACTGTAAATAAACATATCATAATCGAAAGGAGTAGCTAAAATATAAAAAAATGACAACTTACTGTTTGGTATGGTGTAGGTAAGACAATTACTTGTCAGGACAAGGATTTGTCACTATGAACGAAAATGACAGGAAGCTTGCTTGGTTAAAAGAAACATTAGAGGCGAGGTACGATGGAAAATGTTATTTCCCTTTCTATGATTGCAGAGGCTTGCAAAAAAGAATACTTTTAATAACAACAACCCAAAGACATTATATGGAGAAGGGGCATGCTAGAGGGGGTTATGAATATTGTCCCTCGGTAAGAGGATTCAATATTTAATGTATTCTCTGTAATAATCAATATGTCATGAATTTTAGTAATATTTCTTATCGGGATTTTTAGATTTTCTATACACACTAACTTTTCTACGTTGTTTTTAAATATATAGACGATGCCCCCAAAATGTCGACCTCCAGAGAGTTATTTTCCAAGTACTAGCAGAAATACTACTTTACAG
>JZKD02S2026653.1:4938-15067 GCA_000966675.3 Picea glauca
GTAATAAACATTATTACATAATGGATTATAACTGGCATAATTTCTACTGCAGGTCCGAGATGAGATAGAACAGCTTATGGATGATGATGGAGATATGGCTGAGATGTATCTAACTGAGAAAAAGGAGCGAATGGAGGCTTCCTTTTACAGAGATCAATCTTTATTTGGTTACAGTTCTATTGGAACCGGGGCTTCAGTTTCAGCCCCAGTTTCTCCCATATGTTCTCCAACTGATTCTCGGAAGTTGGAAAAAACTCTAAGCTTAGCACGAAGCAGGCATGAAAGTATGAAGGATTCTGAAAACAATGATGAACATATTCAGGAGCTAGAAATGTTACTCGAGGCTTATTTTGTGGTTATTGACAGTACTCTGAACAAGCTAACATCAGTAAGTGGTTATAATAACCTGGATTACTTAGTCAGTGCATCAATTTTTCACGACTTAGAGCTCGCAAAATAGTCCGACAAACATATTTTATTCAATGCAAGTTTTTATCTAATTTCTGATCTTATTGTGTTCAGCTGAAGGAATATATAGATGATACAGAGGATTTTATAAACATTCAACTGGTAAGTTTTATGTTTGGTCTGAGTTTAGGTTGTATCAATACCTAGCAACTAGTATTGAATCTTTCCATTGCATAAATCCTTCCAGGTTCTCTTCATTGGCTTATATTCCCCCACTTGGTCAGGGGTTGCAATTTGGCAAGATCATTAACATCTTTTCTGTTAGATGTCTGGGTCAGTACACTTAGGATTGGTTGTCATGACTCGTTACTTTTATATTTTATTGACTTTGTTTTGAGGTGTTTCTAATGTTTAAGAATTTCCCTTGACAGGACAATGTTCGGAACCAGCTGATACAGTTTGAACTGTTACTCACAACGGCAACCTTCGTCGTTGCTATATTCGGAGTTGTGGCAGGAGTTTTTGGCATGAATATTCCAATTGATCTGTTTGACGAACCTAAGGCTTTCAAGTGGGTTCTGATAATAACTGGAGTTACTGGGTTCATCATTTTTTTCTCTTTTCTATGGTTTTTCAAGCATCGACGGTTGATGCCACTGTAAGCTTCTGTATTATAGCCTGGTTAAAAGTATGGAAAATTATTTATGGGGAGATGGTGTCTCAGACTGGTTTTTCTATATTGACAAATGTGAAATGCAGTAATTTATTGGATTTTGGATGAGCAGCACGGTTTAGAACAATTCCTTTTCCTAGTTGAGCTCACGTTTCTGCGAATTAGCCGTGCTACTGAACTGAAGTCTCAGATATAAAATAAAGATTTGAATGTAGGGTTGCTGCATACTGCAATCCCTCAAATTCATGAGGATCAAGCAGAGAAGCTCATCATCCTCATTATTTAGTTTTCAGGTCAATATTCTTCTCGGTGCATCTGTATTACAAAGAATAACTGCATCTGTATTACAAAGAATAACTGAAGTGTTGTTCTGGTGTTTAATCAACTGAAAATTGATTCTTCCAACAAACTGTGTCCTAGATGTGTTTGGCATTTTTTGTTAGTCTTCATGGATACCATTTCTCTCAGTTCAGGATATGATGTCCATTATTCATTAGACATAGATATTTTCTTAGCATGTATAGTTGATTTTTCATTTCTTGGGACACTATCTCAAACATATGCTTTTGAGTTGTAAAATCCTTTTTGTCATCTGTTTGACTTTTTCTCTACCAGTAAGGCGTTGACTGCAAATATACCTAGGAGGTTAGAGTACACCAAACAATGTTAAAAGAGGAAGGCCTATTAGAATGACATGGAATAATGTTGGCCTCAAAATAATTAAGGTTCCGTATGTGCGTCCTTGAAAACATAGAAGGTTTTTTTGGTCATAAAAGGTGAAAACAGTAAGAGGAAGTCATCATCTCCGTCACAATAAATCCTTATGTATTTGTTTATAGTATTCCCCAAATCGGTTTTGTTAGAAACAAGTATTAAAGACCACCCAATCAGTTGTTGCCCCTTCAAAGTTGCTAGCTATGTATGGATTCTTCCATCCTCAACATTGGAAAAGAGGATAGATTGCAGGGCATCAGCCATTTTAAATTATATAAACTGTCAAATTCCTGCTATGTTGGACCTGGTGCAGATGCAACAGATTCTAGATTCTTTGGGAGTTTTGTTTTTTATTTGCATATGTGAAATTTTTAAAGGCAGCAAATGATGCCATAATTTAGAGGGATTATTGCAATATAGAAATACTATGCAATTTTGTTTTTCATTTCTCCTTGTACAAGAATAAGACAAAAGATTGCAGACTTCAGTTTTGATTTCAGAAATATCCCAGCTGACTTTTGGATATTCCACTCGTCTTTTATTTTCCCCAGCATTTGACTGTGTTATTTTTCGGGGTTATACCCCTTGAAATTAATTTACCTCCCTCTTCAAAAATAGAAAGAAAAAATCATTGTTCCTTAGATGTCCATTACGGCCAACAGATAATAAGTACAGCAAGATGGCCAAGAATAGCCACACAACTACTGTTTGGGAAAAAACATAGCTAGAGAAAAAAATGCATGTTATAATTTCAAATTTGAGACTTGTTTTGGTAAAAAATATTTCGTTTAAACTATTAAAAATTCACAATATGTACGTTGGCAATTTTTATAGCAAAAAGTGCATTGCAATTGTAGTTGCCACTAGCAGTAGCTTTGAGGGCATTAAAAGCCACAAAATTTAAGATAAAGCAGATCCAAGACAAAATTATCAGGTCACTTGACCCCACTAGAAAATTTGAAGGTTCCAAAATTTAATAGTGCCAGCAGGACGAGTACAAACAACACAACTAACAATAAAATCATAAAAACAATATATTACACTGTTGTCAGGATCAGGTCAGTCGCTGGAGGATCACCCATGTCTTTATTGTGTGGTGCTCTCCATTCCTTTATTAGAGGTTGGGCTCTAGAGAACCAACTTCCCATTCATCATTCTCATGCTTCAACGACTTGTTAGCCTTTGAGATTGCTAGTGCCAACATAAAACTGGTGGCATGAGGAATTTCGATCCTCTGCTCTACCAACTCAGCTATCTTAGCTCTTCCCTGTGGATCATCCTAGTACATGGTTTTAACTTTGTGTCAACTAAAAATAAGGAAAAAAAGGATTTTTCCTAGTTTTGAGAATCATCTTTATTATTTTCGATCTAGAAGTCACCAATATGAGAAAAAATGGACTATGATTGAATAATTTCCAAATGATCTCATCTATGGGTGCGGAAATAATGGGATTAAGGAACCTGCGGATATGGGTAAACTAACAAATATTGTTGATCCTATTCCATAACGTCGGTGAATTTGATATTTGAATTTCAAGCAGTTCAGATATCCCCTCGACTGCCCCTTTCTGACTCTTAAATAAAGCAAAGTTATACTCTTGTCAAGGAGGTTAGCAACCTTCGATTTGTAGACGTCCTGTCAAACCAAAGCTTTGAAAGTGAACCTGTTTTCCGTCTTTGGGCTTGTGGGGGTAAACACATCTCATCCACAAATCATAATCAACTAGATTCATCCAAGCTAAGCATCCCAACTTTTAACCCGATCTAATGCATAACCAAGATCAATTAAATGCCATAATGAAGATCAAACATATGGCTATGTTGGCTCAAGTAAAATCCTTTAGAAATGATAGGCTGCAAATAAGTATTGTTGAACATTGCTTCCAAGATAAACCATTGTGCACATCAGGGCAACTGCATAGTAAAAATTAAAAAATTAAAAAAAATTTCAACAATCATGTAGCAAGCCTAAAATAGCACAATGATATATTCAAAGCCTCTCATAGTTCAAATTCTATTCAAATTGCAACTTGAAATACCAATAAAAGGCAAATAAAACAAAATGGGACAATTGTGAATGCAAACATTGCTACTTATAGCAACATTGGGCTTGAGAAAACCAAAACCGGGTGCTCACCATATCTTAAGACCATCCAAAAGATTGAGCAATTTATCAATAAAAACATTGCACACCAATTATTGTTTTGAACCACAATCAAGAAATCACATAAGATGATATCGTTCCAGAAATCATCCTCATGAAAGGAGTAGTCAGATTAAGAAAGATGGTGTAAAGCCCTAGCCGTGAATGGCTTCGGGCACCTTCGTTGCATGATCACCTCAATGGCCATTGACTAGAATAGATGGACAAGATAGAAGGTTGATGGCTAGAATAATTAGTTTCGGGTGCCCTTACACGATGGCAAGGCACACCATGAACATGTTGGGCGCCTTTGTTAAGACTGGGCACACCTTAGACCTTGATAGCTCGCATTAGTTGGATGCACCAAGGGAAGCTTGAAATGGAACTTGTCGAGGGAAGGAAAAGTGGGGGTTGTGGTAGATGACTCTGTTTGATCGACACGTATGATACATGATGGAAAAGATTGACATAGAGAACTGGATTGGTTTTTATAGACTTGGGTGCTTGGGCTACATGCGAAACCAAGGAGTTGGGTGTTCCATAGATAGGGGTTGCGACAGACGATAGAAGTGCCTTTGAGCACAAGCTCCCACATAGAACAATCGTGGGATGCACTCGTTGGGTGCACATCCATTGGGAACACATCCATTGGGAACACATCCATTGGATGCACTTATTGGGCGCACTTGGACACACTTGTTTGGTGTGTGGTGTAGCATACCCAACCACCCTTGTAACAGTTAAGGTAGTGGGGTACTCCAATTTCATTTCCACCAACATAAAATTATGCTCTAATACCACTTTGTAGCATACTCAGTTCCCTCTGTCCACCGTTGAGAATACATGGTACTTCTCGAGACTACAAATTTTCATCTTCTTGCTTTGATACCATTCTGTAATATGCTCAATGCTCTAGCTAGGATGGACTCCACAATTTATAACTCTCATACCATAAACCTCACTATCCTATTATGAATTGGTTAATGCATGCAACATGACCAAGCAGGTTTATGCTAACATAATTATTCATTCATAGATACAATAACACCATAAATACATATACAAACTTATGAATGCTATATACCAACATTCAATCAATAGCATAAACAACATTAAATTCCACATAATAATCAATAAACCATAGCACTCATCTTTATGGGAATTAATCACCAACTGGCTACAAACGAAAAATGTTCCACCCAACCATAGGCTAACCATTGCACTTAATCTCTTTTCAACAAACCACACCCTTGAACTAAGGTTATGAGTTCACAAGGACAAGTTTCCATATGATTGGCTCTAAACCTCTCACACAACACAAGTTCTAGAATTTGAACTTTGTTCACTCTTACAAATATCCCAATTCCACCAACTCTCTTTGGGCCTTTAATTTGCACAACCCAAGGAATGGGATCCCCTTCTCTGGGATGCAGTCCCTCGGGTTATCCCACTTCCTTTCAAGGTTCTGACATAGATTGGATTGGAGGCATCTATGCTGGGAACTCCAGGGATTCTCAATTGTAATGGATTTTCTCAAGGGAAATGGTTTCCCTTGCACATGGGCATCAATTTCTCACAGCGTTCTTAACAACCATACCCATCATCATTATATTAAAATCATGGTATCATAGGCTCTCCCAACAAGTCATGGAATATATTTGCACGCTGATAACTCACCACATGTCTTCTTAAGAAGCCAACATATATCACTTGGAAACTCATCCCAATGTTGATATGACTTAGGATAACAAAAAGGTAAGTGACTTAGACTTAGAATAAAATAATATTATTTGTCATTGGCCCCCTTTGAGCCCCCTAAGCCCCCTCTCTTTTCTCTCTTGTGGCATTGTGGCCCCCCATATTTTTTGTCCTTCTCCATCTATAGTGGGTGATGCATTTTTATTATTAACCTTCAATGTACAATATTTACCTTTCATCACATACACACATATACACTGCCGATATGGGGATCAAAATTGAGGTGCTACATGTGGTAGTTTGGGTGCAACACCATTTTACATTGGACGATCAACACACTCATGGAGGGGGTAGAGACACCACCAGGAACAATCGAAGTTGGTGATGTGGGAACTTGGGTGGACTTAGGCTTGGAGAGGATTGCAAGTGCAAGGCAAGTCTTGTATAAATAGTGGACACCTCAAAGGTGCTAAGGCATCAATTAATCATTCATCATCATTCACCAAGAGCGTAAAAGGAGCTATGTGGTATGTGCTAAGTCTATAGGTTCACACAATAGGGAAAATTGCACTAAGTGAGAAGAAGAAGAAGCCAAATGCTTGTAGGAGGCAAGCCTGTAGGTACTTCAAGGGTTGAGTTGTGCAAGTCCGTTGGGAAATAGGCATAAGCCAATGTTGCCTTAGTCTCATTGTACATATGTAATATAATTGTAGGCAGAAGGCTGCAACTCCCTTGTTGTATATCTGTAACATTCCTCATATAATAAAGTTACTATATCTACCTTGGATGTTGCCTATACATGTGTGTCATGGACTCTTTATGTGTTGAATGCTGTTTTTCTTTGCTTCGATTTGTGTTGTCTAAGTATTGAATAATTGGATAAATATAAGCACTGTTGAGATGTTTTAAAGGCCACGATTGGACATGTGCCTACTGTAGAATGAACTTGGTTGAGTAGGACTTAGTTTCATTTGATATATTGTAGCTTAAGGTGAAGCCATTTGATATATTGTAGCTTACGAAAAAGTTATGGTTAGACTTTAAGTGGATAGGTGTAGTTTGGTTTTAGTAGGCGTGGGCTAGCCAAGCCACTATGTCCAAGTCAAGGTAGTGCCCCATGACCTCAAGTGCCAAAATAGATTTAAGAGAAACTCAAGTTTGCAAAGAAAAATATGGGCAGACTGTAGGTTTGTGACAGGTGGTACAAGAGTTGATTTTGAGATAGTTTTTTGGCACTATTCACCACTGTCACTACTGTGTAGGTGGTATTAGAGCTAAATTGGGCACTCTTCACCACATTTTAGACTGGAATAGTTGAGTGAAGGGGACCAAGTTGTTTTTAGCATTGTGTGTGCACTCTTCACCATGCCTTGACAAGATTGGATAGAACAAAATGTTTTGGAATGAGTCTGGAAGGTCACTGCAAAGTGACTTTTAGATTGAACAAATAAATTTCTTTTCCTTGGTACAACATGAAACTAGGCAAGTCATCCACACAAAACCGACATGTTCTTTGTTTTCTTTCGTGTAGTAGGCTTGAATACTTAAGCAATGGTTACTTTGAAAAATCAATGTTTGGAAGAAGATTGATGGCATACTCAAAGGGTGAAAAAGTCCCCTTTCTCTTTCCTCATGAAGATATAATAGGAGTCATGCAAGAAGGTTCATGAATATGGAGAAAAAACTTCTCTTTTTGGACAAATTGATGGATCAATTAGTTCAAGTTATCTAAAGTCAATGAAGAAAGGTAGAAGAAGTCACCACCAAGACCGAATGTTTGGAATGAAAATGTCTTAGATCGTTTAGAAGTTTCTTGGGTTGAATCCTATAATGGATTTTGGACAAAGCCTTGACATATTTGTTGGAGGTGGCCTTATCATCCACCTACCACCCTCCTTTCATTTTTGAAAGCCACAAATGGCTTGTTTCCTAGAAGCGGGTAGTGGAGCCTAGGACATTAGTGGAGGTGTCAAGATTAGTGAAAGGTTGATAGAGGAGGAGTGGCTTTCTTAGAAGAATGAAACGCATGACTGCAAGAGACCATCCTCTTCTCCACATTGATTCCATTTTAACGAGTCTGTTGTCCAAGAAGTAGGATAGTGGGCAAGGAGGCGCTAATGCATAAGTTCCTTTAAAAAATTGTTAAGTTACATAAAACAACTAGATAGACTTGAGGAAGAGGTGAATACCTTTCCTTGTGCAACCATGGCAACACTGCTAAAGTAGTGGATGAAACAATGAAGAAGTCGACTAAGAAAAAGTGTGCATTCGACCTAGATGGCTTAAATTGGAAAGCAAACCAAGTCAACTTGGAAGATGCTTTCCTACCTTCATGTACTTAGGATGAGGTAGAGCACTCAAACAAATTTGAGGATGATTATCCTAATGACCTAGTTGGTTGAAGGTGAGCGGAGTACTGGTGTAGACATGCCTATTTTAATAAGAGATATGGAATTATTTTTGGCCGGCTCATTACACCTATTGGACTTTGGAGAGTTTGTTGGATCATTTGAGGGTAGTGGTTGTGATGGCCACCTACCACCTTCCACCTTCTTTTGATTGACAATTGTATTAAGACATCTTGTTGCCTACAAAACGGTAGTGGAACCTAAGTGCACCAAAAAAACGTGCCAAGATAAGTAATTGAGTTGGAAGTGTTGGGTTGTAATGGGTGACTTGACAATTCAGAGGCGAAGGTGGTGACCTTGACTTGGTCTAGCAGAGTTGTACAAACAAACCAATGTGTGAAGGGTTGTGGCTAATTTGAGCATGATGAAGTACATTCTCATGGAGTTGGATTGGGGTTGCTTAAGTTGCAACAGTCTTGGAGAAATTCAATGTATGGAAGCATGGCATAGTGGCAAAAAGTACTGAAGTAGCAGTAAGACTAGAAAGTGCAAAACCTGGATAGTTGCACAACCTTCTTAGTGGAGGTTGAGTTGTCACAACAACATAAGGCAGTTTTAGTAGTAGTGGACACTCGGGTTGTAAACGCAGTAAGCAACATTAGCAACAACAAAGACATCCAAGAGGTATTGTTGGTAGAATTTGGAAACATCACTTTGTTCAATGGAATAATTGGACAGTGGGAAATTGCATATCAATTTTGGCAGTGACAATGTGGAGTAGTTGAAGAATTCAATTGCAGATGGATGCATGGGTGTAGGAAATATACTTGGAGGACAACATGTTCTTGAGGATGTTGGTGGGAACAAAAAGACTTTTAGTGGGGGAGGATACAAGGCCCTATCCTTGAATGGATTTAGGGACTTCCATCGCATGATCACCCTGATGGTCATTAACCAACACATATGGAAGTGATGGAAGGTTAGTTGCTAGAAGAGTTAGTTTTGGGTACCCTTGCACGATGGCAAGGTGCACCACAAACATGTTAGGCGTCCTTGCACAAATTGGGCCCACTGCAGACCTTGGAAGCTTGCATTAGTTGGACACACCAAGAGAAGATTGGAAATGAACTTAGGGATGAAAGGAAAAGTAGGGGTTATGGAAGTTGACCTCATTTGATTCACAAGTATGAGGCATGATGTACAAGATTGGCATAGAGAACATGATCCAATTTTATAGAATTGGGTGCTTGGGATACATGTGGACCCAAGGAATTGGGTGCTCCACACTTTGGATTGCGACAGATAGTAGAAGTTCCTTTGGGCATAAGCATGCATAGAGCACAATCGTGGGATACACTCATTGGGCACACATCCACTGAGCATGCATCTGTTGGATGCACTTGTTGAGAACACCCTTGTCGACCACACTTGGTCACCTTGGGTGCACTTGCTGAGTGTGTGGTACTTTGGCGCAACACCATTGGACATTGGATGATTAGTAGACAAGTCATGAAGGGGGTAGAGGCACCATCAAGCATTACTAGAGTTGGAAATGTGGGCACTTGGGTCCACTTCGGCTTGGAGGGGATTGCAAGTGCAACACAAGTATTGTATAAATAGTGGAGGCCTCAAAGGTGATAAGGCATTAATCAATAATTCATCATCATTCACCAATAGTGTAAAAATATCTTTGTGGTTTGTGTTAAGTTCAGGGGTTGGCACAATATGGAAAATTGCACTGGCTGGCTGAGAAGAAGAAGAAGACATGACCTATAGGAGGCATGCTTGCGATTGCTTCAAGGGATGGATTGTGCAATTCTATTGGTAGTAGGCATAATCCAATATTGTCTTAGATTCATTGTACATTTGTGATATAATTATAGGTAGAAGGATGCAACTCCCTTGTTGTATATCTAAAACATTCTTTATATAATAAAGTTAAGTTATCCACCTTGGATGTTGCCTATACATGTGTGTTGTGGACTCTTTATATGTTGGATGCTATTGTTCCTTTCTTTGCTCTGTGTTAGCTAAGCATTGATTAGTTGACTAAGTATAAGTATTGTTGGGATGTTTTAAAATCCATGGTTGATTGTGTTCCTAATATTGAATGAAATCAATTGAGTACAAATTAGTTGTATTTGA
>JZKD02S2026653.1:26410-66425 GCA_000966675.3 Picea glauca
TTCCTTATCATAAATAGCTTATACAATGTTCAAGAGATAACTCAAACCAATACAGATAGTCCTCCCCAAGAGATGTGCCACTCTTCTCCCTCTCTCCAACTAGTAATTGCAGCTTTCCTCATAAGAGAATGAGCAAGTGAGTTGTGTGTTTGAAGTGAGGCGCTAGCCTCTTATTTATAAAAGACTGGCACGTGTGAAAGGTCACAACTGGCAGGGCTGACCTCTCACTCTGGGTGGGTAAACCCACCTTTAATTAATTCTTGGTCTTCCATAATAACTGCTGGGGCCGACTTCTTATTCTGCCCTTTATAATTGTCCGATGACCAATCCACAAAAGGGGATTTGGTCCTAATACAATTACCGACATGATTAATCCTCAATGGGGATTAATCCAATAACAATAATAATAATAATGACATGATTAATCTGCAATGGGGATTTAATCCAATAATAATAAGAATGCTCTTCAAAGTTACATTATTTCAACAAGCATGAGGGTGGGGGTAAAAATTTCCATAATCGATTGAAAATCCATGCAGATAAATGAAAATACAATTAAACATAGAGCATACAAGGCACATAAATCTTCCAATAAAAATGAGCATGGTGGCCATTGCTTCCATGGCATATTAATATCACCATTTCAAACTGATCCCTACCAATATTGAATAAATTCAATAGTTTCCTATGCCCACAACCCTAAAAAGATTCAAGGATTTACGTGCTTGTTCAACTTCTACTGCAGATTCCTTCACAATTTTTTTGCCACTTCTCATCACCTGATTAAAATCACATAGAAGAATTCATTTCATTGGTCCAATGTGGCCTTACATCATTTTTAGAGAATCAAAAAATCCCTTTCTTCAACACTTGTGTATAATAACCCTGATTTCACTCATCTCTTCACCTTTCAATACCCAAAAAGGGCGAGGTATTATAAGAGGCACTCACCCAACTTGAGAAAAGAGGCAAGGGAGACTTTACAAGTTGCTCAAATGATTGTAGGGAGGTCTAGGATACAAGCATGAAGTATGGCCATTGGAATGGTGAGGGTTTTAACACTCAACTGACAAAGGAGGTTGATGTACGAGGTACGTTAAGTTGCTCGACCATTGTGACTATTATAGGTTTTGTCTAGGTGTAGTACTCTTACATGATGGTTTACCCATCACCTTAATAGATGTTGTCCATTATTCATGCAATGGATAAGTGGCTTCAATTTATTTTAGGTTCCAATTTCTTCATTAAAATTGTCATCTTAGTCTCAAGAAAATATTGACATGAGGTACTTTAATAGAGAAATAAAAGTAGATTTCCAAGCTCCAAGCTTATGACTTTGAGATATTCTCTGACAAGGGTAAGGATAATATTGTTGTTGATGCCTTATATTGGCACTGATGAGCCACCCACATATTTTAAATCCAAACTGCTTGTGTACAAAATCTCCTCACATACTACATACAAGATCCCCTTATAGTTCATCTTTAGTTGGACATTCTTGATGGCAAGAAGGGCCAACCTTCAAATATCAAAAATGGAATTATCATGTTGAAAAATCACATCTATTTTCAGCCCAAATATCCCATTCTTACATAGGCGCTTCAAAATGGACATGCTTCTCTCTCAGTGGGTCATGTGGGTTTCCACAAAACTTATTAAAATATCTCCTCTAGATTTAATTGTCCAAAACTAAAGTTTGATGACGAGAATATTGTAATTGAATGTGCCACTTGTTGATGCAACAAAGTGGAAAATTTTCCTTATCCAAATCTTCTTAAACCTATCCACAACCAAAAGTGCAATATATATCAATGTATTTCATCATTGACTTACCACTTTCTGAAGGTAAGGATGTTATCTTCATGGTGGTTAATCATTTAACTAAGTATGCTCATTTTGTTCCCTTGACCAAAAGCTTTATAGCTTTAGGGGTGTTGATTTATTCCTTAGGAATGTTTATAAGCTCCATGTATTACTCCATTGTAGCATAGGTGATGAAGATCCCAATTTTATCAATAACTTTTGGCAATAGATTTCGAAATTAGCAAGGATCACCTTTAAAATGAGTATTGCATATCTCTTTCAAATGGATGGGTACACTAAGGTAGTTAACAAGTTCCTAGAAGGATACCTTCAAATGTACACATGGAATAAGAAGGGTAAATGGGTCAAGTGGTTACAACTTGTAGAATATTGGTATAATACTATTATTGCCGCGCTGTTATAAGACCCTAGGTTCAAGTTATTCAACCAAAAAAATCCTTTAGATACCGGCCCTTTCAACATCACCTGCATGCAAGTGAAGTATCACCCAAGGCATCTACTGGGGCTGCATGAACCAAGTTTCTGCAGGGATGAGGGGATGTGAGGCTATCAACATAACCATTGATACTTATTCACCATGTGCGCATTATCCTTATTTAAAATCCTTTTATCAGCCAACAAAACCTATGTGTGGCTTCCATTAACTAACAGTTCATTACTTTTACCATAACCATTGTGCAACATTAACCCATATAAGATTCATTCAGTACCCTAAACCCTAGTGTGCAGAAAAAATATAACATAGATCACGACATAACGAACCCACTGAATCATTCATTATTATTGTGCATCAACCATATGTTAACCATATATATACTAATCATTCATGAACATAACATCCATGAATAATCACATCAACAAGCACATTAGACATGATTTTAACGTGGTTCACCCAATCCTCGGGATGCATCCACAACGGTTGGCTTCTCATATTAGTCTTCATGCAATAATCGCCTCAGGCTTACGCATTATGCTTACAACAGATACAACATATTGTAATCCCCAAACCTGCCTAGATGCTCTGGAATGCGAGCCTATCTCTACAAATTATCATATATGCTCCTATCCTCGAAAGACATTCCCCAAAACCTCAAGCATAAAATATCTTCATCACTCATCAACAACCTAATCTCTTATTCTTAGCTAACCTAATATTCCCCGACCCTTTACATATTTATACAAATAAGTAGGGATAAAAACCCTAATGGTTCGTAACAACTTATCCCCAAAACCCTAATGTGTCATAACCATTTTTCCTACTTTTGTGTCGATCTATTTCTTTTCTTTCTTTTGTGTCAATATGTTGCTTTTCCCACTTTTGTGTCGAATTGCTGCTTTTCCTACTTTTGTGCCATAAAGTGCACCCTTTCTGCATGCTCTAGTCCTTCCTTTTACTCTTTCATCTGCTATGGCACAACTCCCAAAACTTAGTTATTCTCATCCAAAATGCCTATTCAACATGCCCCCGACAATCACTTGTGGCTCGTCTCGAGCCACTTAAGCCTTTTTCAACTTCTTGATTTTTTCAAAAATCTCCTTTGTTATGTTGGTATTCTACCTGACCTCTGTTTCATTTAACAAAATTGTTTCTACTAATTCTACAATGATATGAGTCTGTTGTTTCTCTTCAGCTTGTTCCACTACTTGTTTGATCCCGCGCTGTCATTTTGTTATTTCCTTTACAACTTTTAATGCTTCTTCCTGCAGCGTATCTATCTGTTGCATGCGAGCTTGCTTCTTGACCCTCCTCTAGTTTATCTCATAGTATAATTTCGTATTCTCTTTCATTGCCTTCATCTTATCGGTTGGTGAAAAACTGCTCATGGTTTCCTTAATCTTTTGAGCCTTCCCTTGCGTAGTTTGAATATTCTATTCAATATTCTGTAATTCGACATCCTCTGACAGTTGATTCTAGAATTTTGTGTTGTCTTCGTACAACCTAGCACATTCTTCTTCCAAAGTCCTGATAGTTTCCATTGCGGTGCTTACTGTCTTCTCCCTTTGGTCTCTTTCTTCTGGGGGTGTGCCAGGTGTCATTCGTGTTTCTAACTCAACAATTTTCGTTCATAAGCTTTGTATGGATTCACTAATCTTCAATATCTGATCTTCCAACGGAGTATCCACCTCCATTGGTACCTCCAAAATATCTTTGCAAACCTTGTCAAATTCTTGCTTCACCTATTCTGACTTCTGCGTAGATGCATCCCTTTCCCGTTCAAATCTGCTGTAGTCAATCCGCATGCTTGCAATCTTTGTTGTGGACTTATCCAATTCATCATATGTTTTTTCTATGTGCAAGTTCAATTCTCGTGCTATGATCGCCTACAACCCTTGAAAAACTTATCCTAGTATATGTGATAAGACTAAGTCAAAGTGACTTGGTGCATGCACTTTCTCCTGCATTTTCGCTGATGGGAACATAATCACCCCTGGTGCCAACTTAATTGTTCGATGCTCCCCCGTTACCTCTAATGCATGAGATATTTCCGATCTTGCTTCTACTGGACTTGCTGTGCTTTTCATTGGTCCTTCAGTTGTTTGCTTCGCAGTGGCTATCCCGGTTGCTTCCATCAAATGGCTCAATGTAGTCATTTCTTCCTCTATCTTTCTTACTGCTCTACCGTGCATTGAAACACATCGTCAGTGATCTCCTTAAATTTTTCCCCAAACTTCTTGAAGTCATCTTCTGTTAGTGCCAGTGGACTCTTTTCTTTGTCCACTTTCCACTTCTTCCGATGTGGCATTGATTTTCCCTTCTCTATCCCTATGTCTTTCATCTTCTTTCTTGCGCAGGTTCCTTGGCCTTGTACTTCCTCAATCTCAGGATTTGGTGTTTTTCGTTTCTTGATCATTTGATGGAACCTTCCAGTATGTGTCCTAGTCCTACATAATTAGTTCTATGTCCTCCTTTGTTATTCATAAATTTTTATTGACCCATTCCTCTCTCAGATCTTTCTTTGCTTTTTTGTACATATGATGACGATTTTCCATGAACCATTCAATCGATTTGTAAGTTTCTACAAGCTATGGTGAAATTCATGGTGTATCTTGGATACATTGCCTAATCATTTCCTTATACATATATAATTCAATATTGTTTTCTAGCTGTGGTCCCTTGTGTGCACTGTACAACAAGTTCTGATACTTGGCAGCCAAGCATGACTTGCCTCTCATACCTAGAAACTACGCATCCTCTGGTTCTTTCCACGCTGCTAACGTGATCATAAGTAATAACCAAGAATAGTGGAATTCCATTCCTTTGTCCCGTGCTTCCACGCAGTCTACCAGGAACTAGTTGAGTAAAAATGGTGCCCAACTCATAATTACCCCTTCTACACATTTCTCGACCGTAGCTATCACGCCTACGAGAACTTGGTCTTTCGTGCACTTTCTCAAAAAATTGCACGCCAACGATTGCATCACAAATCATACTGCTGGGTCACATATATTGGCTCATCCAACCTGCACACACCTCTAACTGTGTGGAATTTCTGCTTCATGGCCTCTGAAAACACCTTCTCATTCTTTCTGTCCGCGAACAACAATGTAGGATCTTTCCCCCATGTTGATAAGCTCATTATTCACAAAATTAGATCCGTGTCTATAGAAATTTTCCTATATAACCACAAGTAGCCACCGTGCATAAATGTTAATAACATCTTTACACATGCATTAATCTCCTGGCTCTTGCCAAAGTGTAGGATGTCAAATAGATTCAACAGGCTAGCTCGCTCCAACTCTCTGGACCATACCTTAGGCTCAATTACAGGTAGGTATGTGTTTGCATCAATTTTCATCTCCAAGTAGGTGTTCAGTGCAAGTTTGGGGAACTTCACTTTATCAATGATGTCGTGTTTCATGTATTTCAACTATGGAACCTTTCCTAGAATATCCTCATCAATGATTATACCCCAACTGGGATTTCTGGCATCACCAATTCTTTCTTGGCGTCCTTATTTAACTTAATTGGTTTGGCATCATCCTTCCTCGGTGGAATGTCGTCCCTTCGAAACCTCGACTTCGACGAGGATGCTCCTAGAGCCTCCTCAACTTCTGGTGGTGCTTTTACTGCTATAATGCATACTTTCTTCTATTTCGATGTTGCTACCTTTGATGGTCCATCTTTGCAATACTGTTACCTGCGATAACTTCTTCGGATCAATGGCATTTCTCAAGGATTTGCAACACTGCTCTCAGATCTCTCTACTCGCTGCAAACTCCAATTAACAATAACGCTGGACTATCGACCCTTCAATGGATTTTGTGCCCCTTCAACAATTGTCCATTTACCTTCACACCTGAATTAAATGTCTAATCCACTAGTGTTGTGAAATAAATAACTTCTTTACCTCTACATTAATTCCAAATCCTTTACCGTATTTTTGCCTCGATCTGCCAGTCTGTCACAATCTCCAATGCCGACCCAAACCGCCATAAAATGCTGACATGGAAATGTTGACATGGAAGTACGGCTATGACACGGGAAGACTAAGTCGTACAGACTATTTACGTGGGAGAGAGACGTGGCGGTTGATTTTGACTTCGTGAGAAATGCTTCCTCAACATCGGTGATTTTATTTAGACATGTGTTCCTGACTACCATGCCCCATGCTTCCGACACTAATGATGTATCCACGATCGACGATCGACGAAGTGTTAAAGTTAATGTTTCCGCAGTTTCATTTCTCAAATTCTACCGATGTCGAAGATGTATCGGCAATGGTGGTCGCTCCCGTTCATGATTTACCTCTAGAATTTCGTCGATGACGAAAAGGTATCGACGATGTTAAAATACTATCTTATAGACCAAAATTCACCGATCGATGATCGTTGGAATTTTTTTTAAACCGTGCACATTTCGGGCCTTTCACTCAATGTTACTTAAAAAAAAAGTTGAATATGTCAATAGTTTTAAACCAAACAAAATATGGTCGATGATAAGGCTCCAAAAGAAAAAATCCATTCATTCATGACACAAAATCTGATTCAAAAATAAATGAAAAGTGGTACCCAAGAGAAATTTCGCAAATTCTTTTAGGGTGTGTTGAGTGCTCAACAAATGACGATTCTTTGGGCGAAAACAAAATCTCTGCTCCTTCCTTCGGGATTATCTTGTGAAAAACTACTTGAGAAACAAACTGTCCTTATTCTATTTCTTTTCAACATAACCTATTCTATCAATGTGTACACACGTTCTTGGATTCATAAATCCGGATCTACCTATGGGGTTTATGCTTTTCCACCCTCTTTCCTTTTAGCTTCAATCCATGTACATTATAGACAAGAGAAGGGTAGGTGTCCATTGGTGTGAGGCCTTTTATCTATCATTCCTTTCCTGATGGTGTTGCTCTGCTTCCAACGAGCCTCCATAGCCCCGACAGAGTTATTTGCATACCCTCTCGAACTCGACACCTTTTTTTATTTAGATCATTTCCTTTTTGCAGAACTGTGAAGAGTGAGTCAGAGAGGAGGATATTTGTTATTGGCAAAGTGAATGGTTAAGGTGGAGCTTTCCCTGGCACTGTCTAGAGGTACATGTGATCGTTTCCAACTAGCCATCTTTTCCTTTCGGCTTTACCAGGCCACTAAGCATGTATTTCATTACTTCCCCAGGTAGTATGCTAACAAAGACAAAAATGATTTGAGAAAGTTTGTATTTTCCCAACGTCTCTTAACTTGCATGTTAGTGTAGGTCAGAAACATAGCCTGTTTTACTATATTTATTAAAATCAACCACTTCTTTACAAAACACAACTTAATTAAAGAAAATAACAAGTAAAAGAAAGTAAAGAAAAAGAGTTTGCATTCGATCTTCCCTAAACCCACACACTTAACTTGATCAAAATGTATGCTCAAAAGAAAAGAAACTCAAACAAAACATCAAAAGACACTTTTATTATTATTATTATTGTTATTATTGTTTTTTAGGAGAAGTACTGCTTTAGGGCCTAGCCATTCACCGGGAGGGTGTCAGATTCTCCCTTTATATTTTGCAACCGATATGTGCCTGCTCCGATTTTCTCAACCACCTGAAAAGGTTTGAGACATATATTTTGGAACATTGAGTGTTTTCCTTTGGACTCATTTTCTTTATCCCACTTCAAGACTAGGTCCCCTACTTCAAAATCCTTTTCTCTGGCCTTATGTTTGTCGAACCATTTTTTTTTAGGATAAGTACTGTTTTAGGGCCTGGCTGTTCATCGGGAGGGTGTCAGATTCTCCCCTTAGATTTTGCAATTGGTATGTGCCTGCTCCGATCTTCTCGGCCACCTAAAAAGGTTCGAGCCATAGATTTTGGAACTTTAAGTGTTTTCCTTTGGACTCGTTTTCTTTATCCCACTTCAAGACTAGGTCCCCTACTTCAAAATCCTTTTCTCTAGCCTTATGTTTGTCAAACCATCTTTTAACTACTTGTTAACGAGCGATGAACTTAACCTTATCCGTTTCCCCTTCTTCATCCAACATGAGAAGGGTATCAATCCTTTGGTGTAGAGCAGATGAGGGCTGACCTCTTGATGCCTGGGAAATTCGTAAAGATGGAAGGTACAATCCATTTGGAAGAATGGATTCTTGCCCATATACCAGAAAATACATAGTGTTTCCTATGGCTTCTTTAGGTGTCACTCTATCGGCCCATAGGGCATTATGAAGTACATTATGCCAATTTCTCTGATTTTCAACAACTGTTTTTTTTTTAAAATTCACACCATGTTTTTATTAGTTGACTTTCCTACCCCATTCCCTTGTGGATAATAGTTTACGGAATATCTTATTACGATCCATTTATCAGGGGTGAATTCTATCAAGTGCGTGGAATAAAAATAGGCAACATTGTCATAAACAAGGACAAAAGGTATCCCAAACCTTGTTATTAGCTATTGTTCTATAAATTGGATCACTACCTTTTCATTAATGTGTGTGAGAGGGATAGCCTCTATCCACCTTGTGAAATAATCTGTTGCAATCAAGATATACTTATATTGTTTTGAAGAATTGGGAGTAATTTATCTTATAACGTCTACTCCCCATTGCTCAAAAGGTATGGATGTGGTCATCGGCTAGAGTGGAATTGCTGGACTCTTTTCCCTACCAACACTCACTTGACAAGATTTACATTTCCTGGCATATGCATGAGCATCCTTGAACAAGGTGGGCCAATAAGAACCATCCCTTAATATTTTGTGCAGCGTCGTTTCTCTTGCAAAATATCCACCTGCTGGGCTATCATGGATTTCTTTGAGTACCTTTTCTGCATCATCATGTTCAAGACATCTAAGGAGTACTCCATCATAGTTTACGCAGAGAAGCACATAATTTATGAGGCGATATTGAGAAGATTTTAACATGAGGGTTCTCCTTTCTCTATTGTTTAGATTTTATAGACAAGTTCCACGATGGAGGAGATAAGACAAGTTTCCATACCAAGACTCTTTCCCGGGAGGGATGTATAAGGCTTTTACGCACCATAATGGAAAGTCATTTTACCAACCGGGGTCTTTTGCGTTAATCACATCTTGGGATTCCGCGACCAACTTACACAACCATTTTCATGTGACTATTTTGGCAGGTTTTATGTCTAGGTCAAATTCTTGAACGACTGCCATCCAATTTCCCCTCCTTTCTCCCATCTCCTGTTGGGTGAATAAAGACCTGACTGTGGGGTGAGGGATTATGAATTTGGTGTGATTCTTTAGGACATATGATCTGAAATGTTTGACTTCTTTATATATTGCGTAAGCCTGCTTTTCTATAGCAGGGTAGTTTAGTTAAGGTCCTTGGAGGTTGGTTCTCATAAAGGATATTTGTGCTTTACTATTTTCATCATTCTTTTGGGTAAGTACTGCAACTAAGGATCGGTTAGAAGCAAAGGTATAAAGGAAAAAATCATTGCGAAAATTAGGGCTTCGTAACAATGGTCCTTGGGAGATGGAAGTATTGATGTTATTAAAAGACCCTATTATTTCTTCATCCAATTTAAACTCTGCATCCTTGCGAATCATTTTTTGTAAAGGTTTAATAGTTTCAATGAATTCAGGAGTAAATTTTCTCATGAAGTTGATTTTCTCGAAAAAAGATTGCATGGCATTTTTATTGTGAGGCAAAGGGAGTTGAGCTATCACTTTTATCTTCTCATGGTCAATGCTAATTCTCTCTTGAGATATGATATGACCTAGTATTTTTCCTTCCTCTACACCAAAGATGGTTTTCTTAGGGTTCAATGATATTCCATACTTCCTACACCTTTCAAAGATCCGAGTCAAATGCTGAATGTGGTCTTCCTTGTTTTTCGAGTACATTGTTACATCATCTAAATAGACTACCACACACTTGTTGATCAATCCCCAAAAAGCTACATCCATGGCCCTATGGAAAGTCTCCCTTGCATTAATCAACCCAAAGGGGATGTGTTTATAAACAAAGGTTCCCCACTTGGTTCAAAAGGTAGTTTTTACATGACCATCTTTTGAAACCAAGACCTAGTTATATCCCGAGAAACCATCGAGGAGGGAAATTATTTAAGAGCTAGATACTGTCTGTAGGATTTGTTCCATGGGTGGAATTGGATAGTTATCCTTCTCTGATTCCCCGTTAATATTTATGAAATCCACACACAAACGAATCTCCCAGACTTCTTTCTGACATGCACCAGATTGACTACCTATGCAGAGTGTCTTACCTGGAAAATAATATCAGCATCTAATAATTTCTTCAACTCTTAATACATTAGGGAATCCAGAGATTGGTGGTACTTCCTAAGCTTCTGTTGGAAGGGTTTTATTCCATATTTTAATGGGATCATGTGATGGATAATGCAATTATCATACGTTTTCAATTCTTGGTAGGACCAAGCAAAGACATCTTGATATTCTTTAAATAATTTAAGATAAGCATTCTTGTGTTCTTTGAATACTACCTTATCTAGGTTGAAATTATTAGGATTCTCATGGGTGCCTAGGTTTATAGTTTCGTATATAGGGCATGAGCTCCCTGTTTCTTCATTTTTCGTCCCTCTAAATCTTTCCCTTAGGTTGAAAAGGTTCTCCAGATTGGCCACTCTTGGTATTGTGTGAAACTTTGGTATTTCATCGGAGTGATTTGTTCCCTTCTTTTGTTCATGGAGATTTGATTCTGTGAGTAGTTCTTGGAATATTTCATCATCAATGGTCAAATCCTTAAAATTCTCATGGTTAGTTAGAAAATCTACAATCCGTTCACCCCCTTCAAATACTTTCCAGTTAGAAATTTTGTTAGGAAATGACGGTTTGTAAAGTAGTTCTACTGCAAACCTTGAGGCTTCATAGTCTTCTAAAGGAGACAACCTTGAGGCTGCGGTGGCTAAGGAATCAACAAGAGTATTTTTTGTCCTGGGAACAACGGTAATGTTGAAAACCTCAAAATTGTCTATTAGCCTGTGTACCTCTTGTTGGTATTTTCTCAAGTGAGGTGAATGGAAATGAATGATATTCTTCACTTTTTTAACGATAATCTCAGAGTCTCCAAAAAATTTCAGTTCTTTGACGTTTAGGTCTATGGCCTTCTTTAGTACTTGGAATAGAGCTTCATATTCATCAATGTTGTTAGTGCATTCAAATTATAATCTGCAGGATAAGGAGTTTCGTTTCCCCTTTGGGTTAATGAGGATACTTCCTGCCTTGACCCTTCTTGAGATTTAGAACCATCAAAGTACAACGTCCAAATTTGTGGAGGGGAATTTCTGAATTCTTCATGTCTAGCGATTTTCTCACTTTCCTCTTCCTTGTATGCTACTCCCGATGGATAATCCTGACAAAAGATGATTTCTTCTACGGATGCTAGTAGGTTTGCTTGAAAGGTAATTTCAAAGTTTTGATTGAGAGGTACATCAGACAAGAGAGGTGCAAAATTTCTGAAATCAGAATCACAAGAGTAGTTTCCTAACACATGGAAATATGCCGACGAGGGTTTGTTTGGAGCCTCTAAATCAGTGACAATATGTTTAAGATATATTTCTCTATCAATCCTAATCATGTTTGTATGTCCCTTTAATAGAAACTAGAGGTGAGCCCAGTCAGTACTAAAGTATCCATTTAATTTCTCAGACCAGTCTCGACTAAGTAGCAATCAATAGGCCTCTGGGATGTCCACTACAATTATGTCAATTACTTGAAAAAAATTGGGGTGTGTAGCCATTCTTATCATGACATCTTTAAGTTCCCAAATGAACTTCACCTGAGTCCTATGTATTTTCATAATGTGTTTATCACTTTTGAGTGGGGTTGTGTTCATTTTCTTGTAGATTGAAAATGGTATGACATTGGAAGATGCCCCTGAATCGTCTAGGCAATTATGTAGATTTCTGTGAAAAAATTCAAAGGTCAAGAGGAAAGGAGGGACAAAAGGCCTCCCCCTTTTGTCCGAAGAGAAAGCATTCACACTTGGTTTATTTTTTAAATATATGGGAGATGGAACCTCACGTTGATTAATGCTTGTTATAGGGGTATCTATTGATTTTAAGGCCCACAAAAAAAAAAAACCTTTTGTTGAGGGATCCTACACATGTCCATGACAGATACATTATGCTTCATCTTCTTCAAGTCTTGTACCACATTGTAGTCTAGTTTAGGAGCTTTCTGTGTGTGTATGTTTGTAGGATATTTTTGAGAAGAAAATATGGGTTTTGGGCGATTGGCCGCTTGATTCCCTCTGGATAACTAAGTAGTGGTGGGATTACTTTGGATATGTTGACTTCTACATCATATATGAACAACTAGAACTTCAGTGGGGGATTCCTACACTTCAACGGCATCGTTGAAAGGCATCAGGTTGTTGGAATCCCATAACAACATGGCTGTCTCTTCCAGTGGCTCTTGGATTTCTTGATCGATGGTGTTTATCACTGAACTACTGGGTTGTTCAGTTAGAGAGCATTCGTCTAGGAATTGTTTAGCCATTAAATTCATAGCATGCAACCAGTAAGGGTAGTCCCTTTCTAAATGATTCTATTGGTGGTACGTGCAGAAAGAGTTAGATGCTACAGTCCCTAAGTCGACGTTTAGGTTAGCTGGGGGAGGTTCTATAGCTTTGAAGGGTGGATTCATTTAAAAAAAAGGTTTATAAGGCCTTTGATTTTGGTTTCCCTCATCAACAATCCTTTTCATATGCACGATCTCATTGGAGAGTTTTTTAATTATCCGCTGAATGTTTTCTAGATCTCCTCCTTCTTTATCAGGACCTGGTTCTGTGTGTTTTCCCGAAGGTCTTGTTAACAAAAGTCCTCTTTTAGGTAGAGGTTGGGTTTCCTTTTTTATTAGTGAGATAACTTCTTTGCATCCTTTAATTTTGAATTCAATCAATTTATCTTGTTCAAAATTTTCGGTTAGGGTATGTTTGGAAAGCCTTTTTACGAACATGGACATAGAAGTAGGGAGAGCATTAGCGTATACTTCAATTTGCAACTCTTGGGTAGGTTTAGCCTCAGTTAAATTTGTTCAAAATGGTGGTAAACCTTTGATTGAAATCTTTAACCTTTTATTTTGGACTCATAGTGGTAGAGAAAATTTCAGCCATTAAAGCTCCCGTGGTAGTTTCTTCCGCAAATTTGTCCAATAAATCTTTTTGAAACTTTTTCTAGCTAGTTATGGAACCAACTGGTAGGTTGAAATACCAAGTCGAGGCTGAATTCTCAAAGGTATAAGGAAAAATCCTACACACTACATCTTCATGTTGGATGTTCATCAACCTTATAGCTAATATGAACTTCTTGATATGGTCCTCAAGCAACCCGGAGGTTTCAGGGTCAAATTTAGGAAGTAATATTTCTGGATGTCGGGGTAGGTTATGCACCCATCCTGGGATTTCTAGAGAATCTTTGGCCAACCATGGTTGATTATCTTGAGGTTGAGCCCCCCTTTATCCATTGTTATCATTATTATCCTCCATGTCTTTTGATTCAGAAGCTGAGCGATCTGAGTTAGACCCCTCCTCTTCAGATTCAAAGTCATCAAGTTCAGAGTAGTTACCAACTAACGTTTTGGGTATCGGATTAAGGGGTTGTTCAATTTCAGTAAGGGAAAAATCTTATAGGTCTTCTACCATGTGAAAAAATACTTGGTCACGGGTGTCAACAATTGGTCTCCTTACTTTTTTTATATGAGGAAGTAAAGGAGATAAAGGTAACACTCCGATTTGCTGGACATAAGCTCTTATGATTCTTCTAAAATTATTTAAATCATCGTGGGGAAGAGCGTAAGGTATTTCAGGGTACAAGTAATCTTCCTCTTCGTGATAAGGTGAGTTACTCATACCAGGATTACTCTCTATATTTGGGCTGTCTTGAGAGTGACTAGCCATGCATGTGGCCTATTTTTAATCTATAAGCGATGAAAAATATATTATAAGAAATATTGTTAGCCATGCATTTGTTTAGGCCCTCCTTCTAGTGCCAATTCTATTGAGGGGTATGAGATCCCTTTAACTCAACATCAGGAACCAAACCCTTCTAAGAGGCCCAATTAGACTCGTAGCGTTTGATGAGTGGTAAGGTTCTCCAGATTCGTGACCTGGATGGGTTTATCGATGGTATTTAATGGTGATTGACAAATATGTCTTTTTTGTTACGCCTTTTCTTTAGGTTAGGAAATTATCTTTTTGATTCTTTTCTAACATTTTAACAAAAGAAAGATAAAAATCTAAACTGGATGACAGAGAGAATCTAACTACATGTTTGGGGAGAAGGCTGGGTTTAGGATAACCTTTATACCCTAGCATGAAAATGAAGAATATTTGAACAACTTCAAACTAGCATTAATACCATTTTAATTAGTGGAAATTCAACATTGTATGAGACAACAGTTACAGAAAAGAGACATACATGTGACAATAAGCTAGTGCAAGAAAAGTAATTTCCAATACTTTGCTATCAATCACAGGTTAACACAATCTATTTCTAGTCACCAATTAGAATAAAAGAACTGTTACAACATTTAAGATAACTTTAAATAGAGGTACACCAAATCTTACTCAACAAAGCAACACATACTGAATCCAAAGATAGAGATAATGCTCCCCAGTCTAAACACATTCATGCCTTAGATGATAGAAGTGCCTTTGTTTCTAAACATAACTTTTTAATTAAAATAAACTTGCACTGAAATAGTTCTATTACAAAATTTCAGAAAAAGTATTTCTCTCCAAAAACTGTCGACCCCCTCTCGTCCTGGGTCGATCCCTTTATTTATAAAAAAAAATAACTAAACTAAAAATAGCTAATAGAGTCATGTTAAATTAAGAAAACACCATGTGGTAGATTTATCTATTTGTTCTCTTTTGCTCGTCTAGTGGTTTCACTGTAGTGGATGGTTCTTCTCATACTCTGACCACTTGATGAAGAGATCTTCACATGTGTTTGCATATGGAAACCTTTGCTTATCCATCAGAGTGGATAAGACCTCTTTTGTATCTACTACCTGTTCCTTGTACCTGATTAGCTTGACACTTAAGTGTTGTAGGACTACGAGAACTTTGATCGGGTGTTCCATGAACTTCTTTACTTGACCTAGATTCATGCTTGAAATTTGTTAAATATTTGCTTCCCATGACGATTCTTGCTCTGTATTTCACTTGACTATGTCATGTAAGTAGATAAAATCCTCTGGTGAACCAAACTCTTGTAGGTCAATTCTTTTCATCTCCCGATTGATTTTCTCCCAACTTTTCTCGCACTCTCCCCTTCTTTCCTGTATATTCCATTGAGGTTCCTGGACCATACTTACCCAACATTCAATTGCTTTCCTGATTCGGGAGATGCTGCTATCCATCAACACTTAGATGCCATGCTCTTCTATGTCTCGACCTTACTACACTTCACTGATGTAGTCAATCCACTCCAAGGCCTAATGTTCCTTCTCATACCATCTATGTACATCCTTATCGGTTGTCAGCCCCATGAGGGTATCTTCTTGAAAATCGGCTATGCAAGCGGTGAAGAGATAACTTTCTCTTGTGAATTGCGCATACATTTTTCGGAACTCACTCTTCAAGAAAAACTCTTGATGGAGCATATGGTCCAGCTCTGCCTTTGTTGAATTCTGGTAATACTCCGCTTGATGGAGCATATGGTCCAGCTCTGCCTTTGTTGAATTCTGGTAATACTCCGCTTGATGGAGCATATGGTCCAGCTCTGCCTTTGTTGAATTCTGGTAATACTCTGCTTGATGGAGCATATGGTCCAGCTCTTTCTTCATGGTAGCTATCTCCTTTTCATCCCTTCTTTCCCTATCCAAAGCAACATCAGTTATAGCTATAGTTGCTCCGATCAACTCAATCATCTTAGCATTTTCGGTATAAAAAAATGTCTCCTCTATGGTGATGACAAGTTTACTATCGAGCAAGAGTCTCCTTTTTTTGGTCGTTCTTCTCATCGAAACCTTCCTTTTTCTATCAAAAGATATCGCCCATACATCGGTGATTTCATCCACTGGTTCAAGAATCTCTTGATCTCTCCAGGTCAAAGTTTTACCTAGGACTCCTGCCGTGTAGAAATGTTCTATGACTGGATCTTGTAATTCCTTAGAAGGGGAGGTTTCTGTATGCTCTAGTGAATTTGCCCCCTGTTGGTCCTCATCGACTGACATAGTCTTTGTCCTAGCTGGGGAGATAGGCAAAGAATGAACCTTATCTGGGGGGTCGACCATTGAACTACGAATTTCTAGTTGCTACGTTTCCTCTTCCTGTTCACCAACACCAAAGTCATTCTTGGAGCTATCCTTCTGAAGTTGTGTTCCCACTTGGTCAGAAAATCTAGTGTCTAGAGTACTTCTAGATTAATGGTTGCCTTCCTGGGGATTTGGGATCAAAGCATTGGAGGCTAGAGAAGATATTTCCCCTGTTTCTTCCTCTTCTATGATTGGTATCGGTGTTATGCGTGATACTTATGAACTTTTCTCATCGTCATATATGGTAATTAAGTCTATGAGTACATTGGGCATACCCGTCCCTCTTGATTCTCTTGTTATCCTCTCTTGAGCTATAGTGGTCACTGATGACCCTTCTTGTGGGAAAACAAAGATGGGGTTTTCTTGATCAATGGTTTCCTCTAGGGGATTTGTCTCTGATCCGTCTAGCTCTTCTCCACGATTTCTTGTGTCGACTGGGATAATCCTTAGAGGTTATATCAAAGGGTTAAGTGGGGGATCTTCTTCTAACCTTTGTATATCTCTTTGGGCTTCTTCCAGTAACAACATCCCCCTCCTTCTTGCCTCTACTTCTTCTACTGCTATGTTTTTCGTCTCTTACCCCAAGATATTCTTGATATGTCTGCTATATTGTCTCAACTTGTTCATCCATGGACATTGCTTTGAATTTGGTCATATTTGGGTTAGTCCTTCTTTGGAGTACTTCCTCCCAATTCTGGGTGCGCTCAGTGAATATTTCATCTTCAAAACTATCATGAGCATACAACCAATAGGAGGTTACTTGCACCGCGAGATGGGGAACTAAACCCTTTGGATCATTCCTGTGAAATCAGCCTGTGTGAAATCGATACTCGAGCCGATTCAATCCTTCCTGTTTCTCCCGCGTAGTGTCTCTAACCATGTAAAATCCTATGTGGAAACAATAGCGAATGAAAGCCCTCTTTTTGTCTTTGACCAGGGAGGCATTATAGCCTTGGAAGATAGTATGGTAGCAGATTTCTCCCAATATGAGATGGCCAGATACATGAACAGGGAGTAGGTGGTGTGCGCCGGTAGCTTCGAACACTCTGATGTAGGTGTTAGTTTCTTTGAAGTACCAGTGGTTGACCTTGGCTATCATCTTTTTTTCCGCCACCGAAAGCTGAGGGCACTCCTTTCTAAAAATGATGATGTGTACCCTAGGTATGAAGTCATCACATATCAAGGCACATGATATCTAGTATCTATTTTCCCATAAGATGCTGAAATACACATGTACGTGAAATTTGTAAATATGCTATCTCAAATTTATATTTGAAAAAACGTTCCTTGCGCAAATTAAATCCAACAAGTAGGATGCAATGTAGAATATCAGAACCTCTACTTCCTTTGGTGTCTGAGCCTATGAAAAATTAATACTTATCTTCTTTGAGATAATGGATCCCCAATTGAAACTGCTCCTAGATATCACCATGGTGTATGCCAAGGGCATCCACGCCTCTGAAAATTTGGAGCAATCCTTTTTTCCGTATAGCCGAAAAATTGACATCATTAGATACATGTAAGGCTCTCGAAGATTAACTGTGTTGTACCGACCTATGCTCCTGTTCGTGAATTTTTTTTCCTCTTTCCACCACGAGGCTAGAAATCGGCTGGTATCATGTAACTCGTAAAACTTGACCACGAAGTCTGTGTTTAGCCTTTCCTTCGGGCCTCTAAGTTCGTAATACTTTTGAACCTCCACCATAAGGAAAACACCAACACATTCACCTTCCTCGTTGTTGATAGTGCACTTTACCATGTTTGCATGGTCAATAATCCACCCCAAGGTTTTAATGCAAGCCAAAACTGGGGTCTGGCTAGCCACCCTGTGCAGATTTGATCTCCTGATGTTTGGGAACACTTGATCATCCAATATTCATATGTCTAGATTGCTGTGAGGTGTGAAATCAGGGTAATCCTCCTGATTGATTTTGTTGTACATGTCTCCCCAATGTGGGAGAACCACTTTAGACCCTGTGCTTGCCTCTGTGTCGCTGAACACCAAAGGTTGGGTAAACTTCTTCTTGGTGGATGTGCGAATAAATGATTCTGTATTTGAGACAAAATCAAGTTCCCTTGAGGGGCCTTATGTGGACCCTTCGCTAAACTCTGGTTCTTTTAGTTTGGGTGTTCTTGGTGAGCGCTTAACTATTGGATTTGTTGGAGGAATTTTCCTGCAAAAAACTAGAGTGAGTGGCCAACCTCTACGAGTATTATTGACGAATTTGCAAGTGAAAAAATGATACAGACGACACATACCTCTTCCTTGCACAAGATTAAACTGGTTTTACTGGTACTCAGATTCAAATATCATGCTGTAAACACTTCGACGCATTCTATTTCTACATCTTAGGCTCCTGAAGATAAGTGATTTGTGCACATAATACCATGTTCGAATACGTCCTTCTAAATTTAAACCGAGGGCAAACTTGCCTTGTCGCATCAGTTCTTAAATTCAGGGGTGTAAAATATGTGCTGCAAAATCCATCATAGAATTTGAACCATGCTTGGGATTAAATGCAACGCAGGCTGGTGACGCAAGAGCAGGTTAATTCAAAATTTATCGATGGATTCAAACTTCTACTGTTTGGTCGATGCGTGAGATAGTAATGTGGGTTGCGCGAAACATTAATTGGCCTATCAAATCACAAAATTCGATCCTACTTCTGTTGAAAGTGTCCCATCATACTATCGAGCCTTCTCGTATTGTCAAAAATAGCATGATTGACATCGGGGAACAACACCAGAGTCTTCAAATGGTACCATAGAATAGAGTGGCCAGGATCGCGGATGTAGAATGTGGAAGGTTCAATGAAAATCCATAGCATATGGTGACCTATCATTCTGTTGATCGTAAATGCGTGAATCAACGTCAACACTTTTCTTAGACGTTATTCATTGATACCTTAAGGTGAAAGATCCGATTCCAACCCAAAACACTATACAGTGTTGACATGGAAATGCTGACCTGGAAGTATGGCTATGACACGAGGAAGACTAAGTCGTACTTACTATTTACGTGGGAGAGAGACGTGGCGGTTGATTTTGACTTATTCATGAGAAATTCTTCTTTGACATCAGTGATTTTATTTAGACACATGTCCTTGACTACCGTGCCCTATGCTACCGACACCGACAACGTATCAACGATCGGTGATCGACGAAGTGTTAAGTTAATGTTGTCGCAGTTTTGTTTCTTGAATTCTGCAGACGCCGAAGATGTATCGATGATCGATGATCGGTGATGGCGGTCATTCCCGTTCGATATTTACCTCTAGAATTTCATCGATGGAGAAAATGTATCAATGATGTTAAAAGACTGTCTTATAGACCAAAATTCGTCGATCGACAATCGTTGGAAAAAAAATTAAACTGTGCACATTTCGAGCCTTTCACACAATGTTACTTAAAACAAAAATTGAATCTGTCAATAGTTTTAAAAAAAGAAGATATGGCCAATGATAAGGCTCCAAAATAAAAAATCCATTCATTCATGACACAAACTCTGATTAAAAAATAAATGAAAATTGGTACCCAAAACAAAGAAATTTCACAAATTCTTTTAGGGTGTGTTGAGTTCTCAACAAATGGCGATTCCTTGGGTGAAAACAAAATCTCTGCTCCTTCATTTGGGCTTAGCTTGTGAAAAATTTCTTCATAAACAAACTTGCCTTCTTCTATTTATTTTCAACAGAACCTATTCTATCAATCTGTACACATGTTCCTTGGTTCATAAATCCAGATCTTCCTATGGGGTTTATGCTTTTCCACCCTCTTTCCTTGTAGCCTCAATCCATGTACTTTCTAGAAAAGAGTAGGGTAGGCATCCATTGGCATGAGGCCTTTTAGCTATCATTCCTTTCCTTATGGTGTTTCTCGACTGCCAATGAGTGTCCATAGCCCCGACATAGTCACCCCGATATCACATACCTTACTCCACTGCCAGTGAGCGTCCATAGCCTCGACGGATTTATCTGCATACCCTCTCAAACTCGACATGTTTTTATTTATTTATTTAGATCATTTACTTCTGGCATAACTGCGAAGAGTGAGCCAGATAGGAGGATATATGTTATTGGAAAAGTGAATGGTTAAGGTGGAGATTTCATTGTCATTGTCTAGAGGTACATGTCATCCTTTCCAACTAGGCATGTTTTCCATTCGTCTTTACCACGCCACTAAGAAGATATTTTATTGCTTCCCCAGGTAGTATGCTTACAAAGAAAAAAATGATTTGAGAAATTTTGTATTTTCCCAACGTCTCTTAGCTTGCATGTCGGTGTAGGTCAGAAACATAGTCTATTTTACTATATTTATTAAAATCAACTACTACTTTACAAAACCCAACTTAATTAAAGAAAATAACAAGAAAAAGAAATAAAAGAAAAAGAGTTTGAAGTTGTTACTTCCCTAAACCCACACACTTAACTTGGTCAAAATGTATGCTCAAAAGAAAAGAAACTCAAACAAAAAATCAAAAGACACTTTTTTTTTAGGACAATTGTTTTTTTAGGGCCTGACCGTTCACCAGGAGGGTGTCAGATTCTCCCTTCAGATTTTGCAACCCGTATGTGCCTGCTCTAATCTTCTCGGCCACCTGAAAAGGTCCAAGCCACAAATTTTGAAACTTTGAGTGTTTTCCTTTGGACTCGTTTGCTTTATCCCACTTCAATAATAGGTTCCCTACTTAGAAATACTTTTCTTTGGCCTTATGTTTGTCAAACCATTTTTTTTAGGAGAAGTATTGCTTTAGGGCATGGCCATTCACCGGGAGGGTGTCAAATTCTCCCCTCATATTTTTCAACTGGTATGTGCCTGCTCTGATCTTCTCGTCCACCTGAAATGGGCTGAGCAATAGATTTTGAAACTTTGAGTGTTTTCCTTTGGAATCGTTTGCTTTATCCCACTTCAAGACAAGGTCCCCTACTTCGAAATCCTTTTCTCTAGACTTATGTTTGTCGAACCATATTTTAACTACTTGTTGATGAGCGGTGAAATTAACCTTAGTCTTTTCTCTTTCTTCATCCAACATGATAAGGGTATCAATCCTTTGCTGTAGAGTGGATGAGGGTTGACCTATTTAGGCCTGGGAAAGACGTAAAGATGGAAAGTAAAATCCGTTTGGAAGAATGGATTCTTTCCCATATACCAAAAAATATAGAGAGTTTCATATGGCTTCTTTAGGTGTCACTCTATCGGCCCACAGGGCATTATGAAGTAAATTATGCCAATTTCTCTAATTTTCAACAACTGTTTTTTTTTAAATTCGCACCAGGTTTTTATTAGTTGTCTCTGCTACCCCATTCCCTTGCGGATAATAGTTTGCAACATATCTTATTATGATCCCTTTATGAAGGGTGAATTCTGTCAAGCGTGTGGAAGAAAAATAGGAAGAATTGTAAAAAACGAGGATGAAAGGCATCCCAAACCTTGTTATTAGCTATTGTTCTAAACATTGGATCACTTCCTTTTCATTAATGTGCATGAGAGGGATAGACTCCTTCCACCTCGTGAAATAATATGTTGTAGTCAAGATATAATTATGTTGTTTCAAAGAATTGGAATTAATTTATACTATAATGTCTATTCCCCATTGCTGAAAAGGTATGGATGTGGTCACCAACTGGAGTGGAATGGATGGACTCTTTTCCCTACCAATGCTCACTTGACAAGATTTACATTTCTTGGCATATGAATGAGCATCCCTGAACAAGGTGGGCCAATAATAACCAACCCTTAATATTTTGTGCGCCGTGGTTTCTCCTGCAAAATATCCATCTGTTGGGCTGTCATGGAGTTCTTTGAGAACCTTTTCTGCATCATCATGTTTAAGACATCTAAGGAGTACTCCATCATATTTTACGTGGAAAAGAACATAATTTATGAGGCGATATTGAGTGGATTTTAAATTGAGGGCTCTCCTTTCTCTAGGGTTTAGATTTTCCAGACAAGTTCCACGATGGAGGAGATAAGACAAGTTTCCATACCATAACTCTTTCCCAAGAGGGATGTATAAGGCTTCGCTGCACCATAATGACCACTCATTTTCCCAACCGGTGTTTTCTACGTTAATCACATATTGGGCTTCAGTGGTTAGTTTACACAACCCTTGTCCTTTGACTATTTTGGCCATTTTTGTGTCTAGGTCAAATTCTTGAACGACTTCCATCCAATTTCCCCTCCTTTCTCCCATCTCCTGCTGGGTGAATAAAGACCTGAATGCGGGGTGAGGGACTATGAATTTGGTGTGGTTCTTTAGGATATAGGATCTGAAATGTTTGACTGCTTTATATACTGCGTAAGCCTGGTTGTTTATAGCAGGGTAAATTATTTCAGATCCTTGGAGGTTGGTGCTCATAAAGGATACTAATGATTCATTGTTTTCATCATTCTTTTGGGTAAGTATTGCAACCAAGGATTGGTTATAAGAAAAGGTATAAAGGAAAACAATATTTTCTGAAATCAGGGCTTCGTAACACTGGTGCTTGGGAGATGGAAGTCTTGATGTTATTAAAATATCCTCTCCTTTATTCATCCCATTTAAACTCTACATCCTTACAAATAATTTTTTGTAAAGGTTTACAGTTTCAATGAATTCAAGAGTAAACTTTCTCATGAAGTTGATTTTCCTGAAAAAAGATTGCATGGGATTTTTATTGTGAGGCAAGGGGAGTTGAGCTATCACTTTTATTCGCTCAGGGTCGATGCTAATTCCCTCTCAAGATATGATATGATATAGTAGTTTTCCTTCCTCTAGACCAAAGATGGTTTTCTTAGGGCTCAATGATATTCCATACTTCCTACACCTTTCAAAGATCTGAGTCAAATGCTGAATGTGGTCTTCCTTGTTTTTTGAGTACACCGTTACGTCATGTAAATAGACTACCACACACTTGTTGATCAATCCTAGAAAATCTACATCCATGGCCCTATGGAAAGTCTCCCTTGCGTTAATCAACTCGAAGGGCATGCGTTTATAAGCAAAGTTTCCCCACTTGGTCCGTAAGGTAGTTTTTAAACGATCATCTTCTGAAACCAGGAATTGGTTATATCTCGAGAAACCGTCTAGAAGGGAAAATATTTTATAGTTGGAGACTGTCTATAGGAGTTGTTCCATGGGTGGAACTGGATAGTTATCCTTCTCTGATGCCCTGTTAAGGTTTCTGAAATCCACACACAAATGAATCTCCCCAGAATTATTTCTAACAGGCACCAGATTGGCTACCCAAGAAGAGTGTCTTACCTAAAAAATAATCTTGGCGTCTAATAATTTCTTCAATTATTGATACATTAGGGGTTCCAGATATGGGTTTTACTTCCTAAGATTTTGTTGGAAGTGTTTTATTCGAGATTTTAATGGGATCGTGTGCTGGATAATGCGAGTATCACACGTTTTCAATTCTTGGTAGGAACAAGCAAATACATCTTGATATTATTTAAATAGTTTAAGATAATCCTTCCTGTCTTCTTTGGATACTGCCTTACCTAGGTTGAAATTCTTAGGATTCTTAGGGGTGCCTAGGCTTATAGTTTCGTATATAGGGCATGATCTTCCCTTTTTTTCATTTTTTGGCCCCTCTAAATCTTTCCCTTAGGTCGAAAAGGTTCTCCAGATTATCCACTCCTTTTGGTATTGTGTGAAATTTGGTTTGTCATTGGAGTGATCTGTTCCCTTCTTATGTTCGTGGAGATTCAATTCTGTGACTAGTTCTTGGAATATTTCATCATCAATGGCCAAATCCTTAAAATTCTATTGGTTAGTCAGGAAATCTATAATCTGTTCATCCCCTTCAAAGAATTTCCAATTAGAAATGTTGTTAGGCATCGATGGCTTGTAAAGTAGTTCTACTGCAAACCTTTAGGCTTCATAGTCTTCTAAATGAGACAACCTTGAGAATGCGGTGGCTAAGGAATCAACAAGAGTATTTTTTGTCCCGGGAACACTGGTAATGTTGAAAGCCTAAAAATTATCTATTAGCCCGTGTACCTCTTGCCGATAGTTTCTCAAGTGAGGTGGATGGAAATGAATGGCATTCTTTACTTGTCTAACAATAATATTAGATTCTCCAAAAACTTTCAATTCTTTGACGTTTAGGTCTATGGCCTTCTTTAGTCCTTGGACTAGAGCTTCATATTCAACAATATTGTTAGTGCATTCAAATTCTAATCCGCAGGATAAGAAGTTTCGTTTCTCCTTTGTGTCAATGAGGATACAGCATGCCCCCGACCCTTCTTGAGATTTAGAACCAAAAAAATACAACATCCAAATTTGTGGAGGGAAATTTCTGACTTCTTCATGTCTAGCTATTTTCTCACTTTCATCTTCCTTGTCTGCTACTCTCGATGGAGAATCTTCACAGAAAATGATTTATTTTGTGGCTTCTTGTAGGTTTAATTGAAAGGTCATTTCAGATTTTTGAGTGAGAGGTATTTCAGACAAGAGAGGGGAGAAATTTCCGAAATCATAATCGTAGGAGTAGTTTCCTAACATAGGGAAATCTACCGACAAGGGTTCGTTTGGAGTCTCTAAATCAATGACAATATGTTTGAGATATCTTTCTCTATCAATCCTAATCATGTTTGTATGTCCCTTTACTGGCAAACAGAGGTGATCCTATTCATTACTAAAGTATCTATTTAATTTCTCAGATCAGTCTCAGCTAAGTATAAGTTCATAGGCCTCTGGGATGTCTACTACAATTATGTCAATTACTTGAAAAAAATTGGGGTGTGTAGCCATTCTAATCATGACATATTTAAGTTTCCCAATTACCTTCACCTGAGTTCTATCTAGTTGTATAGTGTGTTTATCACTTTTGAGTGGGTTTGCATCAATTTCTTGCAAATTGACAATGGCATGACATTGGAAGATGCTCGTGAATCGACTAGGCAATTATGTAGATTTATGTTAAAAACTTCAAACTCAAGAGGAAAGGAGGGACAAATGGCCTCCCCATTTTGTCTAAAGAGTAAGAATTCACACTTGGTTTATTTTTTAAATCTATGGGAGATGGAACCTCATGTTGATCAATGATTTCTATAGGGGTATCTATTTCTTTTAAGGCCTACAACATAAAATCCTTTTGTTGAGGGATCCTACACATGTTCATGATAGATACATTAGCCTTCATCTTCTTCAAGTCTTCTACCACATTGTAGTCTAGCTTAGGAGCTTCCCCTGTATGTATTTTTGTGGGATTTTTTTGAGAAGAAAATAGGGGTTTTGGGTGATCGACCACTTGATTCCCTCTAGATAACTGAGTACTGGTGGGATTACTTTGGACAGGTTGACTTCTACCTTGCGTCTGTAGAGCTAGAATTTCAGCGGGAGATTCTTTCACGTTAGCAACATCGTTGAAATGCACGAGGTGGTTGAAATCCCATAACAACATGGCTGTCTCTTTCAGTGGCTCTTGAATTTATTGATCGATGGTGTCTATCGCTGAGCTACTGGGTTGTTCAGTTAGAGAGAAATAATCGAGGAATCAATTAGACATTAAATTCATAACATGAAACCATTGAGGACAGTCCCTTTCTGAATGATTCTCTTGGTGGTATGCACAGAAAGAGTCAGATGCTACAGTTCCTAAGTCGATGTTTAGGTTAGTTGGGGGAGTTTCTATAGTTTTGAAGGGTGGATTCCTTAAAAAAAGGGGTTTATAAGGCCTTTGATTTTGGTCCCCCCCCCCAACACTCCTTTTCATGTCCACGATCTCATTGGAGAGTTTCTTGATCATAACCTGAAGGTTTTCTAGATCTCCTCCTTCTTTATCAGGACCCGATTCTATTTGTTTTCCTGGGGGTCTTGTTAAAAAAAGTCCTCTTTTAGGTAGATGTTGGGTTTCCTTTTTTATTAGTGAGATCTGAACTTCTTTGCATCCTTTCATTTGGAATTCAATCATTTTAGCTTCTTCAAAATATTCGGTTAGGGTATGTTTGGCATCCCTTTCTACGAACATGTAATTAGAAGCAAGGAGAGAATTATCATATACTTCAATTTGCAACTCATGGGTAGGTTTAGCCTCGGGTTGAAATTTGTTCAAAATGGTGGTAAAAATTTGATTGAAATATTTAGCCTTTTCTTTTGGACTCATAGTGGCAGAGAAAAGTTCAACCATTAAATCTCCCCTGGTAGTTGCTTCCACAAATTTGTCCAAGAAATATTTTTGAAACTTTGTCCAGCTAGTTATGGAACCAACTGGCAGGTTGAAATACCAAGTCGAGGCTGAATTCTCAAAGGCATAAGGAAAAATAATACACACTACATATTCATGTTGCACGTTCATCAAAATTATAGCTAATATGAACTTCTAGATATGGTCCTCAGGCAACCTGAAGGTTTCAGGGTCAAATTTAGGAAGTAATTTTTATGGATGTCGGGTTAGGTAATGCACCCTTCCTAAGATTTTCAGAGCATCTCTGGCCAAACATGGTTGATTATATTGAGGTTGAGCCCCCCTTTCTTCATTTTTATCGTTATTATCCTGCATGTATTCTAATTCAGAAGTTGAGTGATCTGAGTTATACCTTTCCTCTTCAGATTCAAAGTCGTCAGGTTTAGAGTAGTTACCAACTGGCGTTTCGGCTATCAAATTAAGGGGTTGTTCGATTTCATTAAGGGAAAAATCTATCAGGTCTTATACAATGTGAACAAATACTTGGTCAATGTTGTCAACAACCGGTCTTCTTTCTTGTTTTCTATGAGGAATTAAAGGATCTAAAGGCAACGCTCCGATTTACTGGGTGTAAGCTCTTGTGATTCTTTTGAAATTATTTAGCTCCTTGTGGGGAAGAGCATAAGGTATTTTAGGGTACATGTGTTCTTCCTCTTCATGTTTAGGTGATTTACTCATACTGAGAGTACTCTTTGTATGTGGGATGTATTGAGAGTGACTAGCCATGCATGGGGGATGTTTTGAATCTATAGGCTATTGTTACCAGATTAATTGGTAAATGTGGACACAAACATATCTCCCTAGATCCCACTAGAAACTAGAACAAAACAAAACATAATATGAAACTTTCCCTAAGTTCTAATCATTGAGTTTACTAGTTAATAAGAGATAGACAACATACCTTTTAAATGTCGCTTCCTCTTTCCATTTCCATCCTAGTTCCATTCCACTGCTCCAAAGATATTGAAACTGTAAGGGAACACAAGCCAACCAAAGTGAAAGAAATACAATATACTCAACAAGAACCTATGTATGTGATCAAGGAATCCTACAATAAAACAAGACTAGTTTTATGGGAAAGAAACATATCGCTGCATCATATTAAATAGAAAGTGGAGATTACAACCAAAGCCTTGATGTCACAAGGTCCCCTTTCGATGGCCCTTTTATCCAAAACACACACATTTTCTCCAAATGGATTGAATGAAGAAGATCCACAATGACTTGAAGAACTCAAGCAAAGCTCTCAAGAATAATTTGAAGTAGAACTCTCCATACAAATCTTATCTTATTAAACCTTAGCCTTTTCTATGAGATATACCTCTTTGTATAGTGTGAAATAGAGATGGATGAGGATATTAGGATGATCCCACCAAATCATAGAAGCGATTAAGATCCAAACCGATCGGAGGCCACCTCATCTTCTAGAAGATCCCCTTCTAGAACATTCACAAAATTTGACTTTTTCCAAGCTTAAAGCATTGTCGCACCCTACATACTTAGCAACCCGCGACGATGTCACAGTATAGGTGTGGTGCAGGCTGTGACGATCAGGCATCATCGCACCCTATGAATAGAGCATCATGTGCTGACCTTCCTTCATATGGTTTTTTTCAGAGGAAATCAAATCACTTTTCTCATGTAAAAATACTTTTTATCTTTACAGGGAACATGAACACATCTTGTTAGTGGATCACTGGGGTGACCAAAATAATGTGTAATAGAATGCCCCCCAAAGTATGAAGCTGGAACTCGTGACATATGAAATACTTTGTAGAATGTGCTTGTCGGAAACAAGGAGCACATCGATCAGGAACCTGCAAAGAATCAAGCATATGCATAATATCATACCTTCTGAGGTAGGAATTCTCATACTCAGACTAAAAGTGACTCAAATCATAAGCGTCAAGTGAGTCATGGCCATTAAATATACACTATGGATCCATGTCATTATGAATTGACATAGCCACTAGGAATACACTATGGATCTATGCTATAAAAGAACTCAAATTCAGACATAGCCACGATAAATACAAAGTGGAGCTATGTGTCAATACAAAGCATGAATACTCCATCACAACTTGGACCAAAATGATAAGATCCAGGGTCTTCATTTCCATCGTCTCTAAGTATGAATCTATCCATGCGATTACAGGTGCTAAAGTTGAACATGGTATAAAATACTTGATTACTGGTCATTAATGAAAACCGTTAACAAGTGCGAAGGAAATCAACATTGATGCCAATGACTCCCAAGGTACCCTAGTACAATCTAGTGAGTGTGAATAAATGAGTTGAAGTCGAACACTCGATGTAATCTTCTAATCATGGGTCAATGATGTGAATCCACTGTTGAAAGTGAAGAAACCTTCCATTGAGGCATGCAAGCTCTAAGGTACCGAATGATTTCTAAGTCTTGTTCCTAGATAACGAGTTGAAGTTGATAGGAAAAGATTGGTCACAGGAGGGACTTGATCTATCCCCCATCAATGACACAAAATATGTAATATATTTGAGGTAGATCAGAGTATGAAGTGATTTGAAACTGACACAAGGAAGGTCGACATGGTAGAATATTTATAACTGCAGATGGCTAACTCGATAGAAAGCGTGCTTAGGTTGGACTTCTCTTGAACATATGAATGACACGCCAATGGTCTTGGCAACATTGATTCAAGGAGGACCCAACATATGGACATGTGCATGGTCAAACAAGAGACAAATGGATTTCCTAGCCCAGATACAATGATGAAGGGGGGTGTCATGTTCAAGAGCGACTATTACTGCCACTAACACAAATACAAAGACACATTTCTTTCCCAATCCCCCCCCACCATTTTTGGTGATTACTTCTTTATTTTTACAAGCAAAGGGAGGATAACATATGCTTGTTGATGTAAGTTCATCCTTAAGATGAGTCCCTCGAAGTATGTTTAAGGAACCCTAAGGAGTGGTTCGATCCCATATGGGTCTTTCGATTTTTTTTAACGAGTCCAAAGAGAGAAAACTCATGGTTTTTCAATTTTAGAGAGTTTGAAAAACACTTAAAGAGAAATCCATCAGTTCCTTTTTCGTAAATTAATCTGACAAGACCGAAAAAGTGATAGCCTACCGCTCATCAGATGTTTTCTTCAGATAATTTTACGAGCGTGAAAAGAACAAGGTCACTCAACAATGTTTTCATTTTTAAAGAGAGAGAAAAGAGATTAAAGGATACTCCATAGGTTTCATTTTTCATGTCACCATTAAAAGTTCAAAAAATTACAATAGACTACTCGATTACATTCTCACAGTTTCACGAGCGTGAGAAAGAACTAATACTTGCTCGGAGTTTTTCCTGAAAAACTCAAAAAGGATATGTACATGCAAAAAATATAGAAAAACAAACGAAAAAAGTGGACCCTTGTTCCAACGATTCACCTCTAGACTTTTTCAATCTGCAAAAATCAATCACTTGTAAAGTTGTTAGGACTTTAGGGTTTATATGAATCATAAAAAATAATATAATATACAAATGAAAATCAATAAAATAGGTAAAAAACCACATTTCACAATTTCATTTGTAACTTCACCCAAACATTGCTCCAAACCCTCTTTTTACCTCGATTTTCAACTGCAGATTGTGGAGTGCATGGCTGATCATATCACGAATTTTCTCCGCAAGAAAGGTAATCTTCATCTCCTCCATCGTTTTATGGATTGAAAATTGATTTTCATTGGTTGAAAATGTGTTTTTGGGTTGAGGTTTTGAGGTTACCCATGCCTTGCAGTCGTCGCAAGTGCCCTATCGGGACTTGTGACGATGTAGGATTACCACAGGCGGCCCTATAGCTAGCCTGTGATGACATTGTACTGTGCGAATGCACAGGCCTGCGATGTCCGCAACCCAAAAAATCAATAGATGAATCCAAAAAGGGAAAACCCCCAGAAAAGAAAACTATGTTGCTATTCTCTTTTTATGGTTCCTTGGTAGGTCTTCCATAATCAATATGTTGGAATGGCATGAGAGAGAGCACAAAGAAGAAGACTACTTTGGCGGGAATGACCCAGGAGCAATTATGGCCCTCTGGAAGTGTGGATTGTTGAAATTATTCAAGATTCAGGGCATGAGGGACCATCTAAGACTCATTGAGTACTTAGTTCACATGTGGGATGTGAACGAGTAGGATTTTCATGTGGGTGCTCACATACTTACCATATATATAGAGGATATCTATTTCCTAACAAGATTGTCTTGCGTGGATAATGGGTGACACTTACAGGTAGCAGGGGTGGCGGTGAGCCTATGAACCACTACATTAGTGAACATTGTGTGCCGGGTACCTAGAAACATAGTGAAAAGTTTGCTATCAGTGATGTCTGAGACTTTCCTCTACAAACTATCCTCTATACTATCACGTGCATGGCAGAGAGTGCAACTCCCCACATGGATCTGCAAATCTACTTTCAGTATGCACTGGAGTGTATGGAGCCCTGAGTCTTCAACTGGTGTGAAGGGGTTCTTAAAAGCATGAAGAAACAAATGACCAAGTGTAGAAGTGGTGGGATTAAACAATTCGGATAGAGGTTGATTTTGGTATCCTTCTTCCTAGAGAGGGTCCCAATTTTACACTTGCAGGTAGAGTGGGGTATACCTGATCCACATGATCTGAGAATGAAGAGGTGGGTAGACCTCATCGCTCGACACGTAGCTAGTCCCATCATTAGGTATAACGATGTATTCTTCGACTGGATAAGAACTCAAATGTTCATGGTCGATGATTATGCATATGCTGGGATAGACTTCCGTGGATATACAAACCTAGCTCTTCTCAAAGGTTCCTAATGGGGGGACATAAGTAAGAAGGAAATTATGTTTCTATCATGTTTTTGTTATTTTTAAAGATATAAAATGTTTTTTATATTGTTTATCCGATGACTAATCAATTTTTCTTTGATAATGTAGATGTGGGACCTTATCATCCTCTAGGTTCATCCCCTATTCAGAGGCGAGGGAGAGAGATAACATAGAAGGAGCAACTGCTGCTGATTTCGAGATCATAGAGAAAAACTTGGAGGGACTCACAATGAACATCCCAGATGCCTCTATAGATGGTATTCCTAGGCATTATCAGTGCCACATAGTGGGCGTGTCTACTTCCATCCATCGACTGCTCCGTAGAGTAGCACAGGTAGTCACATGTTATAGCAAGAAACATCCTTGATTATCTTTTCTATATGAAGCCACGTGCTTCATATTTTTGATATTTTGGTCTTTGCACAAAAACACTTTTTTGTGAACTTTTATCGTTATATATATATGAGGCTTCTACCAACTTACTTGTTGTATGTACAAAGTGTGATTGGATTTTATAAATGTCTCAAATGTCTTTCTAACACATAATTAGAAAATGCATCTGTTAATGTATTTAGAAATCTAGGAATGTGTTGATATTCAATGTAATCAAAATGACGTTCCAAGAGGCAAATTCATAAATATACCCTTAACAAAGTAGGAATCCGGATGGAATAAACATTACTCAACTGTCGGATTAATAACGACGAATCGAGTTGTAGAACAAGATGATGGATTCCAAGTGAAACCGTGTCGGTCAATAATTCGATGATTGCACTGTATTCAACGATATTGTTAGTTGCACGACCAAGGAAAACACCTTGTAGACTGATCAATTCATTCGTAGGTGCATAGATTGCCCAAGCAACAGACGCTAAGTTTTGAGTATTGCGACTAACACTATAAACGAAGCCAATGTAGGGTAGAGAAGACACCAACATATGGAAACCAAACAAAATGCAAGGTAAGTAGCTTAAGGGTGAAACCAATCAACGAAAAAGCACACAAAAGTATGATACACTAAAAGTACAAGCATTCATGGAAAAAATATTTAAGTATAGTACTTCTTTAAGTAGAGCCCATTTCTAGGTTCACTCAAAGGGATTCCATCATAATCCACTAACTCATAAACCCCTTTCTCCAACACTCGTTTGACAATGTAAGGACCCTACCACATGGGTTCGAATTTACCGGCCCCTAGCAAATCACGATCTTGCTCATAAAGAAGAACTATGCCACCTTCAGAAAAAACACGTGGCTTGGCATGCTTGTCATATTGGTCTTTAACATGCTTCTTATGAGTTTCAATAACTAAGGCCACATCATGACGGGTCTCGTCTAGTTGCATCAAATACAAAAGACGTTCCTCTTTAACAGAGGTGTTAGGAAGAAGTTCAACAACTAGTTTCAAAGATGGTATCTCACAGTCAATCGAAAAAATTGCTTAAATACCATATACTAAATGGAAAGGTGTAAATCTTGTGGTAGAATTAACAGATGTCTGATAGGCCCACAATGACGAGAACAACATCGTGTGCCAATTTTTCTTATGAATTCCTACCATCTGTCGAAGCATAGTAGTGAGAAATTTGTTGATTGCTTCAACTTGGCCATTGGCTCGTGGATAATAGGGGGTTGAGTTTTCATGGCGAATACCCAACTTTTCAGTAAGTTCAAACATCATAAAATTACGAAAAATGACTACCGTGATTAGTAACAATGGCTTGAGGGACACCAAATCTAGTAACGATATGATTGAATATGAACAAAGCTGTAGTTTTCCTGGTGTTATCAAATGTATGCATCGCCTTGGCCCATTTAGTGAAATAATCCATAGCTACAATATTGTATCCATGCTCCTCGACCGAGTGAGGGTTACATGTCATGAATTCAAGACCTCATTTAGTGAATAGACCTAAAAAAAGTACAGGGTGAAAAGGAGCAGGGTGAGATCAGATCTTATGATTATAAGTTTGACAAGCGTGGAATTTCTGGATGGTATTAAAGCAATCCTTAAACAATGAAGGCCATAAATAAGTAGCTCGTAATATCTTTTGGGCAGTGGAATACCCAGACATATGACCACCACATGCTCTAGAGTGACAATCATTCAAATATTTCTCAGCCTCATCGTAGGTGAGACATCGTCGAAAAATGGAATCAATACCACGACGGTAGAGGGTATCACCAAGGATGATGTATTGACGAGCTTGATACCATATACGACAACGATATGTACTAGAAAGGTCAGACTGAAAAGTTTGGGTCTGGAGATAGATGATAATATCTACATACCCTATGTCATCAAAACTGATCAGAACGAGGGAATATTCAGGTAAGGAATCCTCTGCCACAATTTTTGTCTCAGTAGAGGAAAGGTCATAGGTCAATTCGAAAAAAACCAAAGACTTATTTGACTTGGCACATTCAAACACCAAGTCAAACTCCTAGAGAATAACTATCCATTTGGAGTACTTCCCCCCCAATAATTATCGAGTAAGGATATGTTGTATGGGGTTGCAATTGGAAATGACAGTGGTTCTGCGTAATAAGATGTAGTGACGAAAATGTTGAACAACTAGAATAGTTGCCAAGGCCAGTTTATCCACATGTAAATATTTGGTTTCAGTAGTCGTGAGACTCCTACTCAAATAGTATATCACATGTTCATCGTGTGAATCAAATCCTCTTAGACTAATACCATAACAATGGTAGAGTCCGAAGCAACTAACTACATGAGGTAATCTCAACTATAGTCAAGTGGAAATAGTAGTGGTGTACAGGTTAAAAATATTTTCAAAGCCTCAAAGTCTTTGTTGGCAGTGTCGTTCCATACAAAATCGTAACCTTTCTTGAGCAACCGAGTAAATCCTTTCGTTAATTCAATGTAATTGGGGATGGATCGTCGTAAAAAGTTTGCCTTCCCTTGCAAACTTTGGAGCTGGCGTAGTGTGAAAGGAGGAGGTAGATTCAGAATAGCCTCAATATTCAAGGGGTCTATTCGAATCCCATGTATAGACATGATAAAACCAAGGAGTCAGCTGGAATCCACACAAAAAACACCTTTGTGTGGGTTCAAACGTATGTGATAACAATGACAATGTAGGAAAATGGCCTGTAAATGTGTCGGGTGATCTTGACGATGCATGGAATGCGCCGATAGATCATCTAGATAAGGTTGGACAATGTACTTAATATCATGAAAAGCGTAAGACATAGCGCATTGAAAAGTCGCACCAACATTCTTTAAACCAAAAGGTAATTTCCAGTAGGTGAAGGTTCCCCAAGGGAAAATAAAAGCAGTCTTGAGTTGATCCGCTGGTAAAATATTGATTTGATTATAGCCAAAGAAACTGTCCATCAAGGAGAAGATTTCACTCCCGACACAATCGTCAACGATCTAGTCAACGAAATGGGTTGGATAATTGGCCTTAGGACAAGCTTTATTTATATGCCTATAATATACACAAACATGGATCGTGCCTTGTTTCTTATTTACCGGAACAATATTGGATACCCAATCGATCAAAGCCACAGGATAGACAAAGCCAACTTTAAGAAGCTTTTCAACTTCAAGATTGATAGAAAAAACTTTATGTGGATGTACTAACAGAAGTATTTACCGAATGGGTTTAGCATCTGGATAAGTCTTAATCTCATGCACAACAATATCAGGATCAATACTTATCATTTCTTCATAACTCTAGGTGAAAACGTCACAAAATTCTTGGAAAAGGGCTTTATAAGTGTGGAACTCATCAATAGAACATGAGGCACCGATATGAACATTTTCCATGACTCTGGGTTTAATCGATATGCCAAGAGGAATGGTAGGTGAAATGTTACTCAAGTTCCCTTCATACAAAACATTTTGTGTTGACTCAGGAATAGAGGAAATAACAACAACTGTTGACGAAGTCAAAATCCGTTGGTAGCTCTCTATGTTATCGTATTCTAGGAAGAGAATGGAATGATGATGTGCATCGTCGCATGGAGTATCTTCCATGGACATGACTGACATGATCATCTCATCAGTTGGATATATCACATGAAACAGGTCAGGAGATGTATCACAGAGAGAAGGAGGAGAGGGGGTTGCCGATTGAATAACTTGATAAGATGATTTCACTGGACTTTTTTACACATTATTTTCATCATCCCTATGAATGTTAATGATGTAAACCTATATATTGCCTTCAGAGGGGTCAGTGGCCTGAATTCCTGAAGAAAGAAGGGAGAATAACTTTTCCTGAGAGAAGAAGTTATATTTTCCTTTGTAAAAACCCTATTTTAGAGGATTTCTGCAGGTTGCTATATACACAGGGTGTGGAAATGATTGATTTCCACAGGTTTCTCTATAGCTAGGGTGTGGAGTTTCCGTAGGTTTCACTATAGCCAAGGTGCGACGAACTCCGTACGTGGGAAAAAATGAGCATTTTATCGATGCGTCTAGAAGGATAAGCTTCTATGGTGAGGTGGCCTCCGAATGGTTTGGACATTACTCACTTTCATGATTTAGTGGGATCATCCTAACCTCCTTACCTTATCCTCTTCAGCTTATAAAAGGAGAGGATATCTCATGGAGAAAGTTAGCTTGTTTGGGTTGGAAAGTTTTTGAGCTTGTTAGCTTGGTTAGATTGGCTTTGAGCTTTGCTTTGTCAAGATAGATGTCAGATCTATAGTCTCTGAATCCTTGGAGAAAGAAGTGTGTGGGAAGCAAGGAACTATTGGAAGGAACCTAACGACATCAAGGCATCTGGTTGTATCTTTCTTCCACATTATATAATACAGTGGCATGTTTCTTTCCCATAAAATCATTAATATTTTATTAAATGACTCCTTGATCACATGTATAAGCTTTTATTGAGTATACTATTGTTTCTTTCACTTTGGTTGGTTTGTGTCGTTGCATATCCAATATCACAAGAGAACCGGAGTGAAGCAGGGACAACAAAGATATAAGGAAGTGATATATTAAGGTATGTCATCCATTCCTTCTTTGGTAGTAAATTCAATGTTTGTAACTTAGGGAAAGCGTCATGTCCTGTCTTGTTTTGTTCTAGATCTAGGTGGATCTAGGGAGATTAGTTTATGCCCACATTCATTGATTTATCCAACAACAAAATTGGAGACTCCATTGGGGAACATATTTTTTTCCTAGTTTGTCTTGCTTTCTTGCTTTGATTTTTTGGGTTCTGTTTTTTGAGTCACTGGGAGATCCAGATTGATTCTCTGACTGTTAAAATTTGCTGGAAAACGATCATAATTTTTTAATTTTTTCCATTTTTGTTTGATTTTCGCACCCTACTTTGAGGGACAGTGCGATGAGCAAGTATTTCCACACCCTACCTTTTTAGACCAGTGCGGAAACTCCGCACCCTACCCATTTCTGGCCTGCGGAAATCAGTGATTTCTGCACTTTGTTAGTCTACAGCCCGCATAAATTACGATTTTTTTTATTTTTGATGGTTTTTTCCTTACCCAGACCTTGGATTTGGTTTTGGGGTGAATTTTTGGGTTTGATTATGATTTGTTTATAGTCTGCTTGAGAACTTTGAAACTACTTTTAACCATCTTTGCTTTGTTTTCTTTTGAAAGAATTGATCTCTTCCATTGAGTGTCTTTTAGTTACAAAGCCTTGTTTTTCTTTAGAATTGTTTAGTGAAAAGAACACTTCTTTTTCTGGATAACTTGTGTTAAAACAAAAAATTTGTTTGGGTTGTTTTTGTTTTGAATTGATTTTCTATTTCTTTTAGCTTCTTTGAAACAAAAATCTTATTTCTTTGTTTGCATTAGATTGGGGGCATCCTTGCATTTGAAGTAGCGAAATTGCATGATTTTTGGTCTTAAATTCTTAAAACAAATTCCCCCTCATGGCCAGGGGGGCTGTGAATCGTGTATTGGTGTACAGTCTCTTTGTCTCATTTCTTGAAAATCTTGATATTGATGAGTTTAGTAAAATTTTGGGACATTGTACATTTGGGAATGATAAATGTTTTCTCCTTCTTGTAGCATAGCTTTCATCAAAATGAAAAGATTGAATCTTCATCTCTTTGCATAACTTTCGAGTCGGTCAAAACACCATCTTGTCCACGCCATTTTCCTCTTGAGTAACAACAACCATAAAATAAAGAGCTTATAAAAATTGATTAGACATTTTTAATATTTTATGGTAGCACACCCACATTATATTAGATGTTGGGCTTTGGAATAGGTGTGAAAGATAACTTTCCAAAGCTGCAAACGAACATAGAATATTGAGTTAGGGAGCGGTGAAATCCACTTATTACATTTTTTCCTGGGAAGCCCTTCTAACACAAGGGTCAATCACGAGGTCACATTGAGACTGACAGAGTTACTCACCCTTCTTTGTTGGTCTTGGTGTAGAGATTGCACATATTATGGGGGTCGCTTGAAGGTATACCCACAATGCTGAGTGGAATCCTTTCAAGTTGACTTTGGGCTAGGTACCCTACCTTTGCGTGTGGATAGGACTGTCGATTGTTTCCGTAAGCATAACTGTAGTAATTGGTAACCTTAGTGGCCTTTCTCTTTAGGGTCTTTACATAAGGTGACTGTGGAGGGTCAAGTCTTCACTGTACCTGGAATTGACGTTGGCCAAAATCACTCGGGATCCTTGGAGGGTATACCCATGATTATGTGTGGGAGCTTGCACTAAGGCGTAAGTCCATTAAGAAGGTCATCAACGCAACTTTTCCACCTACTCTACCTCAGCCCTTTCTTACTTTGATCTCGTGACGTTGGATTTCATCATCAACTAGTGATTTCATTGTGAGAAAGTTTTGTTTGCTTTCTTGCTTACTATATTTTTAGCGTGTGCTGTTTGTTTTCCCTAGAAGACTCTAGGTTGGATATTTATCTAATGGCGTTAGTTCATGAAATGAACAATGAACGAACCCCTGCTCCAGGGGAACCTTTTGTTTTTTCTTCTTACAGAAACATTGGTCCTCCTCACATCACTACTTTGAGCCTTCCAGGTCTCACAATTGGATTACCAGTATGGTTGTTTTCCACTCAGGTAATCCCGAATGCAGTTAGTGCTTCAGTTGTAAGCACTTCCCCCCAAGAACATAAACCTCATGTTGATACTTCACCTTCTTCACCAGTAAGATATTATTCACCTTCTACACTTGCAAGGTCTTCTTCCATTTCATCTTCTTTATCGAGTAAAAGCTCTGAAGCTAGTAACTTGATGAATAAGAAGAAGAAGAAAAATAAAAAAGGATCTAAAATTCCAACCACTGTTGGATGTGTTGGAAAGAAACCAATTACTGTTGATCGTGCTGGGAGTGTTGATGATGTCAAGATCACCCAAACAACCCATAAGCCCAAGTACCCTTGCAGGCTTTGTAAGGGTAGCCATCTCCTTAAGGATTTCCCTGGTCTATCCAAGGTTATAGAAGCTTGGTCTACACACCCTCACCAACTTGTGTCGTCAGCCTCTGAACAACATGTTGATGACCTCTCGTCAAGTAGTCAAGATACCATTTGGAAGAAGAAAAGAAGAGTCAAGTTCTCGTGTATGTTATGCAAAGGGAGCCATCTAACTCACCTTTTCCCTCGTATGGACGAAGCCTCAAAATTACTAGAAGACACGACTATTTCACAGCCTCAACTTCCAACTGCTTATCACAAGCTTTCTCTCAATCCACCTGTAGTTGATGGAATGATCAATCCGGTTCCCCCGTCAGTTAGTCCGGTTGATTAGGTAGTCAATATGGTCACGTCCTTAGTTGAACCAGTTGACAAAGTGGTCGATCTGACCCTATCCTCGATCTTTACCATTATCCCACCAGAGAGTGCAACACAAGTGGTCGATCCGATCCCATCGTCGATCGACCCCACTCTCCTGTTATAGAGTGAAACCAAAGTGGTCGATCCATTTCCATCCATTTGTAAGTTTTAAACCTGCGAAGTAAAGAAATGCATATAGATTCTTAAGCAATACAAAAATTAATCAATGGCTCATACACAGAGTACACAAAGATTTTTACCGGAAACCCTCAACCGGGAAAACCTTTCTTATTTTCATTATCTCGAATTTCATGATTCGCCATACAATATATACAATGTTTTTAGGTATTCCATAGATACCAAAACCCTAATCCCTTAATCCGGGATTAATTTACAAATCAGCTAAAAATAGCAAAATCAGCTAAAAATAGCAAAAAACCGTCCAAAAAAAAATTTCGGGGCGTTGCCCTGAACCCCTCGGCCTCGGGCTACTGCCCGGTGCTGAACGCTGCGCGTAACTAGGGGGGGGCATACCTACCCCCCCTTGGGACCCCCCTAGGAAAGCGCTCGACGCACACAACAGATCTCTAGGTGAAGGAATCGTCAGACGCAGTTGTCCTATCTGATGCACCCACACACACACACATGCAAAGAATATAACACATACCCAACATTCTCCCACTTGTTGTTTTCTTTGCATCCAGGGGTCCAGGGGATTATATAGTCAACAATCC
>JZKD02S2026653.1:69714-81922 GCA_000966675.3 Picea glauca
CACAACGATCCATTGTTCTTTGTCTACAAGAAGGTCCTCCATCTTGAGCTTCCATAGCTCAAATTTTTTACCATTGAACTTCTCTATCTCGATTCTAGATGAGCTCGCCATTCCTATTACTTTACTCGAATATCCTCTGCAAAAGCTCCCACTGAACCCAGGTTTATCACAGACCCAAGATAAACTTAATCTATCAAGACCGAGCCAAACCCTCACCAACAAAGGCGTCCCTCTGAAGCCAAAAACGTGCTCTGATACCACATGTAAGTTTTAAACCTACGAAGTAAAGCAATGCATATAGATTCTTAAGCAATACAGAAATTAATCAATGGCTCATACACAAAGTACATAGAGATTTTTACCGAAAACCCTCAACCGGGAAAACCTTTCTTATTTTCATTATCTAAACCCTCAGCAACAAAGGCATCCCTCTGAAGCAAAAAATGTGCTCTGATACCACATGTAAGTTTTAAACCTATGAAGTAAAGCAATGCATATAGATTCTTAAGCAATACAGAAATTAATCAATGGCTCATACATAGAGTACACAGAGATTTTTACCGGAAACCCTCAACCGGGAAAACCTTTCTTATTTTCATTATCTCGAATTTCACCATTTTCCATACAATATATACAATGTTTTTAATTATTTCGTAGACACCAAAACCCTAATCCCTTAATCCAGGATTAATTTACAAATCAGCTAAAAATAGCAAAATCAACTCTAGGTGAAGGGATCATCAGACACAGTTGTCGTATTTGACGCACCCACACACACACACATGCAAAGAATATAACACATACACAACACCATTGATCCCATTATCCCTTCGGAGAATGAAACCCAAGTGGTCGATCTGATCTCGTCATCGGTCGATCCTACTCTCCCGCTAAAGAGTAAACCCAATTCTGCTCACATTTTTCTAGTTGATACAGACTCTTTCGTGTCGGGGGGTATTCCTCCTTCTCCCGTGGAACCCCCTCCAAGTAATGAGACCATCCTTTTTAATTAGGGTGTGCTAACCAGACCTCATCTTCCCTCTCACATTCCTTTCCAGATCACAGTACAGGTTTGTGGTCGGGACGTTCCTCAGATGCTGATAGATGAAGATGCGTCCATTAGTATTTTGTCTTTTATTGCTTGGCAGGCTTTAGGTTGTCCTCAACTTGCACCGATTACACATAATCTGTTATCTTTTAATAGAAGAACCAGTCAACCTTTAGGGACCCGTCCTAAGTTTCCTATCACTTTGGGAGGGAAAAATGTCTTCATTAACGTCATGGTAGTCCAAGACCCCTTGGATTTCACTTTACTCCTTGGGCAGGATTATGTCTATGCCATGAAAGCTGTTGTGTCCACTCTTTTTCGTGTGATATGTTTCCCTCATGATGGAATAATTGTGACTATTGATCAACTTTCATTCATCGGTCCTGATTGGATTACCTCCCTTAGTGGTTCTTATATGCATATGGTATCGCCCTTGCAACAGGTAAATTATGTGGCATTGTCTCACATGCCTTCCATTGCCAATGAAAATGACTTGAATCCGATAGTTGACATGGTGACCTCTTCAGTAGGCTATTGGATCTTGACCTCCTTACCCCTCTTGCGACCCTCAACATGTGTTCCTTCCAGAGTGTGTTTCTTCCATCAAGTGAAGATCTCTTGGAGGCCATGACTGAGTTTTGTCCCTTGACATGGTGTCCTTACAAAGAACTGTCCTCTTGGAAGCCGTGATTAAGAAGAGTCTTTGAGCATGGTTTTCTGATTTCAAGCTCATTAAAAAATGAAACCAACTGTGATCATGGTTTCTGATTTCAAGCTCATTAAAAAATGAAACTAGCTTCAAGCATGATTTTCTGCTTTCAATCTCGTTAAAAAATGAAACCAGCTTCGAGCATGATTTTTTTCTTTCAATCTCGTTAAAAAATGAAACCAGCTTCGGGCATAGTTTCTTCGATTTCAAGATCGTTAAAAAATGAAACCAACTTATAGCATAGTTTGTTCTGATTTCAAGCTCGTTAAAAAATAAAACCTGCTTTGAGCATGGTTTTCTGATTTTAAGCTCATTAAAAAATGAAACCAGTCATGAGGATAGTTTTGCTTCTCTGTAGAAACCTCGTTAAAAAATGAAACATAGGTTACGATCATAGTTCTTTTTTTTGTGTCAAGCTCATTAAAAAATGAAACAAAGGTCTAGGGATTGAACCTGGATTCATGAGCATAGTTCTTCTCCTGTGTCAAGCTCGTTAAAAAATGAAACAACCTCCCCCTCTCTATTGAGTCAAGTCTTTCGTTTAGTATTTGAAGCTTCATTTCATCCGCCTTGAAAGTTGGAAGAAACAAAGCTTGGGGGGAAATGCTTCTAGCCTTTGGACTTCGTGTTGAAGTTGAGCCACTAGTTTCTTAAGCTGGGGGCTAAGTACCAACCGTGCGAATTTGTGAACCATGCATTGGGAAGTCACAAGCATAGTTTCTAATTTGGTTCAAGCTTGTGTAAAAATGAAACCACCTACCTCAAGCATAGTTTCCTCTGGTTCGAGCTTGTGTAAAAATGAAACCAGGTCCAAGCATAGTTTTGTTTAGTTTTTAAGCTTTTGTAAAAATAAAATCTATCCCAAGCATAGTTTTGTTTTGTTTTAAAGCTTACATAAAAATGAAAACGATCCTGAGCTTAGTCTTTGTTCTTTCTCATGCTCGTAAATACATGAGAATAAGTTACCGAGCTTAGTATTTTTTCTTTCTCATGCTTGGAAATCAATGAGAATGTAATCGAGTATACTTTTATCACTTTTTCAGACTCGTAAAGGTTATACGAAACAGGAACCCACTGGAGTTCCCTTTAAGCTCTTTTTAGACTCTCTAAACATGAAAAGATTGTTGAGAGACCTTGTTCTTTTCACGCTCGTTAAAGTATTTGAAGAAAATGTCTGTTGAGTGATAGTTTATCTCTTTTTCGGTCTCATCAGACTACTTTACGAAAAAGGAAATAAGAGAGTTCTCTTTAAGTGTTTTTCAGACTCTCTAAACATGAAAAACCCCCAAGTTTTGTTTCTTTAGACTCGTAAAACAAACATCGAAAGGCCCATATGGGACCGAACCACTCCTTCTTAGGGTTCATTAAACATACTCCGAGGGAATATTCTGAAGGATGGGCTTACATCTCAATCATATGTTATCCTCCTCAAGCTTGTGTAAAAATAAAGAGGTACTCACCAGAAATGGTGGGGGAAAAATTGGGAAAGAAATGTGTCTAAACCTGTATTCCATGCAAGAGTCGCATTTGAACATGACACCCTTTCACTCACTTTGTGTCTAGGTTGGAAAATCCTCTAGTCTCTTGATCATACTCCTTTATGAGATTACAAATTGGTCCGTGGTCCCCATTGTTGAGTCAATTTTTGCAAGACAGTTGTCGTGTCGTCAATATGTTAAAAAATAAGTTCAACCCAGAAAGACTTCTATTGTGTCGGCCATTTCCATAGTCCTTAAGCCTTCTATTGCGTCGACCATCCCTGAGTCAGTCCTAAATCACTTGTTACTCTGATCTACATCAAATCTTGTTACCCGTTTCGTGTCATTGATGGGGGATACATTAAGGCCCTCCTGTGACGAGTCTTTTCTTGTCGAATTCGACTCATTATCCAAGAATTAGACTTAGAAACTAATTGGTACCTTGGAACTTGCATGCATCAATGGCAAGTTTCATTGCTTTCAATAGTGGGTTTTCATTATTACCCACTGATCGTGAGATTATGCCGAGTGTTAGACTTCAGCTCATTAATTCACATTCGTTGGATTGTATTAGTGTACCTTGGGATTCATTGACATTAATGGTGATTTCCCTTGCACTTGTTAACGATATTCATTAATGACCGATAATCAAGTGGTTTATACCATGTTCGACTTCAACACATGTATTCGGATGGTTAGATTCGTACTATAGAGTGGTGGAGATGAAGACCCTGGATTGTTTTTGACAGATTCAGGTTGCGTTGGAGTGTATTCAGTTTGTACTATTGCATAGATCCACATTGTATGTTTCATGGCTATGTTCAAATTTGAGTCTTTAACACATAGATCCACAGTGTATTTTTGGTGGCTATGTTCAAATTTGAGTCATAATGGCATGGATCCACAGTGTATGTTTGGTGGCCATGACCTGTCTTACTTGACATGGATATTTGCATGTTGACATTTATGATTTGAGTCATTTGTATTCTGAGTATGGGAATTCCTACCTCAATGATGATATATTATGGTATTGTATTTCCTTGTTTGTTGACAGGTTTCCGACCGACGTGTTCCCTGTTCCCTACATACATTTGACAAAGTATTTCAGCTATCACTCTGTTCTAACTTCATACTTTGGGGGGATCCCTGTTACACATTATTTTCTTCATCCCTATCACTTTTAATGATGTAAACCTATCTGTTTCCTTCAGAGGGGTCACTGGCCCGAATTCTTGAAGAAATAAGGGAGAAGAACTTTTCCTGAGAGAAGAAGTTGTATTTTCCTTTGTAAAAACCCTATTTTGGAGGATTTCCGCAGGTTGCTATATACACAGGGTGAGGAAATTCTTGATTTCCACAAGTTTCTCTATAGCTAGGGTGCAAATTTTCCGCAGGTTTCACTATAGCTAGGGTGCGGCGGCCTTCGTACGTGGGAAAAAATGAGCATTTTATCGATGCTTCTAGAAGGAGAAGCTTCTATGGTGAGGTGGCCTCTGAATGGTTTGGATCTTAATTTCTTTCATGATTTAGTGGGATCATCCTAACCTCCTTACCTTATCCTCTTCATCTTATAAAAGGAGAGGAGAGATCATGGAGAAAGTTAGCTTGATTGGGTTGGAAAGTTTTTGAGCTTTTCTTTGTCAAGATAGATGTTAAATCTATAGTCTCTGAATCCTTGGAGAAAGAAGTGTGTGGGAAGAAATGAACTGTTGGAAGGAACCTGACGACATCAAGGCATTTGGTTGTATCTTTCTTCCACATTATATAATACAGTGGCATGTTTCTTTCCCATAAAATCATTAATATTTTATTACATGATTCCTTGATCACATGTATAAGATTTCATTGAGTATACTATTGTTGATTTCACTTTGGTTGGTTTGTGTCGTTGCAGATCCAATATCACAAGAGAACTGGAGCGAAGTAGGGACAACAAAGATATAAGGAAGTGATATATTAAGGTATTCCATCCATTCCTTATTTGATTGTAACATAGGGAAAGCGTCATGTCCTGTCTTGTTTTGTTCTATATCTAGGTGGATCTAGGGAGATTAGTTTATGTCCACATTCTCCGATTTATCCAATAATAGACTTAAAGGAATTCAATCATTGTAATGAGAATAATAACCAGATCTGGGTACTATCCATGGGTCATATTACTGAACGATTTCACAAACAATGGTCGATATTATGTTAATCGAAGCGATAAAAGGAGGTGTAATATCGGGTGGTGGGATTGGAAATGTACCCATCCATGTTGAATATTTCAAAATACCCATGCCGACATTCTCATACTGGGGAGGTGTTTTCGAGATAAAAGGTACGTTGCTAGTACGTGGATCAGGCTTAAAGAATGCCAGTTGGTCAATAGTAATGACCTTTCCTTGGTGCAAGAAATGTAACACATGGAAAAGTGTAGACAAAACTGCTCACATTGAATCAATCCAACTATGACCAAGTAGAAGGTTATAATCAAGAGGTGCATCAAAGACCTCAACCTCGACATTGACCACCTTACCTTGTAACATAATAGAAAATGAAGGAAGAACACCATAAGGTTTGAACCCTGTACCGTTCAAGGCCTTAAGGGTATTGTGTGACTCAATGAGGGAAGGAGAGCCAATATCTTTCCAACAAGTAATGGACATAATGCAAGTCAAGGATTCTTCATCAATAACGGTTCGACAAATATTCTTGTTTTCCACAACAATTTGGATCTGAAACGCTAACTAAGGAGGAAGCCTTGGAATGTGATATTCCAAGTCAAAGATTATCAAATTTGTATTAGTAGGGTCAATTCCACCAATAGCCTTTAATAGTTCCTTTAGTTGAGTAGGAAAACTTTGAAGGACTTCGAGATACGACATCGCAGAGGGTGCTTGCGCAAGATCTTCTAGAATACTGTAGTTTTTGGAAACACGTGCGTGAGGATTCAATGAAGACTTTTGAACAACACCCTTTGAAGGAGGATGAAAAACTGTATCGAGACCCGATCATTTGAAATGAAGAGGACCATTTGGAGGTGAATTTGGGTGAGGAGGTTGAACCAATGAAGGTGGTATATCATCAACCTTCTCTTTAGAAGAAGAGTAATCTTTGGCTCGAGTTGCGAATGCAACTTCATTCTTCTTGGCATCACCAGTACACATAAGGACATAAGATGTGGTAGAGGGAGAATCTTGGTCATGAATGATTGATTGATCCTACTTCTGAGAAGGAAACGGTTGTGACAAGACATAAGGTGTAGGAGGCTTCTTGGTCCCTTGGAGGAACTTAGTAACCTCAATGCATCATGGAAAATTTTCATGTAATGATCATCACCACAAATAAGGAAAGGGTAACGAGGTTTACGTTGATGTTTGTCATTAGTAGGTTGTGTTTTGGGATTCTCAGATTATGGATTATTATTTTTGTCTTCCTTATTCTTACCCTTCCATTTATTTTTATTTTTATTTTTCCCGGTAGGTGTGGATTGAACTGAATTAACTTCAGAAGTCTTACCGGAGGAAGGAGTAGGAGTAGGAGTATTTTGTACACCATAAGTATTAGGCTTGGGATTGGTGTGACTGGCGTGTGTAGACTGAGTCTCAACATGGAAGGTTCCAATCACACCATCAACAACATGAAAAGCTACTGGATGTGTGGGGGTAGGATTCATGGATGAACGAGGGGCATCAGGGATCATGTTGTAAAGTGTACCCATTTGCCAATAAATGAGATCTAGATATGAAGCATGACTAATCGCCAGATATTCAGTGACAACAAGTGGGAAATTTAGAAGTGGGAAGGTGGCATGGTCAAGACCTATCAGACATATCTAGATGGGATATTTATATGCATGAATCTAGCCAGGTAATCTACCTTCACCTCTGTGTCAAATTCCACTCCGTGCCATGAAGGAAACATCACTTTCAATTGCTGTTGGGGGTAGATATCATATAAAGTAAAAAAGTGTAAATAGAGTGCTCTAAAATGGCTATTTCAGAGGTTTCTATCTAATCTGGGTCATAATCAGTCAAGGTAAATGCACCACCCATGGCAATATCACGGGAAATAGGGCCAATGAGTGATTTGGTAAACCACTCGGCCAACCATTGATTAGTAAGGGTAACTTTGATTAAGGGTCTTCTCCTCCTCCACTCATGGATGTGATCAGAAATATGAGTGGAAGAGGATTTTTTAAGAGAACTCAAAATTTCAGTTCCTATCTCATAACGAATAAGGAACTGGTAATGTGTTAAGAAAGCCATGGATAGGATATTGAAGTCATTAAAGAAACCTCATGGTAACTCAATGTACCATTTAGCTTTCGAACTTGTGAGATTTCATTGGAAAAGTCGCAATGTTATGGAGTCATCCATCAATGAGTTGGATGAACACCAAAGATGGAAAGTCATGACATGGTTATTTAGGTCTTCTCCCGATCGACCGTCAAACTTAGGAATGTCAGACACTAGTTTTGCTGGTATGATGGGCCAATAAGGAGAATGTAAAATAGGATCATTCAAGATCCTAGATAAATCAGGTAAATCCAAAGTTGTAAGGAAAGGCAACTGTCTTTTCACTTGAGGAAACTAGTAGTTTTGGGGAGGTAGTCCTGTAGGTATACCAGTAGGACCATAAGAAGTTTGCTGATAATTAGACAATCCTGATAGATTCGGTTTTGGAGGATTTTGAGGGAAATAGACAACAGGGTTGGGTTGATTAGGTATGTTCCCTTGGAAAGGAACATTATACTAAAAATTTGGACCCCAGGTAGGATTTATAGAACCTATATACGGTTGTCCGAAATTAGGGGGTACAAAGGAATTAACTTGAAGATGTTTCCCCCCAACTGGTTGTTGATTCCCTTGGAAAGGAAGATTCCAAGGTTTTGATTGTAACATAGGTATAATTTTTCCATAAATTGGGTTATGGCCTCCAACTTGAGGTTGCCCCCCAAGTTGAGTTTGTCCCCCAATTTGAGGTTGCCCCCCAGATTGAGGTTTCCCCCCAACTTGGGGTTGACCTCTAACTGGAATCTAAAAACAAAAAGTGACATAATGACTGGTGCCTCCGACTGGATTGGATCCACTAGGGCCAGCGCGATTAGGTCCTCCAAAAAAAGGTGGAAGAGGAACGTACGACCATCTAGAGAGAACCTGGGTAGGTGTAGGAACAAAACTAGTAGCAACATTATACCTAGGAGGAACACAAATATTGTACCCTCCAGATGGATTCTGAGCAGGGATAGCGATGGAAGTATTCAAAGCCTTATACCTAGGGGGAAGTGACGGATTTGGTCTAAGCAGAAGTGGTGTTCCAATAGGAGCTTGAGTGATAACCATATTTCTGGTAGAAAGAGTCGTAGCTTGTGGGACCATAGTAGAATGGGCCATCTGGAGAGGAATAATTGAGTGAGAACCAACCAACAATTGGTTTGAAACTGTGATGAAATTACTGGTTGTGCCAGTAAAATGATGTAAAGGTACCGTATAGGTAACATATGTGTCAGGAATTTGCGATGCTATAGGTTGATTATAACTCATTCCTAGTGCGCCATAAATATCGCGTACTGAAGAAGCGATAGAACTAGGATTAAAAATCCCAGTAGTGTGAGCCGAGGTTCTAAATGATTCACTTTGAAAAAGTGGATCATCTACTCCAGATCCTGCGTTAGGTTTAGTAGGTACTTCAGTAAATTCAACAACAACAATTTCTCTCGATAAGTTCATCTGGAGCAAATGTGCGTCTTGTCTAATACTCAATAATGGATTTGGGGGAAGTCAGAATGCCTCTAAAGAATCTGAAACAATTCAGAATCCCTCTAAAGAGTGTGGACTTCCAACTTATGAGGATACTTCGTTATTGACTGCTCCCTCAGGAGAGCCTTCTGGTGAGTTAGGAAGCAAAGGAAGGTAACCTTCCAGATCTTCTAGGGGTATTCCTTGCATCCTACATGAACGATGAAGGCCAATGTTGGCTGAACCAAATAAAGAACGAAAAAAATCTATGGTCAACTAGATAAACAAACAACACTCACTAATAAAATCTAGAAATCAAACCAAGCAAACAAACCTTCTTATTCCGAAATCACTAGTTGGTGATGAAATCCAACGTCTCAAAATCAAGACAAGAAGGGGCTGGGATAAAGAGGGTGGAAAAGTTACGTTGATGACCTTCTTAACGGACTTACACCCTGGTGCAATCTCCCACACATAATCATGGGTATACACTCCAAGGAGCTCGAGTGAGTTTGGCCAACGTCGATTCCAGGTACCATGAAGACTTGCCCCTCCACAGTCACCTCGTGTAAACACCCTAAAGGGAGAGGATACTAAAGTTACCAATTACGACAATGATGCCTGGGGAAACAATTGATAGTTCGATCCACGTGCAAAGGAATGGTATCTAGCCCGAAATAAACTGAGGAGGCTCCCACACATAATCATGGGTATACCCTCAAGTGACCCTCAATAATACGTGCAATCTCTACATGAAGACCAAGAAAGCAAGGTGAGTAACTTTTCCAGTCTTAATGTGACCTTAGGTTTGACCCTTGTGTTAGAAGGGCTTCCCAGGAAAAAATGTAGCAATTGTATTTAAACTCTCCCTATCACAAGATACTCTTCCAAAGCGCTATCCTAGCTAATGTTGGTGAAGACAATTTCTAGAAAATAAAAGTTGCTAATAAATTTTAAAATTACGTTGCATTTTAAATGCTGTTGTTTACTCAAAAGGGAGACGAGAATGAAACTGATGATGTATGTGACCTTGAACCAATCAAATGAAATAAGAGATGAATATGAAATCTTTCATTTCAATGAACTCTAATTACAATAGGGAGAAGGTATCTCTTTCTGAAGTACAAAAGCTATGAAATACAATTTCTCATTTCTTGAATGAACACAATTTCAAATAATCAAAGACTACAAAATTTCCCAATTTTCTCTTTAAAAAAAAATGTTTGAATGTAAAAATTTTCTTGTGAATAATTACTAAAAGAAGATATGACTTCCGTTATTTTTTTCTCAAATTAAATCAGAGATGTAATGAAGAAAATAAATCATAACCCAAGAAAATTAATAAAATCTCAACACAATTCCCAAATCAAACTCATAACGTGGACAAAAATGAAATGATTAGAAAGCCTTTTTTGTCAAATGTAAACAAAAATGTATTTCAATCAAAAAACAATATAGAAAGTGAAATCAATCCAAAACCTCAAATAAATCAAAGACCCTTTGTCAAACAAGCACTCAGATCAAGATCCAAAGATTATACCCTTGCGACAAGAGTCAAAATCAAAACTTGTAAAGTTTACAAAGAAATACTTTCAATCATCGAAAACCAATCAAAAGCAAGTTTTAAACTCACAAATCAATCAAAAACTGGTATCAGAAGTTCATCCCAGGAAATTGAGGAAAAACTGGGTGGAAAAAGACACATGGGTCACTCCAACAATTCCTACAGGGATCGTCGTAGGCTGGCAGTAGGTCATAGTGCGATGAGCTAAGGTCGTCGCAGGCTACCAATAGAGCAAAGTGCGATGTCATCTGAATATTTTTTACAAGCAGAGTGCAATGTATGAGGATCTTCCCAGGATGTATATATGTTACAGTGCAACAATCTCTGTAACTAAGGAAAAAATGGAAGAAAGACAAAAAATATAACTGAACTTTCAGACCCAAGGAGTCTAGATGGATCACCCAAATACTAAGAGAATGAATTCAACCAAAAGTAATAGAAAATAAGAAGAAAAAAACCAAAAGGAAGTCGTATCCCCAGTATGTTCACCAATTTTTTTATCGGATTAATCGATAAGAGAGGACACAAATAGATCTCCCTAGATCCCACTGGAAACTAGAACAAAACATAACAACATATGAAAATTTCCCTAAGTTCTAATCTTTGAGTTTACTAGTTAACAAGAGATAGAAAACATACCTTTTAAATGTCACCTCCTCTTTCCATTTCCATCCTAGCTCCGTTCCAATGCTCCAAATATATTGAACCTGCAAGGGAACACAAGCCAACCAAAGTGAAAGAAATACAATATACTCAACAAGAACCTATGTATGTGATCAAGGAATCATACAATAAAACAAGACTAGTTTTATGGGAAACAAACATATCACTGTATCATATTAAATAGAAAGTGGAGATTACAACCAAAGCCTTGATGTCGCAAGGTCCCCTTTCGATGTCCATTTTCTCCAACAAACACACCTTTTCTCCTAATGGCTTGAATGAAGAAGATCCACAATGACTTGAAGAACTCAAGGAAAGCTCTCAAGAATAATATGAAGTAAAACTCTCCATACAAATATTAGCCTATTGAACCTTAGCCTTTTCCATGAGAGATCCCTCTTTATATAGTGTGAAAGAGATATGGATGAAGATATTAGGATGATCCCACCAAATCATAGAAACGAGTAAGATCCAAACTGATCGAAGGCTACCTCATCTTCTAGAAGATCCCCTTCTAGAACATTTGAGAAATTTGACTTTTCCCAAGATTAAAGCATCATCGCACCCTACATAATTAGCAACCTGTGAATACGTCGTAGTCCAGGTGTGGTGCAGGCTACAATGATCAAGCATCATCACACCCTATGAATAGAGAAACCTGCGATGACCTTCCTTCATATGGTTTTTGACAAAGGAAATCAAATCACTTTTCTCATGTAGAAAGCCTTTTTATCTTTTCATGGAACATGAACACATATTGTCAGTGGATCACTGGGGTGACCAAAATAATGTGTAACAACTATGGATAATATATTATCAGAAATATTGTTATCCATGCATTCGTTTAGGCCCTCCTTCTAGCACCAATTATGTTGAGGGGTACGAGATCCATTTAACTAAAAATCATGAACCAAACCCACCTTAGAGGCCCAATTAGACTCGTAAAGGTTTGATGAGTGGTAAGGTTCTATTGACGGGCGAAAACGACCGTCCGTCAATTAAGAGAGTGGAACCGGTCCGGGG
>JZKD02S2026653.1:101654-121312 GCA_000966675.3 Picea glauca
TTCTAAACCTCTCCAACACCTTCTCTGTGTACTCACCCTGAGATAATGTCAATTTGCGATTTTTTCTGTCTCTTGTTATTCTCATGCCAAGGATTTTCTTTGCAACACCCAAATCGTTCATCGCAAATGAATTTGATAATTTATTCTTGAGCATATTTGTATCCTGCATATTAGACCTTGCAACAATCATGTCATCTACTTACAATAGAAAGATAATATAGCTTCCATTTTCTAGCCTTTTAAAATAAACACAGTGATCAAAATGACATCTAATATAACTTTGTTCTGCCATAAACCTATCAAACTTCAAATACCACTACCTTGGAGCTTGCTTTAGGCCATACAAGCTCTTCTTCAACCTGCATACCAAATTCTCCTTCTCTTTGACCTCATACCCCTGTTGCTTCTGCATATAAATATCTTCCTCGAAATCCCCATGGAGAAATATGTTTTTACATCTAACTATTCAAGATGCAAATCTTCTACTGCCACAAGGCTTTAAATAGTCCTAATTGAAGTCATTTTAACAACAAGAGAAAATATTTCATCAAAATCTATACCTTTCTTTTGTGCAAATCCCTTTACAACAAGTCTATCCTTGTACCGCTTTTCTCCTCCATCTTCTTCCTTCAATTTGTAAACCCATTTATTCTACAATGCTCTTTTTCCCAGAGGCAACTGAACCAATTCCCAAGACTGGTTATTTGCCAAGGAATCCATTTCCTATTTCATGCCTTTCTCCCACTTCTTTTTAAAGTCTACCTACATTGCCTCTTCATAACATTCTGGTTCACCAGAATCAATCAACAATAAATAATACAATGAAGGAGAGTATCATTCAGGGGGTATACTTAACCTAGTAGATATTCTAACGACACTTGCAGGTGTTTGAGGTACTTGTTGCTCCTATTGTTGTACATTCTGATTTTCAAGTTCCTTTGGAATTTCTTTTTCAGTGATCTCATCAGGCACTGTGTATTCTTGTTTTTCTTCTTCTTGTTTCTTTCCCTGCAACTGATCTTTGTACATGAATTTCTCACTGAATATGACATCTCTACTCCTAATGACTTTGTTATTTTCATAATCCCATAATCGATAATCAAAATCATTAACACCGTATCCAATAAAGGTACACTTCTTGGATTTAGACTCAAGGTTTATTCTATTTTCTTTATCAATATGGACAAATGCTTCACAACCGAAAGTTTTCAAAAAAGAATAGTTTACCTTTTTTCCTGTCCATTCTTCCTTTGGAATTATACCATCCAAAGAGCTTGAAGGTCCTCTATTTATTAAGTAAACAATAGTATCTACAACATCTACCCAGAACTGTAAGGGAAAATCGACATGCAATCTCATACTCCTTGCACGCTCCATGATTATCCTGTTCATCCTTTCTGACACACCATTTTCTTGTGGTGTTCTTGGAACTGTCTTCTCTCTACGAATCCCATGGTATGAACAATAATCATCAAAATCCTTTCTGCAATATTCACCTCCATTATCTAGTCTGAGACACTTCAAAATTTTTCCTGTCTCATTCTCAACTAAAGCTTTCCATTTCTTAAAAGTATCAAAAACATCAGATTTTTGTCGAATGCAATAAACCCAAGTTTTTCTAGTTGCATCATCAATAAAAGTAACATAATAATGACATCCACCAAGATATGATACCTGAGCTGGTCCCCATACATATGTATGCACAAGCTCTAACCTTTCATTCTTCTTTTCTTTTCCAACTTTGAGAAATCTGACTCTCTTTTGTTTTCCATAAACAAAATGCTCACATAAATCCAAATCAATTTGTTTAATATCTGGAAGCAAATTTCTTTTGTGAAGTATTTGCATACCCTTCTCACTCATGTGTCCTAGCCTATGATGCCACAATTCTGTATCCACTCATATAGAAGATAAAGATATAGAAGAGTCAATATTACCAGTACATAAATACAATGTACCTACCTTCTCTCCTTTTTCTATCACCAATGATCCTTTGATGATCTTCCATGTCTTATCTGTAAATATGGATACACAACCTTCAATTTCCAACTACCCTGTTGAAATTATATTTTTCCTTAATATGGAACATGTCTTACCTCTTTCAACAACCATTGGCTTCCATTGAGTTGCTTTATTTTTACCTTTCCCATTCCAACAATTTTGTATGGTGCATCATCACCCAAATGAACCTGTCCAAAATCACCTTGAACATAATCTAGAAAATGTTTCCTATGGGGTGTGGCATGAAATGAAGCCCCCAAATCTACTACCAAAGACTCATAAATATTATCTATAGAAAGAATCATAGCATCATGTAACACATCACCTGTTACATTTGCTTCTTGATTTCTCTCATGTTGTCCATCTCTTTGTTTCTTTGAAGCTCTGTAATCTTTCTTCAAATGTCCTTTCTTCCCACAATTCCAACACTCTATCTTTCCAAGTCTAGTTTTGGGTCTTCCCTTCCTAGAATTCCCGCATTTCCCTAAGCCCTTTCCTCTATCCTTTTGTCTTCCCCTGTTCTCCATGTTCAACGCATTACCTGATGTCTCACCTATGCTTTTCCATCGCATTTCCTCACTAAGGATAACACCAACAACATCATCAAATTTTAAAGTATTTGAACCAGAGACAGAGTTACCTACAGCCATGAACAAGCCATTCCAACTTTTTGGCAATGAGCACAAGATTAGAAGAGACCTAACCTCATCATCAAAGTCCACTTTTACATAACTTAGTTGATTAATAACCATATTAAATTCATTTAAATGATCTGCAATAGACCCACCTTCTGAAATATTCATATTAAATAATCTCTTCATTAGAAATACCTTATTAGACACTGAGGGTTTTTCATACAGTTTATCCAACACGTCCATAAGATCCTTTGTTGTCTTTTCTTTCGAAATATTGAAAGCCACCGATGCTGCCAAGATCAACCATATCGTTCCTAGAGCCTTTCTGTCAAGAATCTCCCATTCTTCATCCTTCATGGTCGTCGAATTCTTTGCTACTTCACCCAATGGTAGGAATAGATCCTTCTTATATAAATAATCTTCCATCTACATCTTCCATAACTGGTATTTTTGGCCATTAAATTTCTCAACCCTAAACTTTCCATCTTCCGACATTTCTCCCACTCTAACCAGGAACCCTCTTTTCCTGCGAGTTACCTTTTGCTCTGATACCAGTTGTTAGAAAAACAGCACCGCAGAGCAATAAAATAAAACAAATGCGTAAACAAAACACAAAAGATACACAATACAAGAGAGACATATATTTACGTGGCTCACCCAGTGTGGGCTACGTCCACCAGAGAAATTTCCAGGTCCTTCCTTTATTATTATCCAACAAAATGAAGGGATACTAACAAAACCCGCTGTAACTTCCTCTATCTTCTCTCACAGTCTCCTCTCTCAGAATACAATACTCGCCAAAATGCATAGCCACAATACATTTCCCTCATAACAGAGGGTTTCCTTCTAGGGAAAAAAACCCTAACATAATTTTTACCGTTAGATTTGCGACCTTATAATGAACAGTCTAGATTTACAATGAAATTACAATATACATTTACAAGGAAATTTTTCCTTCGAGGGCTTTGCCCCCGAACCCCCATCGGGGGATGCTGCCCTCAATCCCTGCCGGAGGACTACTTGCCCCCGAACCCCCCAGCCGGGGAGATATCCCCCCTGGACCCCGCAAAGGGGGTACCCCCCCTTCTTCACTCCACCACGTGGAAGAGTGTACATACTTCTGGGGTGTAAAGTATTCATGGGGTATAAACACGGCTAAAAGCAAGGACCTCTGAATTAGGAACATAATCAGGCTACACAAACAACAAGTATGATACTGAGAGAAATTTAACCCTCAACCCTGGAATAAAGAGAACTCCATCAAGCTCCAAGAATCCTCCATACTCGAGTTGGAATACAACCCTTCCAACTCCATTTATAGCTCGCACCATACCACCTTCATGTACCACCTTTCGATTGGGACCTGTCTCTTTGATATTTAGGAATACTTGTTAGATTCTCGTCATGTGGCAAGAGGCTCCACTATCCATAATCCATCTGATATCACCTCCAAATCCTCCACTACCGACATTGGAGACTAGGGTAACCAAAGAAAATTCCCTGTCATACTTGGAAGCAAAGTCCTCCATGGATGCTGTAGCATCTGTCTCAGGCCCCTCCTGTTCCTTATTCTTCTTCCTCTCAGGAAAATGAGAAGCAAGGTGCCCCAACTGGTTACAACAATAACATCTGACATTACTCAAGTCCCTCCCAAAACTTCCTTTCTTCTTTCTCTTTGCAGTAAGAGAAACATTCTTATCATCTCCATCTATCCTCTTTCCACTGCTCAAAGATCCTTCCCTGATCTCCTCCTGAGTGAAATCATCCCACACTTTTCTCCAATCTGGAAGATTCTCATGACCCAACACTGACTTCAAGAAGACTTACCATTCCTTGGTGAAGCCTTTCAATTCTATCCTCACCAATTCTGAATCCGATATGACCTCTCCAACAACAACCAACTCATATTTCACTTGAGCTACCCAATTAAGATAAGAATAAACACTCTCCTCCTTACCCATCTTGGTATTATGCAACTTAGCCTTCAAGGCCATCTTCCTATTCTCATTCTTCACCTCAAATAATTTCTTAAGTGCATCCCACATCTCTTTGGTTATCTTCTCCTCAACCAAGTGTGGGATAAGGTGATCCTTCACCCCATTTAGAATAATCCTCTGAGATTTGGCCTCCTTGACCTCATGCAAATCCAAAGCAACAGAATTTGCTGCGGGAACCACAACAACAGAATTGACATAGTTCCAAATCTTGTTCTCCTTGAGAACAGTTGACATCTAGACCTTCCACTGCAAATATTTGGAAATGCCATCCAACCGATCCTCAAATCTAATGCATGCAACTATATTCCCTATCACAACTCAAGTAAAAACAATCACAAATTTTCCTCCTTCAACCTTGCCCAAAAATCTCACTGTTCACTGTCACTCAGAGATCAAGCTCTGATACCATGTAGATTATAAACCTAGAGATAACTGTCTTACATGAACTCTGAAATGTCTAAAACCCACATTCAAAAATTACCATAAGTAGAAATACACATTGCTAAGTAATTATGTAGTGAAATAAACACAATGAACAACATTCATCCAACCATGAATAACTCCAAAATTTAGGCAAATTTTAGGGAAAACCCCAATGTGGGGAAACCCAATGAGAGAGAGAGATATCTTATTATTCATCTTCAGGAAAGTGTATAATAGCAGCAAAATCACATTTCCAACCAAGATAAAAACCACTTACAACACCCAAACTGTCCCACCAATTCTGCCTCAAATTCCATGCCAAGTATGTACTCCCTTACGAACCACCTAGAAATGTTTCACCTCGAAAATTGTGCAAACAACCTTCTATACAGACTATTCTATACGGCCCAATAACAACAAAAACAACCTTGAAAACTGTGCCAAGCCTTGCCTCGATTTCCATGCCCTTTTCCTCTTGCTGTATGGATCTGTACAGTACAACCTCCAATAATAGAAAATCAACTCAGCCTCAAAACAAAAACTCCTCCTTGGGATTTGTTCCCTATATCTCTTGGAAAATGTGCCCTCTTTCCTCTCTCAATCTTACTCAGAAATTCTCTCGCAATCTCCTTCTCTAGTGTCTTGCACACTACCCAATGCATTCTTTTATAAATATGAAAATGACTTTTTCCCTCGAAAGTGTCTTTTCACCTTCTCCAACCCTAAATCCAAAGGCCAAGATCTAATCTTTCCTTTTGAAAGATCAAGGGTCATGATTCATTCCCTAGAAAATGAATCGCTTAAAAATATTAAAGTAATTTCACTTTATTACATAAGTGCACTTTATGAAATAAAGTCACTTTAAAATTATAAGGTACACTTTGTTAAAAAGTCTTTAATAAAAGAACCGCCTTACAACTTTATAAAAACCCATTACAAAGTTAAGTGCCTAGTAGTGTCAACATAAGGTAACATCCACATACAAGACAAAACATGCAGAGTACCTCCCAAGCTAAAAAGCTAACACAATCTTTGCTGTTTGAGTATAAACAACTCAAACACCTTTACAAAATAGCCTATGTCAGTCAAACCATCATACTAGGGCGGGTCACATAAATCCATTCCAATCGAACGCAATGATCGAGTAATGTGTGCACACCGTCTAGTTGATACTTCATGCATCCTTTGCTTCTAGTGTTCCAAACCTTCCTCTGAATCTAACGCACATGAGATAATGCTTCTCCAACTTAAGGCACCATCTGCAATCAGATTAACGTAGTCATCCATTCACGCAGTCATATTATACAGGTTATCAATTTCAATCTCTTTAGCTGGTTCTATGTACATATTTCCTTATGTTGGATCCAATGGTGCGGTAACCTTCAATTACCCTACTTCAAATATCATTTCCTTTTTCTTTAGATTAATAATCACCTGATTTTCAAAGGCCCATTAGGCTGGATATGGTTGACTATCATCCACGATCTCAATGCCTTTGAAATATTCTGTACTTTCACCCCATCTATATTCATAGGTACCCTTAACAATTAATCAATAGGTACTATCTTGTACTGGTTCGCTAATTTTAATTGGATGGGAGACCAAATTAACTTCGGTTTCCCCATCATTTCCCATGTTTTCTACGACAACACATTTACATCAGAACCCAAGTATAAAATGACATTGTCCATATCATATTACCCAATCTGCATACTTAGTCTGAGCTCTACACTTGTCCTCTTTTTGCATAATACCTAATTCACTATGCTATGTGTGGTAGGAAATTCCCTTTCTTGCGTGAAATGAGAAATCATTCCATGCAATGCATTCAACGTGGTTTCATATTTCATCAATTCTAATTTTTTTTTCATAAATTCTTTCAAAGTACCTACCTATTGAAGCGACCTTCCCTGGATAGTATGATCATAGACCAAAGGCGTGTCAACCACATGAGGTGTAAATGATTTTGATTCTATCCAATACGGTACTAGTATCTCCTTCCTTATTTGCAGATACATCTTTTTTTTTGTTGTGGGTCAAATGTCAACATAGGTCTTGCTGATTTCCTCACCCATTCCTCAATATGCGTCCCTTTATTCATCACATCAATCCTTTTCCTAGCTCCTCCACATGTGACAACTACTATTTTGGTTCCTTTGTGACACTTCTCTGTTGATATCTTTTTTACATTCTGATTCATGTTCTGGTTCTAATTCCCTCTTGTATGCCACTTTGCAAGTAATTGCGAACAATCTTTTGTCGCATGATCCAGTGCTCTACAATATGTGAAGGTTGTACAAGGATTTGGGAAGTCACGAGCTAAGTGTCCCTGTTTATTAAAATTGTAGAAAATTATTAGTCCTCTACCTCCTATTCCAAAGCCCCCTCTACTTTGACCTTTGCCAAATACTCCTCAACCTCCTGGAATATATCCTCTCAGATTTTTATACCATGGAATGCCTCCTTCTATCGTGATATTTTCCTTCTGAATTCTATACATATATGAAGTGCACTCTCTGATCATGTCGAATGCGTGGAAATCCTTCTCTTCGTGCCCTACTGACTTGAAAAGATTACAAAATAAATTCCAGGGCATACTCAGGTATTTCTATAACAATGGACAATTAGGTGTATGATGTCCCCATGTCTTGCATATTTCAGAGTACCCTCCTCCTGGTAATGAATCCGTGGTCTAGTCGCAAAATAATGTGCAAAGGCCAGGCATTCATCCTTATGGTGGACTTCAGTCCTACACGTAATACACTAGACTTGTTCCCTCTTCTCCTTTCTATTTGTAAGATTTTCTAATTGGATTGTCAAGGTAGCTAACTGTGTCTAGACTTGATTCATCCCTCGACCATCCCCTACAAGAGATGCTTCCAACTTCATCGCAATCTCCAAATATTCAGGATGCGACAAAACCTTCTGTTGTATCAACAAGTAGCAAATGTGTGGCAATAGTAATGCAATAAACCATTCTCTGTTCTATTGTTCCAGAATTTGGAATGTCAATCTACCCATCAAATCCTTAATTCTTTGATCATAGTCCCAAACTGACTCTGTAATGTATTGCGACTAAGATTTCGTCTTCTTAAACTCTTTCAATAATGCTTGTCAAATTTATTCCAATGTCCTTTCTTGACCTACTGGTGTAGTACTCTGCAATTTCATCTACTATACTAATGCACAACCTCTAAACATTATTTCCAACTACACAATTTTGTGGCCTCATCTTGGAAATTCTTTGCAGCCCAAATTGTTTCACATACAAATAGATGTTGTTCTAGGTCCTCTGACCCAATTCCCTGAAACTCAAGCATTCTTAATGCATTGTCTAACCCTTCCATGGTGTTTTGTGTAGTACCTACCCCCAGTGTTGTTGGCTGATTCTGACTTGATGCACTGCTTACACTGCTCTGGCTACTACTATTCTGACTTCCTTCACTAACTATAAATTATTTTGAAAAATATTCAAATGTTATCTTAGATCCAAGTGACACACATGGGGTTGTGGGTTCAACGTAGGATTCAACATGAGTAGGAATTAATGACTCTTCTATTATAAGACCGAAATGAGGATCCTCTCCTTCTTGTTCTGTGCTTGGTATTTCTATGATATGGACTATTGTGTAGGATTATCTCCTCTCATACTCACTGTGCTGCTCTCCTTTCTCAGCCCCAATTTTCAACCTCTTGTATCTTCTTCCACTGCTCAGTACTACAAATTCATCTTCTTCTTTTGTTACAACTTCTTCATTTCTTTACATCCTCAGTCCCTCCCTTCCTAATTCAGTTCTTTCTTCATTCCGTCCTACCTTCATACCATCCCCTGATCAACCCCCAGTTCCCCTACATGCACGAAGCCCCATAGCAATAAGATTCCATCATCATCACACATTTGTCACACAACGACATCTTTATCTAGGTACCCAATGCTTTGAGAAACCTTTCGTGCGAACCCTTGAAGAAATCCCTTTCCGCTACACTATACGATTGGGTATAATCTACTGCAAATTCTATAATATAACCCCCTAGTATGTTATTCAACCAGAAATAAATTGCGCGAGAAGTAGTATTTCTTACATAATTCAACCGTCTTACCAAAACATGGATCTAGTTCCTCAGAGCTATAGTTCAGTATCTTCCACTATTATCTGTTAGCCTTTCTAACCATTCAACTAAAATATTCATAAATTCACCAAAGAAAATATCATGTAGATCTCTGAACACACACCTTTGCAACCATTATTCATCTCTGATATGAGGGTTTCTATTCTCTCCTTGGGAAAATTATCTCTCCTTTCTTTCCTTCCATTTGACGATATCTTCCCTAGTCGACCTCCAAAATGTTCCCTCAATTATAGATTCTGGACCTCGACAATGAAACCATTTGTTGGAATGTGGTTATAAGACCCCAGGTTCAATTTATTCAACCAAAAAAACCCTTTAGATACCAACCATTTTGACATCACCTTCCTTCAAGTGAAGTCTCACTCGAGGCATCTACTGGGGCTGTAGGAACCAAGTTTCTGTAGGGATGAGTGTATGTGAGTTTATCAACATAAACATTAATACTTATTCACCTTGTGTGCATTATCCTTATTTAAAATCCTTTTATCAATCATCAAACTTGTTGGAATGGGGGCAGACCCAAGGTTCAACGCTTCAACAGGGCACCAACAAAACCCTAACTACCGACCCTTCCAATAACACCTACGATGCATATGAAGTCTCACCTGAGGTAGAGATAGGGGTGGTTGCAAGACTCAGGTGTCTACAACCTTAGTTGGGACACAGATATGTGATTCTAACACTTAGCAACACTTTAGCATAGATCATTCATCAGTATTTAACCCTCATGGCACTCTACAGATGGTGCAGAGCATCACAACATTCAATTAGATCTAGGTTAAGTTATCACTTAGCAACAACAAAATAGGTCTAGCACTCAACACTTTCATATATGTCAGATCTACACCCATACATATAAGAAGCAAAAATCAAAGTACATCTATCTAATTATATCATAGCAAGGCACATAGCATAATCATATCAAAGCAAAACACATGGGAAGAGATGAACACATTAGGTCAAGCCACCGAGCACAACACACAAGTTTACTGTGGTTCACCCCCACCCTAGGGCTACATCCACAAAGTCTTCTTATTCTTTATTAGCTTTGGGAAATCTGATTACAACATAGAGCTCAAACTTGTACTCCATATAGGATAGGAGATCCACGCGCACCTCGTTAGATCCTCCTTCCCCGAGTAGATCTAGCACATAGCCTTCTTACAATCCATGCACTCAACACTTACAACACTTGCACTTAGCTCTGCAAGTCGGTCACATAGTATACACAAAGCCTTTACTATCACTTAGCTTATTTCCCTCTCTTACATTTCCTAGCTACTTATTTATACTTAAAAAAATAGGCCTAAACATGGGTAAACCCATGGGCCGACATCCCATACCTGTTACATTATCCCCCAAAACCCAAAAAGGACCCAAGAAAGGGGTCTAGATTCCACGATCTCTACTTCATGTTGCGCTCCATCTTTGACAAGCTGTCGAAGTTCCAAAAATGGTTAAATATGACCAAGTGTTTCCTCAAAATTGGTCAAGGGACAACATGCCCCCAACACTCACCTGTGACTCGTCCCGAGTCACTTAGATATGGGTAAAGTTTCCTCAAAGGTCTTGAGATTGGATTGAGCTACTTCGACTTGTCTCTGTGCTACTGCTTCCTGCTCAGCGAACTCCTGAACAAATGCTTTGCTGATAGGCCCTTCCAGTTGCTGCACAACTGTAACAAATATTTGTTCTAGCAGTGTTCCTTGGCCTTCAATTTCTTCAAGTAGTATACAGGCATCCTCCTGGCTCAACTGGAGTTTCTGGGTGACTTCCATCACTCTATTCTGCATGGTAAGAACAAGCTGTTGGGAAGTTCGCTATTCCTGGGATCTCTTCATCCTCTCGATAGGTGACAAGAGCTTGAGTTGTGCCTATATTGTATCTGCGTGCTGCTTCGCTTCCTAGAGTTGGGACTCCGGTTTCTTCAACAATGGGTCTTCAGATAGTTGCTCATATATCTACGCACTTTTGTTACTTAGCTTCTTGCATTCTGCAACAAGTTTTCTAATCCTCTCGACTGTACTCTGAGCGTCCAATTCTTGCTAATCGTGCACTTCTTGTGGATTCTGTGGTAGGGTCTGAAGATCTAGTTCCATGACCCTTTGTTGAAGCTGTTGAATAACTTCAGCCAACTTCATCACTTGACACTCTATGGGCTCTTTGGCCTTCTTCTCTAAGCCGGTCATGGAGTCAAATTCTCTGTTGACTGCTTCTTCAATTTCGATCTGCTTCGTGAGTAGCTACTCTTTCTCTTTTTGGACCTTCACTCGATCTTCTTCAAATTTTGCTTGGAGAGCATTCTTCTCTTGCTGCTTGATGTTTCTCAATAATTTCTTCCTGTGCCTTCTTGAGGGCCTGGGTGGCCTGTTATTTTTCTTCCTAAGCACGTCGAAGGCGTACTTTGACTGTATCAACAATCTTGTGGAGCTCGACTGATTCATCTCCTTCTTCTGCTATCCCTTCTAGTAGAGGCATATCAGAGATTGCTCGGCTAGACTGGAGTGCTTGCTGTACTCCTTGGAGTGCGATCTCAATCTGACTATACATTTGTTCCCACTTCTCTATTATTTCCTTTGAAGAATTATTGACTGCTGCAACAATGAAATCAAAGTCATCGAACGTGAGGGCAGTTCGCATCTTAGTTACAGGGGTTCTGGGTTTCTTTTCGGAGGAAGACTTCAGAGGTGAAACCTTCCTTTTCTTGGATGAGTCTGCTTCATCCCTAGGTGGCGGTACTTCAACTTGCTGTGGCTCAAATTCTGCACCTTCTTTGTCATCACCTTCTTCATATAGCGTAATGGAAGCTATCCTTACAGATCTGCTATCTATATCCTGAACCTCTTCGAGCTTCTTCGTCTCCTTTGTCTTCTTTGTTCTACTGGGCCCAGGTATATCTTGCACAACTTCTGGGCTGTCGATGTCTGAAATTTCTGCGGGGTCTGCTGAAACAAGGAGGTCTTCCGACCACTCCTTGGTAATGTCTTCCAGGTCTTCTTCTGTCAGCTTATAGTAGGACTGGAGCTGTTCTTGGTGCTCATCAATGCATGGGGTTAGGTATATAAAATGATGGTCTGCGCTAAACTTTATTAGAGGTCGGAATCTCTGTAAAGTGTTCGGGGTTATGCATGGTTCACTCCTTATGGATTCTTTTAGTTGATTATAATATATGTGGAAAACGACATTCAATTTTAATTTCTTGTTCATGTCGTTCAAGTAGCACAAGGTACTGAAATTCATAGCTAGTGGCTCAAAAGGGTCAAGGTCCAGGAAAGTTGCACCTTTTGGTAGCTCCCATGAAACAAAGGCGACCAGTATCAGGAGCCAGCTAAAATGGAATTCATGCCCCTAATCCTGAGATTCTCTGTAGTCAATCTCTAGTTGATTCACCAGGTACTTTTCCCAGTTCATCTGTAGTCCCTCTGCACACTTTCCTGCGAGGTCAACTACGAATCCTGATACTTGTGTTGGTCGATTCTTACGTACCAAATTCCCTGCGATTAGTTGGCATGCGAGGCACACTGTGCCACTTTCAATATAAGATACCTTGTAGCCTCTCGCGCCTTTCTCAACATCACCATAGGCCTCTTTTATCTTCTGCGCAAGAGCATGGTCTGTGATATTTCCAGGATAGTACTCATGGGGATCAGGGCCTTGCATGCTAAGCCCAATGATCCTATTGATCAATGCCAGATCAACAATTATGTAGCGGTCTAACCATAGGTATCCTTCATGGTAACTTGCTAGCAGTAACTTTACACAAGCATTCACCTCCTGGTGTTTGCCGAAGTGCGGTATTTTCATAATGTTTAGCAGAGTAGACTGCGCAAGGTTCATCGTCCATTGTTGCGAGATGAGATTCAAGTTATTTCCCTTAGTTTTCATCAAGTACTTATACGGGGCAAGCATGCTATAAAATTTACGGTCCCCCAGGTTGAAGTCACAAAACTTCAACGCTATAACCTTGTCTTGATCTGTGCGGTAGGTGCGTACTCCCTTCGGTAAATATGCAGTTACTAGGGTTTATTCAAAATATCTAGGGACACTGTCCCTATTAATATCACCGCTCAGAGGGGGTATGTAAGCTGGTAGAATGGATGGTACTAAATTTGTGTTGGCTATGTCATCCTTATGCTTAGTTCTCCTCTATGCACCGACTTGAGATGTTCCAGCTCAAGCAGTCGACGGGGAGGCTTGTACTCCTCTTGTCGATGAGGCTTGGACTCCTATGGACATTCTTCTTTTTGATATGACTCTCTTAGTCATTAAATCGAGAAGGAATTCTATGATGGATTCCTCAAGCATGATGAGCTTGTTGGACATATGCACTCGAGAAAGATAAGCAGAGTCACGATGATCTCAAAACACTGCACTAGGGTGAACGATCTGCTCGCAATGATCATTGTATACAATTACAGGCTTCGATTTTTCAGTTGGCAAAAGTGTTCTTTGTGCGTAGCGCGATGATCTAAATAGGAAATTCATCAATGGTCTGGTTGCAATGGGTATGAAGCTTCCATGAACATTGATCCATTCGTTATGGCACAGTCCAACGGTCTGGTGGTGATCCTTTAATGATTTTCTGTCCGTTCGGGGTGGAATTCGAATGGGTATATCGGTCCAACGACTATATTGTTGTGCCATGGTGAAGTGCCAGGTTTCGTTGTTCTAATATCTCGGTGAAGCTCAATTCTTGCGATTTTTCCTTCTGGGAAGTTTCCTCCAGAACTTTCTATAAATTTTTGATCTTGGCTCTCTTCTTACTTAGCTTACTAGCCTTCTTCCCAGTGAGCTTCGTCTCAATCATACTTTTTCCATTCTAAGTCTTATCTTCTCTCGACATAGTCACTTTGCGCTGCTGAGGTTCTTTCTTCAGATCCAAGGGTAATACTCCTTCCTCATATGGATTAGGTATTTCGGTCTTTTGTGGTTCCTCTAATGCTCTTATAGATTTGACATCCAGGTCCCTGGTGTTCAACAACTGAGATATGTTCTCTTTTTCTTCCATCAAGTAGGCGATCCTTCTAGTCATAAATTCCATGAGTTCTTGCTTCTTCTATTCTAGGGATTCCTTTTCTTCTTTTCTCTAGATTTGGTCTTTTTCAATCCAAATCTTTCCTAACAAAGCTGGAAATGGGGCATGGTCCTCAATAAATCTAATGACTTTGAACTCTTCCTCTGTTGAAGCTCCATGGGTACTCATAGCTATCTGGGTAATTCTGCCACATAGGGTTACCATTTTTCCTTTAAACAACCCTATTCTTCCTAGTGAAGGAACCATAATAGGCCTTTCTAGGGTTTCCCAAGTAATTTCTGTCATAATCTTCATCTGCATTCCCTCATCTAGAGCACAGTCGATGTCAAAGTCTCCTACTCTTACTTCGATTTTCTCCTTTTCTTTGAAGATCTCTGACAAACTGGCATCTTTATGTTCATCCAGGGTTTCTTTCATTTTTAGTAACATGATCTGTGATTCTTTCTGGGGTTCTTCTATAATCTTAGTCTCTCGACCTTGCTCCATTTTCAACTTTTCAAGTCTGTTAATCATTCTAGGGTAATCTAGTACTTCATGTTCCATAGCCTTACAATAGAGGCAACTAGGGTTTCTCCCAAGGAATTCCTTAGCAAGATGTCCTGGTCTTCTGTAACTGTAATAAAGAGTTAATCCTCTCTTTCTCTTCCATGACCCCCAACTTTTCTTGTACTGCGCGCTAGGATCATGATGGCTAGACTAGAAAAAATTCTTTCTAGGATCTTGCATCCATTGGTTAGTCCAAAAATTATTTCTATGCATAGGTATAACATATCTTTCATTATTCTTATTAAATCTATTCATATCAAACGTTCTTTCATCTAACAATGACCTAGTTTTCAAGCTAGGACAAAATCTATCAAGCATACCTAAATCCATACTTTAGAAACCAACATTTTCACTTCTTTTACTTCTATAGATTACAAAGCTTCCAGATCTAATAACTTTTAACTATTATTACCTTTATCAGAGCACAAAGCTTACAAATCTTACCTCTTTCTGTAGACCTGACTTAGAAACTTCCACTTTAACCTTTCTTAGAGCACAAAGCATTCGGATTTGACTTATTTTCTTCATATCTGTCCTTCCTTCTTCTGCACAGAGATTTTTGAATCAAGTGGATCACTGCGCACTAGGGCACAGGTCCATGCACAAAGCTTTTACAATTTCAGGATGAACTTTATGCACAAAGCTTCTTATTCCTCAGTTCCCAGCAATCACAGTTTCAGGTCCTGGCAACGGAACCATATATTGGCACAGGGGCAGACCCAAGGTTTAATGCTTCAACATCACATCAACAAAACCCTAACTACTGGCCTTTTTGACAACACCTGCGAAGCAGATGAAGTCTCACCCGAGGTAGAGGCAGGGGTAGTTGCAAGACTCAGGTGTCTGCAACCTTAGCTGGGACACAAATCTATGATTCTAACACTTAGAAACACTTTAACATAGATCATTCATTAATATTTAACCCTCATGGCACTCCGCATAGGGCACAGAGCACTGCAACATACACTTAGATCTGGGTTAAGCTAGCACTTAGCAACATCAAAATAGGTCTAGCACTTGACACTTTCATATATGTCAGATCTACACCCATACATCTAAGAAGAATAAAGAAAAGTAGATCTATATAAGTATATCATAGCAAAGAACATAGCATAATCATATCAAAGTACAAAACATGGGAAGAGATGAACACATTAGGTCGAGTCACCGAGCACAACACATAGGTTTATCGTGGTTCACCCCCACCCTGGGGATACGTCCACAAAGTCTTCTTCTTCTTTATTAGCTTTGGTCAATCTGATTACAACACAGAGCTCAAACTTGTACTCTGTATAGGATAGAAGATCTACGCACACCTCACCAGATCCTCCTTCCCCGAGTAGATCTAGCACAAAGCCTTCTTACAATCTGTGCACTCAACACTTACAACACTTTCACTCAGCTCTGCAAGTCGGTCACACAGTTTACACACAGCCTTTACTATCACTTAGCTTATTGACCTCTCTTACATTGCCTAGCTACTTATTTATACTTTACAAAATAGACCTAAACATGGGTAAACCCATGGGATGACATCCTGTACCCGTTACATTATACCCAAAAACCCAAAAAGGACCCAAGAAAGGGGTCTAACTTCCATGATCTCCGCTTCACGTTGCGCTCCATCTTTTACAAGCTGTCGAAGTTCCAAAAATGATTAAATATGACCAAGTGTTTCCTCAAAATTGGTTAATGGCCAACAAAACCCTATGTGTGACTTCCGTCAACTAAACATTCATTACTTTTACCATAACAATTGTGTAACATTAACCCATCTAAGATTCATTCAATACCCTAAACCCTAGTGTGCAAAAACAATATAACATAGATCACGACATAACCAACCCAATGAATTATTTATTATTATTTCGCATCAACCATATGTTAAAAATATCTATACTAATCATGCATGAACATAACATCCAAAAATAATCACATCAACAAACACATTAGACACATGATTTTAATTTGGTTAACCTAATCGTTGGGCTACGTCCACAATGAATGAATTCTTATATTAGTCTTCATGCAATAATCACCTCAGGCCTGTGCACTACGCTTACAAAAGATACAACATATTGTAATCCCCAAACCTTCCTAGCCACTCTGCAGTGTGATCCTATCTCTGCAAATCCTCAGATATTCTCTTATCCACGAAAGATCTTCCCCAAAACCTCGAGCATAACTCTCTTCATCACTCATGAGAAACCTAATCTCTTATTCTTAGCCAAATTAATATTCCCTGACCCTTTACATATTTATACAAAGAAGTAGGGCTCAAAACCCTAATGGTTCATACCAAATTATCCCCAAAACCCTCATGGGTCATAACCATTTTTCCTACTTTTGCGTCAATTTACTGCTTTTCTTGCTTTTGCACTGATCTACCGCTTTTCCTACTTTTGCACCGAATTGTTGCTTTTCCTACTTTTGCGCTGCAAAATGAATCCTTTCCATGTGCTCTAGTCCTGCCTTTTACTCTTTCGTCTGTTATGGTGCAACTCCCATAACTTAGTTATTCTCATGGAAAATTTATGTCCAACAACTATCTACCACACTTTTACGAAAATCCCCTTCAAGGAATTATATGGTTGGGAGCCCTAATCATCTAAGGAATAGTTCATTCAAATAGTTAGAGTCCCTATAATTGTTGATACCCTACACGAGATGCAAACTATACTTAGCATCGTGGAGGATGATTTTTCCATTGTAGAAAAACATATTAAGCAATGCGTAGATCAACACTACTCAAAACACCAATTTGTTGTTGATGATATGGTCATTGTTTAGTGGTAGCCAAGAAAGAAAATCACTCCAAAAAAAAAGGGGAAGCATAAACTATAGCCTTGGTTCTATGGGCCATATCAAGTGCATGTAAAGATTGAGGACATAACATATGAATTGGACATCCACAACATGGGTAAAATACATGATGTGTTCCATGTTTCCTACTTAAAGAAAAATCTTGATGAAGTGGTTACTCAATTGATATTCCACTCAATAATGAGGAAGGAAAAAAATGATATTGGATCCTGAAGGAATTTTAGAGGAATGGGTGGAAAACCTCCAACGATGTCAAAATTCATATTACACGATTAAGTGGAAGGGGCTCGTAAAAGAGGAAGCAATGTGGCAGTTAAATTCCTTTATGTCCAGACACCCACATTTGGCCTCCTTAGCACGAAACACACTTCACAAGGAATGATGTAAAAATGAAAAAATCCCCCATTCTCGTTTCTTACTTCAAATATAATTATATTTAGCTCAATTGAAGTAGTACTTCTTGAATAAGTGATCTTGGTTCAAATCTTGCTCTCTATTTTTCAACCCACTTTATTGTAAATTGCATGCTACTTAAGTTATAAAGTGAAAAATGGTTGTCATTTAAGTTATAAATGTTAAAAATTGGTGTTACTTAACTTATTAAATGACTTATGTTGTAAAAGTGACTCATTTTAGAGATATGAGGGAAAATCATGTTGTGTACCTAACCATAACATCCATATTAGGTATTAGGCTTTATGTGTATGAATTGTTTGTTTATAAGTTCGTGATTTTGTTGTTGATGCATGTAGCATCAGACATGTACTTCCACATTGGCATGTGTCTAGCATGTGGAAGTTATCGAAAGCCTTCTAAGTATGAGAATTTGCTTTAGTTAATGTAATTATTAAAGTAAAGTGATTTTATTAGTGAGTTGAGTTTTATTTAAGGAAAATGATAAAAGTAAGTAGCATGTAAATAATAGCCATTGATATCAAGAGAGGTGATAAGTAATCTCAACTGTCAATCACTTTGGAGATTAGGGTTAGGTTATAACTGTTGATTAATTAGGTTGGTTTTCATTGATGTCAACCCTTGAAGAAAGTCAGGTAGCGAATTTCGATAGCAAACTGGTTTGGGTAATGGTACCAAATTTGTTTGATTGATAATGGTATGATTTTTGATATATTTGCGGGTAATACTTTTCTAGATGGATAGTACATGTCATGCAATTTCCGGTGGTATGTGGAACATCACATAACTCCTCACGGTTAGAGAGTTATGGCCATGTGAAGTTGGAGAACCCTCATGAGTCATCTAGAAGCCCCAAAAGGTCGAAGTAGTCAAAGTGTTTGCAAAGAAGAAATTATTTAAATAATAAAGTGAAGTGATGGGTGTACTATAAGTCAAAGAGGATGCAAAATAAATTATTTAAATAATAAATTTAATAGAGAAATTACTAATTATGGAAAGTAGTTAAGTTAAGTGGACAAGTGGTTATAAGTGGGTTAACCCTAAAATAAGGAAAGTGGGTTAAGATGGTTAAAAGGTAACCCCCTGAGGATGCTACATGAAAGTATAAATAAGAGGCAAAGGTCTCTCATTTAATCACACTTGAATATAATTGAATATCTAATTTTGTGAAAGGTTATTTGGGCAGGTATTATTGATAGAGAAAAAGTGCGGCAGAAAAAGTGTTGTAGAAAAAGTGCGGCAAGAAAACTGTGGAAGAAAAAGTGCGGCAGAAAAATCGCAACAACAAAGCCGCGGAAACAAAACACTACAAGAAGAAAAAAGGGTATGGTTTTCATATGTGTAGTGTTGAATTTATGAATCAAGTTGAGACTTTGCCTTGTAAATATGTTGGATGCTGTCTTGGGAGTTTATGGCTTGCTGTAGAATTGATCTGAGGTAGATCTACTGAAGTTTAGTATTGGTTCATGTTTGAGGGATTTTGGTTGAGGTATGTTGCTGAAGTTATTGGTACAGATAGAGGTTGTATAATAGTAAGTTTCTAGCACATGGTTTAAGGTACATACTTGTGGTATAGTGTTTGAGGTATATGTGATCAGATCAGATTTGGATGATGAAATTGATGAGGGATTTTGGTTGAGGTACATGTTGGGT
>JZKD02S2026653.1:126611-152608 GCA_000966675.3 Picea glauca
ATTGGTGATAGCGAAAGGAGAGAAGGTAGGTACATTGTATTTATGTACTGGTAATACTGTCTCTTCTATCTCTTTAGCTTCTACAGGAGTGGATACAACACTGTGGCATCATAGGATTGGACACATGAGTGAGAAGGGGATGTAGATACTTCACAAAGGAAATTTGTTTCCAGATCTTAAACAAATTGATTTGGACTTCTGTGAGCATTGTGTTTATGGAAAATAGAAGAGAGTCAAATTTCTCAGAGTTGGAAAAGAAAAGAAGAGTGAAAGGTTAGAGCTTGTGCATACAGATGTATGGGGACCAGCACAGGTATCATCTCTTGGTGACTCTCATTATTATATTACTTTTATTGATGACGCAACTAGAAAAACTTGGGTTTATTGCATTCGACAAAAATCTGATGTTTTTGATACTTTTAAGAAATGGAAAGCTTTGGTTGAGAATGAGATAGGAAAAAAGTTGAAGTGTCTCAGATCAAATAATGGAGGTGAATATTGCAGCAAGGAGTTTGATGATTACTGTTCATACCATGGGATTCATAGAGAGAAGATAGTTCCAAGAACATCACAAGAAAATGGTGTGTCAGAAAGGATGAACAGGACAATCATGGAGCATGCAAGGAGTATGAGATTGCATGCTGGTTTTCCCTTACAGTTTTTGACAAATGCTGTAGATACTGCTGTTTACTTAATAAATAGAGGACCTTCAAGCTCTTTGGATGGTCGAATTCCAGAGGGGGAATGGACAGGAAAAAAGGTAAACTATTCCTTTTTTGAAAACTTTCGGTTGTGAAGCATTTGTCCATATTGATAAAGAAAATAGAACAAAGCTTGAAGCAAAATCCAAGATGTGTACTTTTATTGGATATGGTGTTAATGATTTTGGTTATCGCTTATGGGATTATGAAAATAACAAAATCATTAGCAGTAAAGATGTCATATTCAATGAGAAGGTCATGTACAAAGATCAGTTGCAGGGAAAGAAACAAGAAAAATAAAAACAAGAATACACAGTGCTTGATGAGATCACTGAAAAATAAATTCTAAAGGAACCAGAAAATCAAAATGTATAACAACAGGAGCAACAAGTACCTCAAACACCTGCAAGTGTTGTTAGAAAATCTACCAGGTTAAGTATACCCCTTGAACGATACTCTCTTTCATTGTATTATTTATTGTTGATTGATTTTGGTGAACCATAATGTTATGAAGAGGCAATGCAGGTAGACACCAAAAGGAAGTGGGAGAAAGGCATGAAAGAGGAAATGGATTCATTGGTAAATAACCATACTTGGGACTTGGTTCAGTTGCCTACAGGAAAAAGAGCATTGCAGAATAAATGGGTTTACAAGTTGAAGGAAGAAGATGGAGGAGAAAAGCGGTACAAGGCTAGAATTGTTGTAAAGGGGTTTGTACAAAAGAAAGGTATATATTTTGATGAAATATTTTCTCCTGTTGTTAAAATGAAGTCAATTAGAACTATTTTAAGTCTTGTGGTAGTAGAAGATTTGCATCTTGAACAGTTAGATGTAAAAACAACTTTTCTCCATGGGGATTTGGAGGAACAGATTTATATGCAACATCCACAGGGGTATGAGGTCAAAGGGAAGGATAATTTGGTATGTAGGTTGAAGGAGAGTTTATATGGCCTAAATCAAACTCCAAGGCAGTGGTATTTGAAGTTTGACAGGTTTATGACAGAACAAGGTTATAGTAGATGTCATTCTGATCACTGTGTTTATTTTAAAAATCTAGAAAATGGAAGTTTTATTATCTTGATATTGTATGTATATGACATGCTTATTGGAGGGTCTAATATGCAGGATATAAATGTGCTCAAGAGGAAATTAGCCAATTCATTTGCGATGAAGGATTTTGGTGCTGCAAAGAAAATCCTTGGTATGAGAATAACAAGAGACATGAAAAATCACAAACTGACATTGTCTTAGGGTGAGTACACAGAGAAGGTGTTGGAGAGGTTTAGAATGCAGAATGAAAAACTAGTTAGTACACCTTTGTCCAACCATTTCAAATTAACTAATGAAATGTGTCCCAAGACACAGGAGGAGATAGAATACATGTCCAAGGTCCCATATTCATCAGCAGTTGGAAACTTGAGGTATGCAATGGGTTTCACAAGACCAGATATTGCACATGCAGTGGGAGTTGTGAGAAGATATATGAACAATCCAAGTAAAGAACATTGGGAGGTAGTAAAGTGGATTCTCAGATACTTGAGAGGTACTGCTAATCATGCATTATGTTTTGGAGGTTCAAAAACTGTTCTACAAGGATATGTTGATTCAGATATGGCATGTGATAAAGATAGCAAGAGGAGTACCACATGGCATGTGTTTAATATAGGTGGGACAACAGTAAGTTGGATTTCAAAACTAAAAAAGGTTGTTGCACTTTCAATAATATAGGCAGAGTATGTTGCTACTACAAAGGCTAGTAAAGAGATGATTTGGTTACAGAAGTTTATGAAGGAATTGGAAAAGAAGCAAGATAATAATAGGTTGTACTGTGACAGTGAGAGTGCCATTCATCTTGCAAAGAACTCAGCCTTCCATTCGAAGACTAAGCATATAAATTTGAGGTACCACTTCATATGATCCGCCTTGGAAGATGGACATTTGAAGTTGGAAAAAATAAACACTAGCCAAAATCCTGCAGGCATGTTAACAAAGGGAGTAACCGGGGAGAAACTGAGTTCTTGCTCAGTTTCAGTTGGTCTTCAAGAATGAATATGAAGATGAGAAATTGCCAGGTCCAAGAAGATTCAGAGTCCAACATATACAACAACGGTGGAGTTGTTGAGATCAGTCTCCAAGTGGGAGATTGTTGGTTGTGGAGCCTGATTATCTTCCTAATTTAGAGGTCTTTTACTTTCATCTGTGTTTATACCCCATGAAGTATTTACACCCCAAAAGTATGTACACTCTTCCACGCAGGGGAGTGCAGAGGGGGGTACCCCCTCTGTGGGGTTTGGGGGGGCTATCCCCTCGGTCGGGAGGTCTAGGGGAAAGCGGGCCCCCGAAGGAAAAAATGCCTTGAAAATGTATATTGTAATTTCATTGTAAATCTGGACCATTCATTATAAGGTCGCAGATCTAACGATAGAGATTATGTTAGTGTTTTTTTCCTTGGAAGGAAACCCTCTTTTATGAGGGAAATGTATTGCGGCTATGGTTGATGGCGAATATTTTATTATGAGATAGGAGATTGTGAGAGAAATAAGAGGAAGTTACAACAAGTTTTCTGTAGGTTGTATCCCTTCATATGTTGGATAATAATAAAGGAAGGACCTGGAAATTTCTCTGGTGGACGTATCCCACACTGAGTGAACCATGTAAATGCGTGTCTCTATTGTATTGTGTATCTTCCGTGTTTTGTTTCTGCATTTGTTTTATTTTATTGCTCCACGGTCTTGTTTTTCTAACATATGCGATAGCTGTGAAATACCAAAGAACCATCATTCGAGCAAATTACAAAGTTTGAATAGATAGATCCAGAGCAATCAGTTAGCAGAAGTACAATCAGTTGTAGTAGTGAATACTTAATGATAGTACAATGATAAATGGGTCAACATTATTTATAATGTACAGTAAGGTCTTGAACAGTATGGACATAGATGGATTCATAAGAACACTTAGCAGGATTGAACATATATATGACATTGGACGAGAGAATGGATTCATAGATTGGTTCAGAGAGTGGTTTCGAGACAAATGGAAATTATTATAATGGATGATAATTACATAGGAAATGGCTCGACCAATTCTAATGGATTCAAAATTGACATACATTTTTTTGGACACATGCAGTGCATACAAAATTTCACATTCAAAATAGAGTAATTCTCAAAAACAACAATGAAAAAACTTCCTACAAGTTATGGAAAGGAAGACCAACAAATGCAAAGCACTTCAAAGTATTTGGAGGCAAATACTGCATCAAAAGAGAAGATGGAAGAATGAGAAAGTTTGTCTCTTGTGTGGACAAATGAGTACTTGTTGGTTACTCAAGTACAATGATAACATACACGTGTTACAATATGAGGTTGAACAAAGTTTTGGAAAGCATCAATGTAAGAATTGATGAAATAGGTGGAGAAGAATTAAAGTAAGAATAAAATGATTCAATGGAACAACTTTACGAATAAGAAGCAGAAGATGAAGAAGAATTCTACATCGAACAACCAAAAGGATTTCAATTGTCAGAGAATGTATATTACGTGTGAAAATTGAAGAAGGCCTTGTGTGGTATAAAACAGGCTCCTAGAGCATGGTACTAAACTAGATAAATATCTGCAACATGCATGGTTCATAAAAGGAAGTCCATATAACAACCTCTACATCAAGGTAATTCAAGATAGTATTATATTAATTGAAGTTTATGTTGATGATATTATTTTTGGAAGTAATGATGACAGGTTAAGCTAGAAAATTACAAAGGATATGCAAAATGAATTTGAAATGTCATTACTTGGAGAACTATCCTTCTTTATGGGTCTTCAGATACGTCAAAGCAATGACGAATTTTTTATTTCTAAAACTAAGTATATTAGAGAAATGCTAAAGAGGTTCAGAATGAAATATTGCAAACCAGTTACCACTCCTATGCAAACCAATTGCAAGTTGAGAAAAGATGATGATTCAAAGTCTACAGAATAGAGGCAATACAGGTCGATGATTGAAAACTTACTATATGTGACAACATCCAAACCAGATGTAATGCAAATAGTTGGACAGGTGGCACGATTTCAAGCAGCACCAAAGGATTCACATGTATTAACAATGAAGAGGATTTTCAGATATCTCGAAGGAAAAAAAGAGTTTGGATTATGGTATCCAAAAGGAAAGGATATATCACTTATTTCCTACATAGATGCGGATTGGGTAGGTTACATTGATGACTGAAGAAGCACCAATGGAGCATCGTTCTACTTGGGTGAGTGTTTAGTATCATGTCTAAGAAAGAAACAATCATCAATATCCTTATCTACAACTGAGGCATAATATATTGCAACAACAACATGTTGTACATAGGTTCTATGGATGAAACAAACTCTGACAGATATACAGGTTGAGTATGATGATCCCATTCCAATCTATTGTGATAATACAAGTGCCATCAATATCTCAAATAACCCCGTGATGTACTTCAAGACGAAGCACATTCCAATCAAGTATCACTTTCTATGGGAGCAAGTTGCAGAGAAGAACATCAGAGTTGAATATGTGGGCACAAAAGAACAAGTGACAAACATCTTTACAAAACCTCTTCCACGGGAAGCCTTTGAGTATATTCTCTAGAGACTCAGAGTAATTTATACTCCAAAATGAATTCTTTTGAATGCTTATCTTATATGTCTCAGATGTACATGAGGAAGCACCATAAAGAGGACAATTCATGTTGGGAGATTAGTTTCAGGAAGAGTTCAGTTAGTGGGAGTAGCCCTGGATGGAACGATACCTTTGCCATTGATGACAAAGGGGGAGAGATTTATCAGAGTCAGAGCACAGAGGCATGGTTCCATAGGGAGTGATGTTTATCAAATGCAAATCACATAGGCATGGTTCCAGCGGGAGCGATGGTCATAGGGGGAGCATGCGTGATATGAATTCAATATTGCATCTGAGTGTTTCCATTAGTTCTAGAGGGGGATATTGTTGACTAATTGGGTTGGTTTTCATTAATTTCAACCCTTGAATAAAGTCTGATAGCGAATTTCGGTAGCACAAAGGTTTGGGTAATGGACCCAAGTTTGTTTGATGGATAATGGTATGAGTTTTGATATATTTGCAGGTAAGAATATTCTAGATGGATAATACATTTCATAACATTTCTGTTGGTATGTGGAACATCACATAACTCCTCACGGTTAGAGAGTTATGGCATGTGAAGTTGGAGAACCCTCATGAGTCATCTAGAAGCGCCAAAAGGTCAAAGTAGTCAAAGTGTTTGCAAAGAACAAATTATTTAAATAATAAAGTGAAGTGATGAGTGTATTATAATTCAAAGAGGATGCAAAATAAATTATTTAAACAATAAAGTTAATGGAGAACTTACTAATTATGGAAAGTGGTTAAGTTAAGTGGACAAGTGGTTCTAAGTGGGTTAACCCTAAAATAAGGAAAGTGGGCTAAGATGGTTAAAAGGTAACCCCTTGAGGACGTTACATGAAAGTATAAATAAGTGGCAAAGGTCTCTCATTTAATCACACTTGAATATTATTGACTATCTATTTTTGTGAAAGGTTATTTGGGAAGGTATTTTTGATAGAGAAAAAGTGCAGAAGGAAAACTATGATAGAGAAAGTGTGGCAGAAAAAGTGCGGTGGGAAAAGTACGGCAGAAAAAGTGCAGCAGAAAAAAGTGCGGTAGAAAAAGTGTGGAAGAAAAAGTGCGGCAGGAAAAGTGCGGTAGAAAAATCGCAGCAGGAAAAGTGTGGGAAAAAAACCACAGTAGAAAAAGTGCGACAAAAAAATCACGGAAGTGGATTCGTGGCAGCAAAACCGCGGCAACAAAATGCTACAAGAAGAAAAAAGGGTATGGTTTTCATATGTGTAGTGTTGAATTTATGAATCAAGTTGAGGGTTTTCCTTGTAAATATGTTGGATGCCCTCTTAGGAGTTTATGGCTTGCTATAGAGTTGATCTGAGGAAGATCTATTTAAGTTTAGTATTGGCTCATGTTTGAGGGATTTTGGTTGAGGTATGTTGCTGAAGTTATTGGTACAGATAGAGGTTGTATAAGAATGAGGTTCTAGCACATGGTTTGAGGTACAAACTTGTGGTATAGTGTTTGAGGTATATGTGATCAGATTAGATTTGGATGATGAAATTGATGAGGGCTTTTGGTTGAGGTACATGTTGGGTACATGGTTGAGACAAATAGTTGATGAGTTGGCACATACATGAGGTGTATATTTGATGATGTTGGTACATATTGATGAGTTGTAGTTTATGTGTATTTGATGCATGATTGGTACATATTTGGTGCATGGTTGATGCACTCATTGATGGTACATGTTGGTGCATGGTTGATGCACTTGTTTGTGGTACAGGTTGATTACATAGTGATATTATAGTGATAGTGTGACAGGGGTTCCATCATTCTACTTCTATGTCAGGGCGGTTGGAGGGGGCAAGGGAAGTGGTTGTAGCCACCTTCCAGTTGTAGCAGAAGAACATAGGGGGTTGTAGCCTCTTTCTGTTTGTAGCCTTCTTCTGGTTGTAGCCAGAGAATTGGGGAGTTGGAGCTTCCCTTAGGTTGTAGCATGAGAAACTAGGGTGTTGGAGCCTCCTTCCAGTTGCAGCTGAAAAACAAAGGAAGTTGGTGCTTCCAATGAATGTAATTCTTAAAGACATATAAGAAAAAACATTCCATGGTTTTATCTCTCTTTGGGTTTCCACGTAAAACACTAGTGTACTGTGTATGTGTGTAATTGCTCATTTGTTCATTTTTTATTTACTCTGCAACTATTGGATGATAATGCTACATTGATATAACACTTGCATTTTATGGTGAAAAAGGATTAAATTGCTCTATTACTAATTCACCCCCCTCTCAGTAATCCAACAATAACTCAATCTTATAAAAAAAAGGCTAGGGTAAAGGAGAAGAAAATTTTTGGTGAGATACCAAGGTCAAAATTTTGGCAAGAGATCAAGGTGGGAATTTTACATAAGGAAGCAAAGAAGGACTTTTGCTAGCGTGGAGTCGGTTGAGAGTGTAGAAGCAAAGAAGCGTTTTTTCTTACACAAGAGTGAGGAGATCTCACTGATTGGGTGAAGACATTTTGTCCAAGTGTTGATGCAAAGAGGGTTGGATCAAAAAGGACTATGATTCAAGATATTGGATAGGTGGAGAAATAATTCCATCTAGAGATCATATAGGTCAAGGAGAAGAGAGAGCAGAGGCAACCACATGTGGGTTTCAACTAACAAAATCCAGAGGAAAGTGTAGTGTCGTACAAATTTTTTTGTACAATATTTCTATACATGTGTGTGGGAAATAGTAAAGATAGGCACGCATATGTGGGCGTGAAAAAGGGAAGGTGCATACACCTTGAAAAGTGTTCCAAATCTGGGTCGCATGACAGAGAATACTTTTCCAAGTTTCTCTGTAGTTGTATTTATCTCAGTGGGCCATTATCCCTATTACGGGAGACCTATTTGACCATAATAAGTGCATATGAGTACTGGTTTTACCTCTAAGGTTTTTCTAGGGGTTTCTACCCAAAAGTATTTGTGTCTTGTGTGTGAGAATTTGGTTTCCTTATTTATGATTCTGTTGCATGTTTAGTTGATTACTCAACTATGCTTTAATTCAATAAGTGATTTATTTGGAATTAACAGCTGGGTGCTGGGTTAAGGGTTAAAAATCAACATGGTATAAGAGCACATGCTCTGAGAAGAAGCCATATATCATATCCATAACAGTTGAAGGTAGATCTCTCTGATTTGCAAGGAGATCTTGTTATATCTATAATCAACAAGCGAAAGTTGAAGGACACATTTTAGGGAAATAGTAGTATTGAGCCAAAACTAGGATTTTGTAGGTTTATGAAGTTGTACATGAGTCACATAAGTAACATACACGTGCATAGATTGGACCCTTTGAATATAGGTGCATATAGACACATACACGTGCATACATTGGACCCGTTGGATATAGGTGCATTTACACATGAAGTAGTAATCACAAGTGCGTACATACTTGGGAATCAATAAGGGAATGTACGTACATACACGGGTTGCAATGGTAATAGGTGCGTACATGGACGTACAAGACAATATAGGGGAAGTCTCAACAAAGGGTTATCAAATCATATTTTCGAGATGGAAAATGGGTTGCGATTTGAGGATAGGTTGGATGGGGTTTCCAACTATAGTCCTTGGAAGGAGAGGATCATGTTAGTGTTGATGGAGAAAAACATCTGGGAATTTTCTAATAATCAGATAACTCCTCTAGCTGATATAGCAGAACTGGTCATCCATAATTATCAGGGTGTGAAATCTAGGCACATATTTCTAGATGGAGTGAAGGATCACTTGATCCCTCATTTATCAAGGAAGACAACTTCCAGGTACATGTGGGAGTCTATGAAGATTTTATTTCAGAGAAAGAATGATAATCACAAGATATTGCTGAGAGAGAAGATCAAAGACACAAAGATGATAGGATCATACATGGTGACAAGTTATCTCACCCATATCTGAAAGGTTCGACATGAACTGACTGCAATTGGGGAGACACTGGCTGATTCACATTTGGTGAGGATGACGCTCAAAGGATTAAGGAAGGAGTGGACACTGTTCATAAAAGGAATTGTGGCACGAGAAATGCTCCCTGATTGGTCAAGGTTGTGGGATGAATTTTTTCAGGAAGAACTTCGAGATGAATATTTGAATGGAGGTCGACACAATAATAATGAGAACCTTGCTGTTGCTAGTCATACAAAGAAGGGAAAGTTCAAGAATATTTCTAATGGATAGTCTAGCTCTCAAGACAGAAAGAAGGACATGATAAAAGTGAAGTGATTTGCATGTCACAAGTTTGGGCATTATGCATACCAATGTATGAATAAGAACAAGGGAGGAAATGAAACACAACCAGAGGTATCTACGTTAAAAAATAATCAAATGGATGATTTTAACAAGAATTTTGAACAAAAAAAGTTATTACTTGTTTCCCATACTTCCTTAGGGACCATATTAGCTGGTGCATGGTTGATAGTTAATGGAGCCACATGTCATATGACAAGAGCATGGAATTTTTTCAAGAGATTCATAGATTTTGACTCAAAGATGCATGTGAAACTTGGTATGGGGACCAAACGTGTGGTGAAGGGATTTGGAACGATGCCATTCCAAATGGAGTCAGGAGGTGTGGTGAGAGTGAAAAATGTGCTATGGGTATTAGAACTCAAGAGGAGTATGCTCTCAGTATTAGTGATTGAGAAGAAGGGATTCAAGGTAGTGTTCCATTATGGAAAGGCACTGATAAAGCCCAAAAGATATAACTCAAACACATTAGCTGTTCTAAAATTTAGAGAGATAAAATTTTATAGGCTAAAGGGCCAACCTATGTGAGCAATGTAAAGCAACAGAGTGATAGAGAACAAGGAGAAGTAGCTTTGAAGGTTGATATGCTCAGAGGGAATCAACCTTCAGGTTCAGGTGGGAAGGAACAACCTTCCAAGTCTATTAAGGAGGAGTCATGGTACAAGATGACCATGTAGGATGCTCAGAAGTAGGAGGATTCTAGGAGCATGATCTGAGGGAAGTATTCGAATACAGGTCCATGCAAGATGGCATGTATAGATTTCATGTCATAGGGAACAACCAATTAGGTGGATTTTTTAGGGAACTAACCCACCTAAGTCCTCAAGTGGGTAGAATAATATATTTTCATGTAATAAAGGTCAATATTAATAAGGCCTAGAAATAAGGAGGAATAAGTCAATTGTAAGAAGACCTAATATAAGCTTTCACTTCTAGAAGGATCTTTCTCTAGATTGTTCTTTTGGATAGATAGATATAGTATAAATAAGAGTAGAGGGTATGAGAAGTTTTGTCTTGGGAAATTATTGTAATAGAACTCTACTCTGTTGGAGGTTTCCCCCTCGAAGAGGCAAGTGAACTTTGTTTCCTATCAATAAAGGTATAATTCTGGTGTTGTGGTTCCATATAATTTTTTGTTCCACTGTTATCTCTGCAATATCTTTGTATTCTATTTCTATATCGATATTTTTTTGTGCATTATTTCTCTATTCTACTAATATAATATATATGGTACCTTACAATATTGGAGAGCATCCATGGTAGCAGATCTGATAGAAAAGATAGAGCCAACTTCATGTGGGAGAAGTAGCTTCCTCGCTAAAAGTGAGTGTTGATACATGTAGGATCAAATAGGTATTTCCACATTAGCATGTGTCTAGCACGTGGAAGTCATCGAAATCCTTTTAAGTCTGAGACTTTACTTTAGTTAATGTAATTATTAAAGTAAATTTCTTTTATTAGTGAGTTGAGTTTTATTTAAGGAAAATGCTAAAATTAAGTAGCATGTTTATTATAGCCATTGATCTCAAGTGAGGTGAGAAGTAACCTCATTCATCAATCACTTTGGAGACTAGGGTTAGGTTATAACTCAATATTGTAAAAGAAAGGCTAGGGTAAAGGAGAAGACACTTTTTGGTGAGATACTAAGGTCATAATTTTGGTGAGAGACCAAGGTGGGACTTTTACACAGAGAAACAAAGAAGGACATTTGCTAGTGTGGAGTTAATTGAGAGATTAGAAGTGAATAAATAAATTTTCTAGTGTGAAGTCTGTTGAGAGTGTAGAAGCAAAGAAGGAATTTTTCTTACACAAGAGTGAGGAGATCTCACTGATTCGGTGAATATATTTTGTCCAAGTGTTGATGTAGGGAGGGTTGAATCATGAAGGACTATGATTCAATATCTTGGATAGGTGGAGAAGGAATTCCATCTAGAGATCATACATGTCAAGGAGAAGAGAGAGCATAGGCAACCACATGTGCGTTTAAGTTGAAAAAATCTAGAGGAAAGTGTAGCGCAGTACAAAATATACCATACAATATTTCCGTACATGTATGTGGGTGACATTGGAGATGACGTATATGTGGGTGTGACAAAGAGAAGGAAAACACAACTTGAAAAGCATGCAAGATCTGGGTTGTATGACAAAGAAAAAATTTCCCTGTTTTTTTGTAGTTGTATTTCTCTCAGTGGGCTATTATCCCTATTACGATAACCTTAATTTGACCCTAATAAAAGAATTAGAGTACTGGTTTTCCCTCCATGGTTTTTCTAGGGGTTTCTACCCAAAAATATTTATGTCTTATGTGTGATATTTTGGTTTCCTTATTTATACTTCCATTGCATGTTTATTTGATTAGCTATGCTTTAATTCAATAAGTGATTTATTTGGAATTAACTGCTGGGTGTTGGGTTAAGGGAGAAAAATAAACATTTGTAATAATGTTATATTTTAAAAAAACCGCTTTAGTATAATAAGGGCCCAATGACTTCTTTAGTGACTTAAATATTTAGTTAGGAATTTATTAGAATTTTTCCTCTTCTAAGGATAGAAATAGGGGCTTTCCCCTTCTCTTACGTATCTCTATCATTTTATCAATAAAATCAACTAGTTTATATTGTTTCTAGGAGACATCTTCCTAAATTAGTCACATTCGTAGGTGCCCCCATTGTTTCTAACTTACTATAGTTTATGTTTCCATTTTTGTTGCAATATTGGACACATTTGGTTATAGTTCCACTGCAATTGGGATACCTAAATTAGGTTAAGTATCATTCTACCCATTAAATGTATTAGTGGAATAATTAGGGTGATAGAAATGACTAAGTCCAATTCTTCTAGTAAATTCATTTCATGAGTGAAGTAGTGTTGGTGGAACAATAGAGGATAATTGTAGCAGAAATATCAAGTTGTTGAGTTAATAGAATAATAAGATTGCATGAAATTTCCATGGAATTCCCACAATAAAACAATGTCAATCGAATCATCAATTGTAGTGGTATAAAACTAATTGAATTATAGTGCTAGTGGAATGGTCAATTTATAAAAAATGACTAACTTCCATTCCACTATTAACGTAATGCATGACCTGGTTTTCATGTATTAGTGAAAGGTCACTTCTTCCAAAATTGACTAAGTCCCATTTTGATGGTAAGCAACATTGAGCACATACTTTGTGTATGAGATAAATAGTGCTGGAGTTACTTCACACACACCAAGGATTTATTTTTCCTAAGGTTTTTCCTATGTTTATTAGTCATTATTCTATCTCCTATATTTTAGGAATAATATTTGTTGGCACAGGGGAAAACCCAGGGTTCAACGCTACAACAACGCACCAAAAAAATCCTAACTACCGGCCCTTTCAGCAACACCTGCGAAGCAGATAAAGTCTCACCCGAGGTAGAGGCAGGGTTGGTTGTAGGAATCAGATGTTTGCAACCTTAGCTAGGACACAGATATGTGATTGTAACACCTTAACATAGCACTTAGTAATTACAGTTCGTTAATATTCAGCCTTAGTTCGCAATGCAACTAAACCCTAACAACAGATCAACACAAAATTCACATAGATCCAATGGATTCAAGCACTAAGCATACCAATATAGATCACATATAACATTCATTCACATTATTCAACACTAAGCTATCATATCAAATTCATCTATCATCTAACAATGCACTAAGCATTGAATCACATAAACAAGAGAGCAATCATAAAGCACAAAGCATTCGTAACATAGGATATACGTTGTTCACCCCCTCCCTGGGGCTACGCCCACCAACTCTTCATCTTCTTTATTAGCTTCTTTCAATCTTCTTACATGCACAAAGCCTCCAAATCAACTCCGCAAAGGACATGAGATCTGCACACCTCACCAGATCCTCCTTCCCCGAGTAGATCTAGGAATAGAGCCGTACATGGTCTTTTACAGTCGCTTGCACTTAGCCTTGCAAGTCTCACACAGTGCGCACAAAGCCAAATCACACAGATCTACTTTTTCACTTAGCAACAATGGCTCACACTGAATATTCATTACTTCTTACATCTCCTAGACTTCTATTTTTTCATTACAAAATATGCCTAAGCATGGGTAAAACCATGGGTTGACATTCCCATACCCATTACATAAGACTAAAACCCAAAAAGCCCTAAAAAGGGGCCGAGATCCAAAGATCTCCGTGTCGACTTGCGCTCCACCTTTGACAACCTATCAAAGTCCCAAAATGGTAAAAAATGACCAAGAGTCCTCAAAAATTGGTCAAGGGCCAACATGCCCCCAACACTCACTTGTGACTCATCCTGAGTCACTCTGATCTGGGTAGCTCTACCTCAAAATCCTCGAGTGGCTTCGACCTGTTGCTGTGCCATGACCTCCTGCTCAATGAAATCTTGGATTACTGTTTCGTTGATAGGCCCCTCTAAGTGTTGTTCAACTATAGTGATGACTTTCTCCAGTTCTACTCCTCGGCTTCGATCTCTATGAATAGTTGGTAAGCCTCGTCCTATATTGGTTGGAGCCTTTGAGTTACTTCCATGAATTTTCTTTGAATGGTCTGGACCCGCTGCTGGGCAGTGCGCTGTTCTTGGGATCACTTCATCCTCTTAATGGCTGACAGGGGCTTCAATTGCACCTGTAGTGTTTCTGCTTGCTGCTTCGCCTCTTGGGGCTGTGACTCCAGTGACTTCAATTCAGGATCCTTAGTGAGTTGCTCATACGTTTGGGCACTATGATCACTCAGTTGTTTCCATTCCATGGTGAGGCCCTTGATTCTTTCAACTGTGCCTCAAGCAGTCACTTCTCTTTGATCTCATACATCCTGTAGAGTACCGAGAACTGTTCTTAGCTCCAGATATGTGATTCTCTGCTAAAGATGCTGGATGGTTTATGAGAGCTGTGCTACTTGGTGTTCTACTGGTTCTTCCTCCTTCTACTCCAATCCTGTCACAGAGCAAAGTGATCTGTTGACTGCTTCTTTTACTTCAACCTATTCCGTGAGAATCTTTTATTTCTCCTGCTGGATCTGTGCTCTCTCTTCTTCGAAATTCGCTTGAAGAGAATCCTTCTCCTGTTGCGAAATCATGCGTTGCTCTATAACTTCCTCCTGTGCTTGTTTCAGGGTTGTTGTGGTCTGGTATTTCTCAGCTTGTGCTCAATGAAGGTAGGCTTCAGTCAAATCAGCTAGTCTATGGAGTTGAGCAGGCTCATGTCCCAACTCTGGTTCTTCTGAGGGAGGGGGCACAATGGACAGTGCACGGCTCGAATAAAGGGCTTGCTGTACACTTCTTAGTTCTACTTCAATTCTACCATACATGGCTTCTTGTTTTGCTTTATTTATTTGCAAAATATATTTTGAGGCATCTCCTACAGCTGAAATAATGAAGTCGAAGTCGTCGAACGTGAGTACATTCTGCATCTTTGGTTTATTGGAGAGGTTTTGTGGCAGCGTTACTTCACCTTTCTTATCTTCTTCTTTTTATTTTTCATCTTTGTTCACTTTGTCATCACCTCCTCTGCTAGGTGACTCAGATGTGGTCTCTTCTGATGTACTGTGTACTTCCTGTACATCTTTCTTCTTTTTCTTCCTGTTGCTGCTTGGGGCATCATACTCTTCACAAGTAACCACCGGGTTTCCAATGAGGCCCAGGTCAGACAACTCTGTGGGGTCAACATGGATAAGGAGTTATGCAGGACAATATTTAATGATTTCTTCTAGGTCCTTTGTAGTGAGATTGTAGTAGTACTGAAGTTCTTCTTTTCTTTCATTGGTGCACACAGTAATACAAATAAAATGCCTATCTGCACAAAAATTCATAAGAGGCCTGAACCTATCCAGGGTGTTCATCATCATATAAGGGAAGGACTCAATAGCCTTCCTAAGATGCAGGTAATAGGTATGAAATACTGTGTTTGACTGCCACTGCTTTCCCATATTGCTTGAATACTAGAGCGTGGTGAACTTCGTAGTGAGTGGCTCGAATGGCTCTATCTCAGGAAAGTTCGCACCTTCCAGCATCTCCCAAGAAGTAAACACGATGAGGATTAGGATTCAGCTAAAGTGAAACTCATAGCCTTGATCCCGAGCTTCACGGAAATCCAGTTCAAGCTAGTTAACTAGGTACTTCGCCTAGTTCATCTATAGGCCTTCCACGCATTTTCCAGCGAGGTCAACGACAAACCCTGTAACTTGCATGGGTCTTCTCTTTCTTACTAGATTTCCTGCAATTAATTGACATGCTAGGCACACTGTGCCATTATGGATGGTGTCTACCTTGTATCCTCACATCCCCTTCTCAACATCACCATATGTTTCTTTAATCGTCTGTGCTAAGGCACAATTTGCAGCTTTTCCTGGGTAGAAGTCTTGTACGTTTGGTCCCTGCATGCTCAGTTCGGTGATCCTATGGATCAACGCTGGATTGATAGTGATACGTCTATCCAACCATAGATAGCCACTATGGAAGCATGACAGAAGGATCTTAATGCAGGCGTTAACCTCCTGGTTCCTTCCAAAATGTGGAATCTTCATTACATTCAAAAGGGTGGACTGCATGAGGTTCATGGTCCACGACTGAGGGATGATTTTCATCTTCTTTCCCTTCATCTTGGTCATATATTTGTGAGGTGTGAGCATGCCATAGCTCTTACGGTATCCCAGGTTATAGTCACTAATATTCAAGGCTGGAATCCTCTCTAGCTGTGGTCTGACTACGCGTATCCCCTTCGAGAGATACGTAGTGATGAAGGTGTAGTTGAAGTCCCTCGGGAAACTAATGCGACTCACTACACCGACCAGGGGTGGGATGTACTCGGTTAGGATGGATGGTAATAACTTCACATTTGCCAAGTCATATCTATACTTGGTTCTTTTCTCAGTCGCAGATCGGGATGGTTCGGATCCGTGAGCAGTCGATGGGGAGGCTTTCACTGCTCTCATCGATGAATATTGTACACCCACAAACATTACCTTTTCAGTCATGAGGTCGATGAGTATCTCCTTCACAGACTCTTCGACTGTGCTAAGTTCTTAGGACATACACGCTCATGGATGACTATCTCGGGTTGAAGAGAAACTACTCAATGCAATGGGATGGATGGCGATAGCTCGATGATCACTGCGTGAAATCAACTAATCTACAAGATTAGATAATCACGGGTGGAAAAAGTGTTCTCGGTGCAAGGCTCGATGTAATAAGTAGACAACTAGGTAATAGATCTTTCCAACGAGCGAGACGCCTTCATTAATGTAGTTCTGTTCGTTACAACGCAGTCCCAATGGTTCGATGGAGAGATTTTTGACAATAACTGCTGTTCTAACCATTTGGGTCATCGAGCTAATGGTTATAATGCCTCCAACGGTCATATTTATTTGCCATGGCGAAGTGCCATGCTATGTTGCACTGGTATCCTGACGAAGTTCAGATTCTGGAATCCTTCCTTCTGCGTAGTTCCTTCTGGAACTTTCTGTAACTTTTCTATGTTTTCTTTCTTCTTATTGAGCTTCCTAGACTTCTTCCCAGTGAACTTCATCTCAATATTCCTCTTTCCATTCTATTTCTGATCTTCTCTAGGCATAGTAACTTCACACTATTGATGGTATTTACTAGGGTTCAAGGGAAATACTTCTTCTCTGTATGGTGTAGGTGCTCTACTATCCTATACAGATAGGTGTCTCAAGTCCTTGTGTGTCCTTTCAACTTCGACATCCAAGTTTCTAATTCTGAATAACTTTGACCCGTTCTCTTGTTCTTCAATCAAATGTGCTATCCTCATAGTCATGAAATATTTTAATTCTTACTTATTCTTCTCTAATACTTCCTCTTCTTTTCTTCTGGTTTGATCCTTTTCGATCTAGGGTTTTCCTAGTAACATAGAAAATGGGGCACTATTCTCAATAAATTTAACAACCTCAAAATCTTCTTCTGTCGAGGTTCCATGAGAACTCATAGATATCTGGTTAATTCTTCCACATAGGGTTAACAAATTTCCTCTAAATAATCCTATTGCTTCCAATGAAGGAATCATAGTAGGCTTTACTAAAATTTTCCAAGTTCTTTCTGTCATGATATTCACCTGTGTTTCCTCATCCAGAACTCAGTCAATGTCGAAGTCTCCTATTCTTGTTTCTATGCATTCTTTTTCTTTGAAGATCTCTGGTAAGTTGATGTTTTTGTGATCATTCAAGGTTTCTTTCATTTTCAATAGTACAATTTTTGATTCTTTCTGGGGTTCTGCCATGATCTTAGTTTCTTGACTTTCCTAAGGGTTTTCTTGTCTCATATTCATTCTTTCAACCTTAGAAATTATTCTAGGGAAATCTAGAACTTCATGATCCATAGCTTTACAACAAAGACAACTGGGTCTTCTACCAAGGCATTCCTTAGCAAGATGTCCTGGTCTTCTGCATCTATTAGAAAGAGTTAATCCTCTCTTCTTAAATTATCCCCATCCTTTCTTGTACTATGCACTAGGATCATGGTAGCTAACCTGCAAAAAATTCTTTCTACGATCCTGCATCCATTTGTTAGTCCAAACATTCTTTCTATGCATAGGAATAACATATCTTTCACTATTCTTATAAGATCTACTCATATAAAATCTTCTTTCTTCTATATGTGCCCTAGTTTTTAGGCTAGGAATTTTTTTATCAAACATACCTAGATCCATATTTTTGAAACAATAATTTCTACTTATCTTACCTTTATCAATCAAAATTTCTCACTATTATTACCTTTCTCAAAGCACAAAGCTTCAAGATCTTACCTCTTTTCTTTAGATCAGACTTCTCTTCTTAGCACAGAGTTTCACAATCCAAGTAGAGTACGATGCACCAGGGCAACAGATCTACACACAAAGCTTTCACAGTTTCATGTCATATTTTCACACAATGCCTCTTCTTCCTCAGTTCCCAACAATGACAGTTTTAGGTCAGATCTTCACACGTAACTTCTTCTTCCTCAATTCCCAACAATCATAGTTTTAGGTACCGACAATGAAACCATTTGTTTGCACAGGGGAATAACCGGGGTTCAATTCTACAACAACACACCAACAAAATCCTAACTACCAGCCCTTTCGACAACACCTGCGAAGAAGATGAAGTCTCACTCGAGGTAGAGGCAGGGGTGGTTGCAGGACTCAGATGTCTGCAACCTTAGCTGGGACACAAATGTGTGATTGTAACACCTTAAAAAAGAACTTAGTAGTTACATTTCGTTAATATTCAGCCTTAGTTCACAACACATCTAAACCCTAACAACAGATGAACACAACATTCACACAGATCCAATGGATTCAAGCACTAAGCATACCAAGAGAGATCATATCTAGCATTCATTCACATTATTCAACACTAAGCTATCATATCAAATTCATTTATCATCTAACAACACACTAAGCATTGAATCACATAAACACGAGAGAAATCATAAAGCACAAATAATTCGTGACACAAGATATACATGGTTCACCCCCTCCCTGGGGCTACGCCCACCAACTCTTCATCTTATTTATTAGCTTCTTTCAATATTCTTACATGCATAAAGACTCCAAATCAACTTCGCAGAGGACATGAGATATGTGCACCTCACCAGATCCTCCTTCCCCGAGTAGATCTAGGCACAGATCCGTACACAGTATTTTACAGTCACTTGCACTTAGCCTTGCAAGTATCACACAGTGTGCATAAATCCAAATCACACAGATCTACTTTCGCACTTAGAAACAATGTCTCACACTGACTAGTCACTACTTCTTACATCGCTTAGACTTCTATTTATTCATTACAAAATAGACCTAAGCATGGGTAAACCCATGGGTCGACATCCCCATACCCATTACATAAGCCCAAAACCCAAAAATCCCTAAAAAGGGGTCGAGATCTCGCGATCTCTGCTTTGAATTGTGCTCCACCTTCAACAACTTGTCGAAGTCCCAAAATGGTCAAAAATGACCAAGAGTCCTCAAAACGTGGTCAAGGTACAACAATATTCCTCCAGGGAGAATATTCTCTTCAGTTTTAACTTTAGTTTGATCAATTGAGTGGAGTCTAGATGCTACATTGGTATTGTCACCATGCAACATTAGGATCATCACTAGCTAATGTGCATTGTTCTTGGTATCATCACTAGACTATAAAATTACCCATGATTCCATGATCTCCTCCTCACTTCACTCTATTCCAGTCAGTTAACTGAAGACTGATATACTAGTTAACTCAACTAGATGGTAGGTCACTCCCGTAACTGACCAAGAGACTAGACTAGGTGGCAGTTTACTACCATAACTGCCGATGTGTGTCCAAATCACTCTAGAAAACCACTATGGTGCATTTTCTTCTCCTCTAGTGCACATTGGTTAAGTTATACATAGTATACCATGTGTAAATTATTCATTATTCATTTGGTTAATGAGAATTCTTCCATTCTTACTCTCTTGCTTCTTCTTTTCTCAATTTCTTTCTGAAAATGTGTGTGTTATTTTATAACTAGAACTATTTTGTGCAGGTTTAACACATTTACATAGTATCAGAGCTGATAGACTTCTAAGCAAAAGACACATCAAATTATTTTTGCATGTACCAAATATTGAAGACAACGAAAAAATGGAATTCCCAAAAGAATTCATTCTTACACCTTACAATCACTTTTCATGGAAGGAGAGGATAATCATGCATATTCAAAGAACATGATTGTACAGGTTAACCATGAACATAGAAACATAACCAACATCAGCCATATAAAAATACAAGTATCTAAATCGAATGGATGAAGCATTCATAACAATTTTCAGTCTCATTTCTCTTGATCTCCTCTTTCACATATCTTCCTGTAAAACCCTCAATGAATCCTGGACCACCATGGAAGGGATTTTTGGAAAAAAGGATGAGATGAGGGGACAAATAATCGATGTGTAATTTCTCACATTGGATCCAAAAAGCTTCGACCATATCCAAAATTTCTTTACAAAATATAAGGATTTATTGTCGCAACTCAAGATTTGCGGGGTTGATAAATCTAAAGAGGAGAAAAAAATTATTCTCACCATTCCATCCAAGCTTGGTCCTAAATTCTCAGTGTTATTATCCACATTCCATTCAGTCAAATTCACCTCTGGACCCACCTGGAAGATGCCTTCTCTTGAGGAATTTATCGAATCCCTAACACAAGAGAAGACCAATCTCATCAACATGGAAAAAATAAAAGGCCCAAAGGCACATGCACTTACTGTACAATATGGAAATGATAATCAACATCAGAAATCTAAAGATAAAGAAAAAATAAAATCACATGAAAATCCGAAGAAGGAAGGGTACTCAAAACCCTTCACCGATGCCTTCGGATCCAAAGGTGGAAAGGGAAAAAAAGGGGAGAAATGCACATACTGCCATAAAGGATTCCATCCAGAATCCACATGCATGCATAAATAGATAGATATAATGACTCAAATAATTCAACAAAATAACCTTGGAGATTGCATCCCCGAGGGTGCCATGAAGAAGAAGCCAGAAGACCAGAATCATAAGAATGAAATTCTATCCATGCCTTGATTTCCATCAACTCCTCTCCCGATGCTTGGATCATAGATTCAAAAACATCACACCACATGGATGCCAAAAAAAAATTCTCTTCTTCATTGGATGCATGCAAAGGTCCTCCCATTCTGAAGGGGGAAAAATCTCCAGTCGAGGTCACCGAAAAAGGAAGGATTGAACTCACAAATGAAAGCTTCGTGAATGTGCTGCACGTTCCCAAACTTTACTTCAACCTTCTCTCCGTATATCAGATGGAGAATTCCAGCATCAGAAAGAAAGTCATATTCACACATGATGCAATGGATATCAATGACATGGAAACCAATTCCAAGGTTGCTATTGGTGATGTAAATCATCAATCTAGATTGTATACATTTTATGAATTTATTGAACCAGATTCTACTTTACTGCTTACCCATGATGATGAAAGAAGTAGGATATGGAACAAAAGGTTTGGACATTTAAATTTTGGATATATGCAACATATTAGCAAGTAGGGATTGGTTGATGGTCTACCAGACATCCATTTGTTCAAAGGAATTTGTGAGGGATGTGTTCCTGGAAAACACCCTCAAGACATATTTGACAAAGGAAAGACTTAGAGAGATTCCTCTCCTTTAGATATGATCCATAGTGACCTCATGGGCCCTTTTCCACACCCATCAATCAAAAAATCAAAGTACGTGCTCATTTTTGTTGATGATTTCTCACGCTTCACATGGATTTTCTTTCTTAGGTAAAAATCAGAGGTCTTTCCACACCTAAAATATTTCAAATCCCTTGTTGAGACATAGTATGGAAAGAGAATCAAATTCCTACGAACTAATAATGGGGGAGAGTATCCAAAATCTTTTTCATGAGGCAGGGATTCAGTTGCAACACAAATTTCCCTATACTCTGCAGCAAAACATAATTGCTGAGCGGAAAAAGAGATCTCTAAAAGAGATGGAATCTTGCTTGGTACATGCAAATTCACTTCCACATAGATTATGGGATGAAGCACTTAATTGTGAAACCTACATCCAAAACAGATATCCCCATAGATCTTTCAAGGATAAGATCCCCTACGAGGTTTGGAGCGGTCTCAAACCGGAAGTGACCCACTTTCATATTTTTGGTTCATGTGCATGGGCTCAAATTTGATCTGAAAAGAGGAAGGAACTTGATCTAGAGAGCATAGAGTGTATCTTTGTTGGATACCCTGATGATGTGAAGGGATACAAAATTATTTATCTTTCCTCAGAACCACTCATCATTGAGCAAAGTTTCCAATTCAAGGAAAGTGTCTCGCATGTACCTCAACAACCGTGTGAAGACACCTTTATTCTTCCACCTGTCTGAGATGATGAGCATGCATATGCCGACTCTTCTTCATATGAGATTTCTAATTCATAGGATTCAGATGATCCAAATACAGATTCAGTACAGTCAGATGCAGAGTCGGTGCATCCATATGTAGATGCAGAGCCAAAGCAAAGGCCCAAGTGGGACCAGAATACTCTTCATGATGCAGAGGATTTTGTTGGTGATCCAACTGATACTAGAAGGACTCGATATGATTTCGAGGAGCCTCCTCTTGCACGTAGTACCATTGAACCATTGCCACCCAAGAACATTTTCTTGGTTTAGTCTTCATATCCACAGTCTTATGTCGAGGCCACTGGAAATCCATTTTGGGAATCCGCCATGTAGGAGGAGTACAATTCCCTCCTAGAGAACCAAACTTGGGATCTAGTTCCCCTTCCTTCTGGAAGGAAAATTGTCAGGTACAGATGGGTATATAGGACCAAGAGAGCAGAAGATGGACATATTAGGAGATTCAAAGCCAGACTAGTTTCCAAAGGCTTTCAGCAAGTGCATGGCAATGACTATGATGAGACCTTCGCTCCAATAGTGAAGATGGATTCCATACGTTTGGCACTTGCCATTATGACGACCAAGGGATGGAAAATCCATCATATGGACATGAAGAATTCATTTCTACATGGTGATCTATCTGAGGATATCTATATGGAGTAGCCCCAAGGATTTATGCAGGATTCATCTTTGGTCTGTCGACTAAAGAAGTCTCTTTATGGCCTCAAGTAGGCTTTGAGGGCATGGTATGCCAAGATGGAATCCTACCTGCTTTCACATAACTTTGTATGTTGTAAATCAGACCCAAATGTTTACATGATCAGGATGACTAATTCACTTCTACTCTTAGTTCTGTATGCTAATGATTTGTTGATCACTGGTTTCTTGACTTTAGTGATTGCTGTAGTCAATAGGATTATACATGACAGGTTCTTTATGACAGACATGGGTTCACTACATTTCTTCTTTGGACTTGAGATCAGTCAGGATGCATCAGGCATCAAACTGTCTCAGGCCAAGTATGCATGAGATCTCCTTGTGATATTTCACATGACAGATTACAAGTCTTCTTTGACTCCTTTCCTATTAGTAGTCAAAATTGAGGATGGAGGGGACACTCCACTGGTTGAAAACACACTATATAGATAGCTAGTGGGGAGCTTGTTGTATCTCACACACTCCAGACCATACCTCTCCTATGCAGTGGGAGCAGTCTCTAGGTTCATGAAGGAGCCGCATGAGCTACATTGGAAGGCTACAAAGCATATCCTTCGATACATACATGGCACCATCACCTTTGGGATTAATTATGTACCAGAATCTACATTGGACCTCATCGGGTTCACTAATTCTAACTAGGATGGCAATAACACTGATCACAAGTCCACATCTGGTTACTCACTCAGTCTTAGTTCTGGGCCTATCTGTTGGTTGAGAAAGAAGCATGATGCTATTTCTCTATCTTCAACAGAGGTAAAGTACAAAGGGGTAGTTAACATAACCATTCAGGATATGTGGCTACAACATTTTCTCACTGAGTTGGACATTCAATTTCATCGACTGATCGTCATCTGGTGTGACAACTAGAGAACTCTAAAGTTCTGTAGAGATCTAGTTCAGAGGTAGCAGATGAAGCACATCGAGCTCCACATGCACTACATCTAGGAATCAATACACAAGGGGATCATTGACCTGCAGTTTTGTTCTTCAACAAAACAAATTGTAGACATCTTCACCAAGACCTTCACTGAGTAGAAGTTCCATTCTCTACGAATTCATCTTGGAGTGAAGGACACAGTTGCCTAGCAACTTTCAGTTCTTCTTTTACATACATTTTTCTTTGAGGGGGGGTTTTTCCCATGAGGTTTTCCCTATTTCCTCACTTTATTTCAGTGTATATTTTGTATTTGGGTACCTAACATGGACTCGTTTCTGGGACCCATTCTTTATTTTCGCCATAGTGATGTTCAGGGGGGGTGTTGGAGTTACTTCACACACACCTAGGATTTATTTTTCCTAAGGCTTTTCCTATGTTTATTAGTCATTATTTAGTCTCCTAATTTTAGGAAGAATATTCCTCTAGGTAGAATATTCTCTTTAGTTTTTACTTCAGTTTGATCAGTTGAGTGGAGTCTAGATGCTACATTGGTATTGTCACCATGAAACATTGGGATCATCACCAGCTAATGCTCATTGTTCTTGGTATCATCACCATAATAGAGCATTACCCATGATTCCATGATCTCCTCCTCACTTCACTCTGTTGCAGTCAGTTAACTGAAGACTAATAGATTGGTTAACTCAACTAGGTGGTAGTTCACTCCCGTTACTTCCTGAGAGACTAGACTAGGTGGCAGTTTACTACCATAACTGTTGGTGTGTGTCTAGATCACTCTAGACCACCACTATAATCTATCGCGCATTAGCTTCTCGTCCAATGTGCATTGGTTGAGTTATACAAAGTATATCATGTCTAAATTATTCATTATTCATTTGGTTAATGAGAATTCTTCCATTCTTTCTCTCTTACTTCTTATTTTCTCAATTTCTCTTTGCAAATGTGTGCGTTATTTTCTATCTAGATCTATTCTGTGTAGGTTCAACACATTTACAAATAGTGGATATTCATCAAAATTCAATTGAGAAAGTTTCCAAGCTCTAAAGAGGTATAATGGAGAGGATAGATATCCATTTAAGGAAATCTTACATTCATTGGAAATAACTTTTGAGAGGGAATACATTCATATTACCACCTACTAAATAAGAATCTTGCTTCAAACATTGTTGTGGAATAAATCCTCCAGGATTTATTAGGGCACTGAATTAACAATGTGGATGATTCATAAAATGATTGAAACTTCCATGGAAATGTCTATGTTGAAGAGGTGTAAAAATAATATGAAAAAAATATGAAATGTTTACCAAACTAGTGGAGACTACAAGAGGCCTTAATGAGAGGTTGATGAAATATCAAGAAGATCATAACATGATTAATAATCAAATTCTCCAAATCCTTAAAAATATGAAAGGAATTTATAATATATAAATAAGATTAATAGAGAGGATGGAAGGAGAAATGCCCAAAGGAATTCCAACAAAAATTTCAAAGGATATTAGTGGAACTACATTCTTTTATGATACTTATCACCCTTCGTCATTTGATTTATCAGATAGGGAGACTAATACATCAAATATTTTTTACGAAAAAATTACATTCCTTTGGGAGTAGACACAAGGGAAATAGATCCTACTAGGATGGCTTATTGAGAGATATCAACAAGGCTAAGCCATATGCCATTTATGTCTAAGTAAGATTAGACACAAGTAGAAGATTGGGTGTGGGGAATGAGGAAATATTTCCAAATTCATAATTATTTGGAGAAAATGAAGGTACATATGGCCATTTACAATATCACAAGTAAATATTACTTATGGTAGGAATATCACAAAAATGTGAAGAGGATTAAAGATGCGAAGATCACCTAAAGACAATGCATGAAATAATTTTAATAGAAATATCTCTATGATC
>JZKD02S2026653.1:154854-179439 GCA_000966675.3 Picea glauca
AATTTACCTAGAAAAATGAAGCAACATGACTCCATCATGGTAGTATTAGGTAAGTTGATTAAGGAAACATACTTCATAACAATTTTGTTTACTCATAATGTTGTCAATATGATAGAAACATTCATGAAAGAAATGGTTAGAATGCATGTCATGCTCAAGGAAATTATTTTAGACATAGATACAAAGTTAAAATCAAACTTGTATGAGATTATTTCACACATTTGGGCACATAGTTGAACTTTATCATAGCCTATCATCCATAAACAAATGGGAAAACTAAGAGATTGAACAAAGTCACCGAACATATGTTGTGAATGTACATCATGGATAAACCATCCAAGTAGGAACACTGCTTACTTCTAGTGGAGTTTGTGTGCAATAATGAACATCATGGATCATTGGAAACATGTCCATTTGAGGCACTGTATGAAAAAAAATCCAACACTAAATTAAACTAGGATAATCCAAGGGAAATATTCAAACTTGGGCCAAAATCGTTGAAAGAAATGGTAGGGTAGATTATTGGACATGTGTTGTATCCTTTGCAAGTAGAATTAGTCACATCTTGGTGGGGGTTCAAGTGTTAGTACTTGAATGAAAGGGATATAGGGGGGCCCAATCCCCTCACCAACTAGGGAGGAATGGGGGGAAATGGCCCCCCATATAGGAGTTTTGGGGCAGAGCCCCCAAGAAATATTTTTTGGACCATTTTGTTATTTATGCCAATGGTTTAGGTCTATTGCAATCTGATCTTGGTTAATGGATTAGGGTTGTAATATAATATGGGATAGCATATCAGGTTTGTTTGAATCTGTAGAGTTCCTAAATATTTTTATAGTGAATGGTTGAATTAATCTATTTCTTATTTTTGCAGGGCATGCCCTTACCATTTTATGATCACTATAGATTGCTAGTGGCCTATGATAGTTCCTTGTGATGTATTTAGGGACTCTAAATATGAGTTTCTATCTCACCTCCTAATTGTTGGGATTGTGTTATATTATTTGCATGGTTATCTCCATGTCAAGGGGTTCGAGGGTAGAGCCATTGACCAAAATTTTTGGGTTGTTTTTGGTTCAATTTTTTGGCATGTTTTGTGTTTTTAGGCCAATGTGTTTTTATCCCATTTTAATGTAATATTGATTAAGGTATTAGGGTTTTAATCTAATTTGGATTAAAGGATTAGGTTTTTGGATGTTGTAGAATACCTAAATATATTTTTATGTATATTCAAGTTAATACAATGAAGAAGATGTAGGCATGGCTCTAAGGTTTGATAGTTTTCCCAGCTAAGGGTTTCTAGGGTAAATGTTCGTGTATTCCATTATTTTTCTTTCTATTTTTCTTAAGAATCTATATGCATTGTTTCACTTTAAAGGTTTAAAACTTACACTAATGCTGGTTATTCCATATTTGAGGGGAATTCATGGGAGTTTCCTGATGATGATTTAGAAAACTTTGGCTATTTCTGCATATACATAAGAGCCATTTATAGTCCTATGTCATATCACATATTTCCCCTCATGCTTTGTGGGGATTCCATTACTTGTTTTAGATCCCTTTTAGGTAAATCCATAATATGCTGGAGGGAATTCTTTAATATATTCAAATCTAGGTTTTATACCCCCAACTAGATGGGGAATGACCTCAAATCACTTCCAATTTTCCCATCATTTATTCAAAATGACCATGATGTAAAGGAATTAGCTCAAGTTTGTTAAAATTTCATAGTATATGATTAATTTCCTTTTGATACAATTTTTTTTGGAGAAAATTGTGAATCCATCCATTTACTTCACAATGTTCATTTTCCATATGAGTAGCACACTATTATTTATAATCATTCACCACATGATCAACAAACCTAATCAATTCCACTTTTCCCATTATTCATTCTAAATGACAAGGGTTTAAAGGCCTTAAATCAAGTTAGTTATAAGTTTAGAGTAGATGATGAATTTCCTTTTGATACAAACATTTTTTAGGACAATTGCGAATCCATCCAACTGCTTAACAATGTTCATATTCCATATGAATAACATACTGTTGTTTCTAATTATTCACCACATGATCAACAAGGAAATATTATTGATGATTCATCATCCTTTGATGAATTTCCATTCCATTATTTTCAAGTTAGAAATACATAAGTAGAATGTTGGATTGATCTTATTGTTTCTATAGATCAAGAAATCCCATATAAATCTTAAGCTAACGAGGAAGTAAGTTTAGAGTTCAATTATGAGTTTGAATTTGACGATGACTTCTTTAATGATTCCCCTAAAACTACGAGAATCCAAATTGGCTTACATGACCTTTAAACTTTAATGCAACATACCCCCATACGTGACTTAAGTGAGGATTTATTCTTTGATGATTACCCTTTTTACGAGGAAAACATTCTTGCTTCTATTACAACTAATTCTGAAGTGGCTTGTGACAACACCGTTTCCACCTCTTTGTCTCAAAATGATAGGTAAGAAATCCTCACATCATGTGTAGCATCCCTCCTTCCTAGGATAATGTTATCCAGACATATTTTCTTCTTCTTTTAAGTATACAAATCAGATATAAGTAATCATAACCTAACTTAGGATAATAGAAAATAGTATATCAATGTGGCTATATAATCATTCTATCTATTAATAGGCAATCATGATAAAATTAGTAAATCATCAAGAACAAATCTTTAGCAACAGAAAGAAAAAAAATTCAAAATACCTATAACTCCTTTGTCTTGATGAAGTCCAAAAATTCGTCCAAACTAGTAGTCCATGTATGGGAAACTAACTGGGGGAAATCACAACCAAGGGTTGATTTTCCACCCAATTAATGCAAATACATTAAACAAGTATTCCACCCCAAGTAAGGCTCAAGGTCAATGAAGGACAATGACATAGAACCCAACTAATGGTTCACCTTGTTCCAAGATTAACACAAGTATTAGTCATCCAATTGATCAACCAAAGTATGGTGGAGAGGATCCTATTGTTACAAAACTCCAAAAAACCACTTAGGGCTTGGTGTGCAAGGATATTATTACCATCCCAACCCTTGATTAATGCCCTTTGTTAGGCCAACATCATAATTGAAAGTGGTTCCCCTTTGCATATATAATATTACTACCATATACCCGGATGAATACCCATGGTTAGACCAATATCATACTTAATAGTGGAATCCCAAAGGCCCAAAATCACAATAATGTATGGATCTTACTACCACCCTAATCCCTTGATGATTACCTTGTTAGATTAGCATCATACTCAAGAGTGGCATCCCAAAGATCACAAATAGTAATTTCTAGGATCAAATCAGAATTAATACCCCATGTTGGCCAAGTATACACCTAGCCTCATAAATCCACTAAGACCATGATAGAGCAGGTATCAATATTCTCTCCTTAAAAATCACAATCTAGAAAACCAATTTCTGCTCAAGGTAGAATTTCCAATAATCCTTCTAGGGCCGCCTTTCTTTTTTAAAATTTCTCAAGTGTAAAAATAGTTCCCAATATTGGATTTGGGCTTTGTCCTTTCCCATAAAATCTCATGCAAGGGTGAAATTAGGATTATGTGTGAGATTATGAGTGTCATAAAGTGTTTAACAGTAAATCACAATTCATTTCCATTGACCCTTTTTACCCTAGTTACTTTAATAACCATTTTCCTTCATTTCTTCCTTCCTAAGGCTTCCTAATCACTAGGACATGGTGGTCACCTTCAATGAACATGATCCCTTTACCTTGGATGGGTTCTTGTGTTTCTTCCTCAATATGTAAAACATTATCTGTTTTTAATAACACCAATATATGTAGCATCATATTAAAAATCAAGAGAGGAACATAATAAGAAAGTATATCAATTATAGTGCGTGTACATGTCTTTGATGAGTAAAATACTTAACAATAATATAAGTATTCAATCATAATGTTCATGAAATGGGGGATGGGTGGGTTCATCATAAACCATCATTGGTGTCTAATAATGAACATCCAAGTATACAAATGCTTAATAACCAACATCAAGGAATAGTAATGTTTAGTAACCAACATTCAAGAATACCAATGCTACATAATCATCATCAATAATATTAGTGCTAGATAATCATCATTAAATAATGTCAACGCTAATTAAATCATCAATAAGGAAAGCCAATTCTCATCATAATCCAATAAACCATATTCTTTATGTTTATCATAACCAATAATCTATAGAAGAAAACATTGAGGGGATGATCAGTCCAAAATACCGTCTCCTAACAACCATCCAAATTCATGGACAATAACTAATACTAGAAAAGACAAAGTTATTGATATTAATTATCCAATACATAAGCATAGATAATAGTCATCGACGCTATCACCATTAACATTGATCAATAGTCATTAGGTAGTAATCATAAATCATCAAGGAGGTATTAATCCATAGTCATTAATATTTTCCATTAAATAATCATAATTAGTAATACATGCATGCCANAATTTACCTAGAAAAATGAAGCAACATGACTCCATCATGGTAGTATTAGGTAAGTTGATTAAGGAAACATACTTCATAACAATTTTGTTTACTCATAATGTTGTCAATATGATAGAAACATTCATGAAAGAAATGGTTAGAATGCATGTCATGCTCAAGGAAATTATTTTAGACATAGATACAAAGTTAAAATCAAACTTGTATGAGATTATTTCACACATTTGGGCACATAGTTGAACTTTATCATAGCCTATCATCCATAAACAAATGGGAAAACTAAGAGATTGAACAAAGTCACCGAACATATGTTGTGAATGTACATCATGGATAAACCATCCAAGTAGGAACACTGCTTACTTCTAGTGGAGTTTGTGTGCAATAATGAACATCATGGATCATTGGAAACATGTCCATTTGAGGCACTGTATGAAAAAAAATCCAACACTAAATTAAACTAGGATAATCCAAGGGAAATATTCAAACTTGGGCCAAAATCGTTGAAAGAAATGGTAGGGTAGATTATTGGACATGTGTTGTATCCTTTGCAAGTAGAATTAGTCACATCTTGGTGGGGGTTCAAGTGTTAGTACTTGAATGAAAGGGATATAGGGGGGCCCAATCCCCTCACCAACTAGGGAGGAATGGGGGGAAATGGCCCCCCATATAGGAGTTTTGGGGCAGAGCCCCCAAGAAATATTTTTTGGACCATTTTGTTATTTATGCCAATGGTTTAGGTCTATTGCAATCTGATCTTGGTTAATGGATTAGGGTTGTAATATAATATGGGATAGCATATCAGGTTTGTTTGAATCTGTAGAGTTCCTAAATATTTTTATAGTGAATGGTTGAATTAATCTATTTCTTATTTTTGCAGGGCATGCCCTTACCATTTTATGATCACTATAGATTGCTAGTGGCCTATGATAGTTCCTTGTGATGTATTTAGGGACTCTAAATATGAGTTTCTATCTCACCTCCTAATTGTTGGGATTGTGTTATATTATTTGCATGGTTATCTCCATGTCAAGGGGTTCGAGGGTAGAGCCATTGACCAAAATTTTTGGGTTGTTTTTGGTTCAATTTTTTGGCATGTTTTGTGTTTTTAGGCCAATGTGTTTTTATCCCATTTTAATGTAATATTGATTAAGGTATTAGGGTTTTAATCTAATTTGGATTAAAGGATTAGGTTTTTGGATGTTGTAGAATACCTAAATATATTTTTATGTATATTCAAGTTAATACAATGAAGAAGATGTAGGCATGGCTCTAAGGTTTGATAGTTTTCCCAGCTAAGGGTTTCTAGGGTAAATGTTCGTGTATTCCATTATTTTTCTTTATTTTTTTCTTAAGAATCTATATGCATTGTTTCACCTTAAAGGTTTAAAACTTACACTAATGCTGGTTATTCCATATTTGAGGGGAATTCATGGGAGTTTCCCGATGATGATTTAGAAAACTTTGGCTATTTCTGCATATACATAAGAGCCCTTTATAGTCCTATGTCATATCACATATTTCCCCTCATGCTTTGTGGGTATTCCATTACTTGTTTTAGATCCCTTTTAGGTAAATCCATCATATGCTGGAGGGAATTCTTTAATATATTCAAATCTAGGTTTTATACCCCCAACTAGATGGGGAATGACCTCAAATCACTTCCAATTTTCCCATCATTTATTCCAAATGACCATGATGTAAAGGAATTAGCTCAAGTTTGTTAAAATTTCATAGTAGATGATAAATTTCCTTTTGTGACCTCAAATCACTTCCAATTTTCCCATCATTTATTCCAAATGACCATGATGTAAAGGAATTAGCTCAAGTTTGTTAAAATTTCATAGTAGATGATTAATTTCCTTTTGATACAATTTTTTTTTGGAGAAAATTGTGAATCCATCCATTTGCTTCACAATTTTCATTTTCCATATGAGTAGCACACTATTATTTATAATTATTCACCACATGATCAACAAACCTAATCAATTCCCCTTTTCCCATTATTCATTCTAAATGACCAGGGTTTAAAGGCCTTAACTCAAGTTAGTTATAAGTTTAGAGAATATTATGAAATTCCTTTTGATACAAACATTTTTTAGGACAATTGCGAATCCATCCAACTGCTTAACAATGTTCATATTCCATATGAATAACATACTGTTGTTTCTAATTATTCACCACATGATCAACAAGGAAATATTATTGATGATTCATCATCCTTTGATGAATTTCCATTCCATTATTTTCAAGTTAGAAATACATAAGTAGAATGTTGGATTGATCTTATTGTTTCTATAGATCAAGAAATCCCATATAAATCTTAAGCTAACGAGGAAGTAAGTTTAGAGTTCAATTATGAGTTTGAATTTGACGATGACTTCTTTAATGATTCCCCTAAAACTACGAGAATCCAAATTGGCTTACATGACCTTTAAACTTTAATGCAACATACCCCCATACGTGACTTAAGTGAGGATTTATTCTTTGATGATTACCCTTTTTACGAGGAAAACATTCTTGCTTCTATTACAACTAATTCTGAAGTGGCTTGTGACAACACCGTTTCCACCTCTTTGTCTCAAAATGATAGGTAAGAAATCCTCACATCATGTGTAGCATCCCTCCTTCCTAGGATAATGTTATCCAGACATATTTTCTTCTTCTTTTAAGTATACAAATCAGATATAAGTAATCATAACCTAACTTAGGATAATAGAAAATAGTATATCAATGTGGCTATATAATCATTCTATCTATTAATAGGCAATCATGATAAAATTAGTAAATCATCAAGAACAAATCTTTAGCAACAGAAAGAAAAAAAATTCAAAATACCTATAACTCCTTTGTCTTGATGAAGTCCAAAAATTCGTCCAAACTAGTAGTCCATGTATGGGAAACTAACTGGGGGAAATCACAACCAAGGGTTGATTTTCCACCCAATTAATGCAAATACATTAAACAAGTATTCCACCCCAAGTAAGGCTCAAGGTCAATGAAGGACAATGACATAGAACCCAACTAATGGTTCACCTTGTTCCAAGATTAACACAAGTATTAGTCATCCAATTGATCAACCAAAGTATGGTGGAGAGGATCCTATTGTTACAAAACTCCAAAAAACCACTTAGGGCTTGGTGTGCAAGGATATTATTACCATCCCAACCCTTGATTAATGCCCTTTGTTAGGCCAACATCATAATTGAAAGTGGTTCCCCTTTGCATATATAATATTACTACCATATACCCGGATGAATACCCATGGTTAGACCAATATCATACTTAATAGTGGAATCCCAAAGGCCCAAAATCACAATAATGTATGGATCTTACTACCACCCTAATCCCTTGATGATTACCTTGTTAGATTAGCATCATACTCAAGAGTGGCATCCCAAAGATCACAAATAGTAATTTCTAGGATCAAATCAGAATTAATACCCCATGTTGGCCAAGTATACACCTAGCCTCATAAATCCACTAAGACCATGATAGAGCAGGTATCAATATTCTCTCCTTAAAAATCACAATCTAGAAAACCAATTTCTGCTCAAGGTAGAATTTCCAATAATCCTTCTAGGGCCGCCTTTCTTTTTTAAAATTTCTCAAGTGTAAAAATAGTTCCCAATATTGGATTTGGGCTTTGTCCTTTCCCATAAAATCTCATGCAAGGGTGAAATTAGGATTATGTGTGAGATTATGAGTGTCATAAAGTGTTTAACAGTAAATCACAATTCATTTCCATTGACCCTTTTTACCCTAGTTACTTTAATAACCATTTTCCTTCATTTCTTCCTTCCTAAGGCTTCCTAATCACTAGGACATGGTGGTCACCTTCAATGAACATGATCCCTTTACCTTGGATGGGTTCTTGTGTTTCTTCCTCAATATGTAAAACATTATCTGTTTTTAATAACACCAATATATGTAGCATCATATTAAAAATCAAGAGAGGAACATAATAAGAAAGTATATCAATTATAGTGCGTGTACATGTCTTTGATGAGTAAAATACTTAACAATAATATAAGTATTCAATCATAATGTTCATGAAATGGGGGATGGGTGGGTTCATCATAAACCATCATTGGTGTCTAATAATGAACATCCAAGTATACAAATGCTTAATAACCAACATCAAGGAATAGTAATGTTTAGTAACCAACATTCAAGAATACCAATGCTACATAATCATCATCAATAATATTAGTGCTAGATAATCATCATTAAATAATGTCAACGCTAATTAAATCATCAATAAGGAAAGCCAATTCTCATCATAATCCAATAAACCATATTCTTTATGTTTATCATAACCAATAATCTATAGAAGAAAACATTGAGGGGATGATCAGTCCAAAATACCGTCTCCTAACAACCATCCAAATTCATGGACAATAACTAATACTAGAAAAGACAAAGTTATTGATATTAATTATCCAATACATAAGCATAGATAATAGTCATCGACGCTATCACCATTAACATTGATCAATAGTCATTAGGTAGTAATCATAAATCATCAAGGAGGTATTAATCCATAGTCATTAATATTTTCCATTAAATAATCATAATTAGTAATACATGCATGCCAAGGAACATCCTCTTACAATGCCATCAAGAGGACGCCCAAAAAAATTATTATGTAAACACATGGATCTCATTTCTAAATGTAGGTCAATATCAACTTAGGAGTTAGTAAGGGGAAATAATGATTCCATCATATTACAAGTCTCTAATAGATATTTAGAACTAGAATTAAAAAAGAAACCACCACACCAGGGGGTGTTACGATTCTACCCCTCACAATAAGGCTATAGTCCTAAAGCCAAGCATCAAGAAAACAATGGTAAGACTCACTTACTTCATATTCCAATTCACAAAGAATCTTCTTCAATAACATTTTTTTAATCCAATGAGATCAAATAGAAATAATTTGTATACCAACTGTAAGAACCAAGAGTTAATTTGGTGATAGTGCAACCAATTCTCATTTGTTACCCCAATTACACCATAAGGAACAATTGAATTATTTAATTGAAAATTGATTGCCACAGTGACAAATAATTTCCATTTGCAATGAAATGAAAAAAGGGTTTATATTGATGTTATCACACATTGAAACTTCCATTATATCTTCATGATCCATCCACATTTGATTAACATGGGTGTTAGACAATGCCATCAATTATGGTCTAGTCCTTCATAATCAATCATCCTTCACATCCTTAATATTATAGAGATCAACAATCAATGCTATTTATATAGACCAAAGTTTTTTCAGTGTTGTTTATGAGCATTACTTTATTTTGAATGTGAAACGCTGTATGTACTGCATGTGTTCAAAAGATATATGTCAATTTGGAATCCATTAACATTGTTCGAGCCATTTCCTGTATTGTCCTATTCTTTCTTTCAACAACTCCATTTTGTTGAGGTGTCCTAGCAACATATAATTTCCTTTTTATTCCATGCTTGCTGCAGTAGCCCATAAATTACTTTGAAGTGAACACTCCTCCATTATCAGATCTCAAACATTTGATTTTTGAATCCATTTCATTTTCAACCAATTCCTTGTAGACCTTGAAGTTTTCAAAAGCTTCTGACTTATTATTGAGAAAGCAAACTGCAGTCATTCTTGTATAATCATCAACTAATAACATAAATTATTTATTACCTTTTAAACCCTTTGTCATAGTTGGTCCAACGAGATCAATATGCACAATTTTCAGTGGTCTTGTTGTTGAATATTATTTTTATTTAAACCCGGTCTTTGTTTGTTTTCCTTGTTGACAACGCTTGCATAAACTGTTGGTTGGTCTCGTAATCTGGGAAATTTCTCTAACTGCTTCCTTTTTTCTGAATTTGATAAGGTTATCAAAGTGTATGTGACCCATTCTTCTGTGCCATAGCCAACTTTAATATTCTTTTCCTAGATAACACTTTTCATTTCCAATTTCACTTAGTACATATATGTTGCTTGAAGTTCTTGCAACTGTTGCAATCAATTTTCCTGAACCTTGTTTTCTTATCTAACACTTTTGTGAATCGAAAGTAACTTTATGACCTTGGTCACACATTTTACTCACACTTAGAATATTATGTTTCATATCTTCTAGTAGTAGAACATTTTCTGCCTTGGTATTCTTGTTTCCAATTCCGACTGTGCCTTTTCCAATGATTTTAGCTAAATCATCATTTTTGAAGGAGATTGATCCATATCTTTCCTTTCTTAATGTAATAAACATGTCTTTATCACCTGTCATGTGTTTTGAACAACCACTTCCAACATACCAACCATGTTTCTTCTGCTTAGATTGTAGAGCGAGTGTGCATTCTTCGTTGCTATATTGATTCTGCTTTCTTATCCATGTTCTCTTCTGAGGTTCCTATCTGTGACTGTTGTTTTTCTGTTGTGGTTATCTACGAGGACCTGTTTTTCTACAATATTTAGCCATGTGTCAAAAGTTGTTGCACTTGTAGAATTCCACTTCAGTGCTCAATGATTTAAACCTATTGTAACTTCTTCTCTGTGTTTCACTAGGCCTTCTTGGATAACCCTTTTGTGTATGAATGTCAAAGTTGTTTTTGTTCCTGCTGTTAGCTCTTCAATTCATAGCTTTATGTCCAAAATTATTACATGCATAACATAAACCAAAAAATATAGTTTGATACCTGAGAGTTGAAAATCTTCTGAAAGGATTTACTCTTCTGAATCCTTCTTCTTCCCGAGGCCTATCTGTCAGTTGTTGATTCTGAAATCTGAATCTTCTCGGTGGAGGAGTGTCCCTATAATATTCCTTGTAGATCTTCCTATCCCCTTTGATTGTTCCTGCATAGCTTTTTGGATATGTTTCTTTCTCTGTTGTTTTGGAGCTTGATACCTTTTCTGTCTGATTGTATCAAAGTCTAGACTTGTCATGATGATGTTTTTGACTGCTGATAATGTCATCCAAAACTTTTGAGTTGTTCTTCATATTTTTCTTTTGAAGATCCTTTATTAATGTGACAATCTCTGCTTCCAAATTTCCAATGATCCCGTCTCTTTCTTCTAGTTGTTCTTTGAGTGCTTCTTCAATTCTTTTATCTTCTTCTATTTGAACCTTCAAATTTGTGATCATTTGTTCTAGTTCCTGAGTGTCTTCTTTCTTGTATAGTTCCTCTTGTAGCTTCTTGTTTTTATTCTTTTCTCTTCTTATAACTTCTATGGCACACAAAAATTCTTCTCGATAGTCAACTTCTACCTCTTCATATTCTTCTTCGACCTCTTCATATTCTTTTTCAGTGTCTTCTTTGTCAGAGTCTTCTACTTCCACGAATAAAACTCTTTCTGTCTCACTATCATTGACTTCATCTTCATTTGATGATGAGATGTCTTCTTTGGTGCGTAAGATTTTCTTGAAAACTTTCTTTGTGGTTCTTTTGCCTTTATATGTTTGTTTTCGATTTGAGTAATATTCATCATTCCTCTTATTTTTTTTATGATGACATTTGTTAGCAAAATGACCAATACCATCACAACTAAAACAATTCAAAGGAAACTTACCTTTATATCTTCCATTGGTTCCCTTGTTCAATCTTCTGAAAAAGTTGGCCATTTATTCATCATCTTCCGAGATGTCACTACTGCTACTATGCTCTTTTTATTTTTGCTTTACCTTTTTCTTTGACCTTTTGGATTCTTTGAAAGATGCTTCTTTTGTATCTGGATTTTTCTGTTCAGTTCTCATTTCATATGTTGTGAATATTCCATGTAGTTCATCCATGCTTATTGAGTCTATATCTTCTCTTTATTGTAGTGCTGATATCTTATGATCAAATATCATAGGAAGAGATCTTAGTACCTTTTGAACAATTACAGATTCTTTAATTTCTTCTCCCAATCCTACGATTGCATTTACTGTTTCATCGAATCGTAAGAAGTAAGCTACAATATTCTCATCTTCCTTCATATTTAGTTGTTTGGACTGACCTCTGTAATTTTGAAGCTTTGCTGCTTTGACTTTTGAATCTCCTTCATAAATATTTGAAGCTTGTCCCAAATCTCTTTAGCGGATTTACAATGTATAACTTTGGTGTAAACTGATTCAGAAAGACCATTCAAAAGTGCATTTATGTCTTTGGAATTATTTTTCCTGAGTTTTATTGCTCTTTCATTTGTCGGAGGAATTGCTGGTTCTTTGTATCCATCTACAACTGATTGCCAAATTTCAAATCCCTGTGCTTGTATATATGTTTTCATCCTTCTGCTCCAAAATTCATACTTCTCTCCATCAAACTGTGGTATTCCATTTTTTAACATGTTGTTTCTCTCCATGATCTACCTTTCAGTGGTTAAACTAATTTCTGAAGGAACCTTCTCTGATGCCAATTGTTGGATTACTGAGAGGGGGGGTGAATAAATAATAGAACAATTTAATCCTTTTTCACCACAAAATGAAAGTGTTATATCAATGTATCATTATCATCCAATAATTGCAGAGTAAATAAACAATGAACAAATGAACAATCATACACATACACAGTGCACCAATGTTTTTATGTGGAAACCCAAAGCGGGAGAAAACCACAAAATGATTTTTCTTATATGTCTTGAAGAATTACATTCATTGGAAGCACCAACTTCCTTTGTTTTCCAGCTGCAACTGGAAGGAGGCTCCAACCCCCTAGTTTCTTAGGCTACAACCTAAGGGAAGCTCCAACTCCCCAATTCTTTGGACACAACCAGAAGCAGGCCACAACCCCCTATGTTCTCTGGCTACAACCACCTGTCCTTTCCCCGTCCAACCTCCCTAACGTAGAAGTAGAATGATGGAACCACTGTCACACTATCACTATGAGATATACCACTGTAACAACCTGTAATCAACCTCAACCAAAAGACCTCATCAATTTCATCATCCAAATCTGATTTGTAAATCTGTAATAGACCTGGTGTATATGATCACATATCTTGTTGAATTCTGGCTTATTCTAAAGATATAAGTTGTAGAGTGTTCCCCACACAAAATATTTTTTGTATGGATCTTAGAAAGAATCATCAAAATAATTTATCCTCCCTTGATTTTCGGCCTTCTTTACTTCACCTTCCTTATGAAATTTGGCTTAGATGTCCTTTGGTTACCTCAGTCACTTGTAGATATTCAATATGCTCAAGTGTGATTAAAATGAGAGAGCCTTCCCTCTTATTTATACTTTCATGTAGCTTCCCCAAGGGGTTACCTTTTAACCATCTTAAACCATTTTCCTTATTTTAGGGCTAACACACTTCTAACCACTTGTCCACTTAGTAATTTCTCCATTAACTTTATTATTTAAATAATTTCTTTTGTATTCACTTTGACTTATAGTAAACTCATCACTTCACTTTATTATTTACCTTCTAAAATCTCTTAAGCCACTTTGACTACTTTGACCTTTTGGGGCTTCTAGATCACTCATGAGGGTTCTCCAACTTCACATGGCCGTAAATCTCTAACCATGAGGAGTTATGTGACATTACACATACCACCGAAAATTGAATGACATGTACCATCGATCTGGAACATTCTTACCTACAAATATATCAAAACTAATACCATTATCCATCAAACAAAATTGGGTCCATTACCCAAACCTTTGTTCTACCAGAATTTGCTACTGGACTTTGTTCAAGGGTTGACATCAATGAAAACCAACCCAAATGGAACCAAGTTTTTTTGATGGATAATGGTATGAGTTTTGATATATTTGAAGGTAAGAATATTTCATATGGATAGTACATGTCATTCCATTTCCGGTGGTATGTGTAACGTCACATAACTCCTCATGGTTAGAGAGTTATGGCCATGCGAAGTTGGAGAATCCTCATGAGTCATCTAGAAGCCCCAAAAGATCAAAGTAGTCAAAGTGGTTTAAGATATTTTAGAAGGTAAATAATAAAGTGAAGTGGCGAGTATACTATAAGTCAAAGTGAATACAAAAGAAATTATTTAAATAATAAAATTAATGGAGAAATTACTAAGTGGCAAGTGGTTAGAAGTGGGTTATCCCTAAAATAAGGAAAGTGGTTTAATATGGTTAGAAGGTAACCCCTTGAGGTAAAGTGAAGTGATGAGTGTACTATAAGTCAAAGTGGATACAAAATAAATTATTTAAATAATAAAGTTAATGGATAAATTACTAATTGGACAAGTGGTTAGAAGTTGGTTAGCCCTAAAATAAGGAAAGTGGGTTAAGATGGTTAAAATGCAACCCCTTGAGGAAGCTACATGAAAGTATAAATAAGAGGAAAAGATCTCTCATTTTAATCACACTTGAGCATATTGAATATCTACAGGTGACTGAGGTAATCAAAGGATATCTAAGCTGAATTTCAGAGGGAAGGTGAAGTAAAGAAGGCCAAAATTCAAAGGAGGATAAATTATTTTGATGATGCTTTCTAAGATCCATACAACAAATATTCTGTGCAGGGCATGATCTATAAGTTAGCTCTCTAGAATAAGCCAAAATTCAACAAGGTATGTGATCATATACACCAGGTCTATTACAGAGTTACAAATCATATTTGTATGATGAAATTGATGAGGGATTTTGGTTGAGGTTGCTTACAGGTTGATTGGTACAAATTGTTACAGTGGTATATCTCACAATGATAGTGTGACAATGGTTCCATCATTCTACTTCTACGTCAGGGTAGTTGGAAGGGGAAAGGATAGGTGGTTGTAGCCACCTTCTAGTTGTATCCAGAGAACATAGGGGGTTGTGGCCTCCTTCTGGTTGTAGCTAGAGAATTGGAGAGTTGGAGTTTCCCCCAGGTTGTAGCTTGAGAAACTAGGGGGTTGAATCCTCCTTCCTGTTGCAACTGGAAAACAAAGGAAGTTGGTTCTTCCAATGAATGTAATTCTTCAAGAAATATAATAAAAAACATTCCTTGGTTTTCTCCCGCTTTGGGTTTCCACATAAAAACACTGATGTACTGTGTATGTGTATGATTGCTCATTTGTTCATTGTTTATTTAATTTGAAATTATTGGATGATAATGCTACATTGATATAACACTTGCATTTTATGGTGAAAATGGATTAAATTGCTCTATTATTGATTCGCCCCCCCTCTCAGTAATCCAACATGTTTGTGGAAGTTTTTCCTCCTACAAGTTGACCTATCATGTTGAAACCATGGTCTTGAGTGTATTTCACATCAATTTCCATTACTCACATATGTGGAGCTATTCACATGTGGACTTTAAATAATACTATAGAGGGTCCAAAATCATAACATTAATTGGGGGTTGAGGCATGCATAAATTATAATCCTAACCCTAGATGTCTATCAGACTATGTTCAATACTAATATGCTAGGAAAATAATGTTTTCCATTCTTATTTTATTGAGTTTTATTCCTAATGATAGTAGAGAACTTAGAGTGGGATATTGAAGCAATAAAGAGGAATAATAATGTCCTTTAGTATCCATATTGGCCATAGTGTCCATGGCATATCCATAATGAGTGCCCCTCTATTTGTATTTTATTTTCATAACTGAGAAGAAAAGAATAGAGCATATGCCTCACCTTCAGCTGGGTTTTTGGATGGTACATCCTTTGTTAATTATGTGGATTGTTTGTTATTTCTTGTCTCTTTCATTTTTAAGTTTCATCTTATTTCAATGATTTCTATGTTAAAATCAATAATATTAAGTCTACAATATTTAGTAGAATATTGCATAGTAAAAGGTTGTAGAATATTATAATATTTGTTGTGACAAATCATTCTAGTAGAATATCCATGAATTTTTTTAGATAATATTGGCACTAGAGTAGTTTTCTTTGCATTTTTATTGGAAGTTGCATGATCTAGGAATTGGCATAAAGTTTGGAAACCTTATCTATGGAGGATGAGTACATTAACTCTTCATGGGATGAGTTGAAAGACATATTTTGAAAGATAGAATCACAATTCACTAAGATCTCTCACAACATGACCATTCTCATGGTATCTCTTGAGAACAAGTTCATACCTTTTGGGGCATTTGGAAGATCTAACTTAGAAGCTAGATAGGACGATAAATTTCGAGATAATGAAGATCCAAAAAAGGATAAGAAAAAAGGACTAGAGAAAGATAGATAAATTTTTGGTGCTATCACATCTTCTTAATCTCTATTTAAAGTGGAAGTGAAAGTGGACATTAAACCCCACCAAGGGGATATTGATATTGTTAAGTTGAATAAATGGTTGCACTAGTTAGAAGTTTATTTCAATGTTCATAACATAACATAAGAGACAAATATTTCATTTTCCCAACTAAATTTAGAGGGCCATGCCCAAAATTGGTGGTAAATTCACATGGAGATACTTAGGCTAGAGCTTGATCCCCCAATAACCAAGTGGGAGATGTGTAAAACCCTCATTAATTCCCAATTATACCCTATTAGGTATGAAGAGGACTGATGGATCCATTGGCATTACTTGTTGTAGAATCAATGGAAGAGTGTGCAAAAGTACACTACTGAGTTTAGGAAAATGGCCATTATGTTGGGTATATATCCCAAGAACTTGGATGTACTCCTCATGTATTTGGGTGGTCTACATAGTCATTTATGAATGAAAGTGATTCTCTTTATACATAGGACAATTGATGAGGCATGTGTGCAAGAACACTATTTGGAGACATGGGTAAGAACTAAGGATAACCAAGTAGTTTCAAGAAAAAATATCACTAATATGCTTCCAATAGGGAACGAATAAGTGGAAACAACAAAATTACATTAGTGAAAGGATCCAAAAACCATTGTAATATTAATGGTCACACCAAAGATAAGTGTTGGAAGATACATCCAAATTTTAATCCAAATAAGTGCAAGAAGGATGCAAAGAAGAAGAACATTATAGCCATGAATTCAATAAACAGGTAGAGAACATATTAGATGTAGATGAAAAGATTGTATGCATTACCCTGAAAAACGAGGTGAATCTTTGTAGCCTCCATCTCAAGGAAGAGAAGGAGATGAATGAACTCTTCCATATTAAAATCTAGGTCAAGAAGACAAAGGTGGATTCTCTATTTGATTTTGTTTCTTAGAAAAACCTCATAGTAGAATATTTGGTAAGAAAAATTGGATTTTAAGTTCATGACCATCCTCACCACATTCATTGGAATGGTTAAATACATATGTAAAACTCAAGTTCACTAAAAAATGTAAGAATAAATTTGTTATAAGAGAACACTATATTGATGAAGTGGAGGTAGATGTAGTACCACTTTATGTGTGTGGTGTAGTGTTTGAAAACCCCTACATGTATTTGAGGGATGCAATCTTCATGAGGAGAGAAAATAGTACTACCTGATCAAGGATGGGAAGTACTTCATCATCAATGCACATGGATCACTCATAGATACCTGGAACATGATCTCTATTTCGATAATAATAATTTGAGATGTGATACAATTGCATCACAATGTCTAAGAATATGATCTCTATCTCGATAATAAGAAATTGAGGTGTGTTACAATTGCACCACGATGTCTAAGAATATGATCTAATAAATTGTTGTATTGAGTATTTGGATTATAGTCCCTTACCATAAAAATAGTTGCATGTGAAAGTAATTTAATCTAAAGTGTTAACCAAGCTCATAAATTGATTAGTTCTATCAAGAAGTTTGTATTCCTCTTCTTAAGAGAGAACCAACTAGGAGATGAATATGTAAAAGGCATCTCTAGAGGGATGCACTAAAGAGAAGAAACATCAATTGGAAGAGATTTTGCATGTATACAAAGAAGTGTTCTAGGAGTGTAAAGGGTTAACACCTAAGAGGGAAGTGGAGTAGGAGACAATTTTTTACTGACTCCCCATTGCCAAACAATGGGATATACATACAATGTAACATCCCTCATCCCAATCGAGGAACATTACGGTGCAAAATACTCTTAAAATTATTTTTTTAAAAAATATTTCAATTTCCTATAGCTTCCAACTATAATTTACAGACATATTAACTGTTGTCTATTACCATAAAGTAGATGCATATAAAACATGCTAAAATAGACATGAAATTAAGATACTAAACCAACATAACAACATATAAATTCTTCTCAAATACACATAGTTCATGCACAACAATTTAACTCATAATTACAAGATAGAAAACAAATAAAACACTTATCTTCCAAATTAGTTGTGCAACCAGATGCTTGGGACGAACGTTCCACCCAACCATAGACCTTTTTTTCCAAATATTAACAACAAGTCACTCCCAAACCGAGGCTAGTAATCCATAAAAGAGGGTGGTCTCTCATTGTCCACTCACAACTCATAAATCCCACAACCCACTGATATTCTCCTACAACTATCCCAATTTTCCACCAACTCTCTTCCTCTTGACCTCCCCAACCCAAGGAATGTACCCCTTCACTAATATCAGTCCCTCATGTGTCCCATTCATTTATCAAGGTCTCTCTAGAATAGGTAACCGAGAATATCTCAGCCGGGAACTCAAGGGAACTTGCTACTAGGAAAAAAATACCAGCAAACAACAACAAACACTTGCTGTTACAGTGAAAATCACACAGGAGTTAACTCTTCTGACAACCTAGTGCTTTAGTATTTCAGCTCCAATTACTCTCCAAATGTGTTCTGGCATGCTCTATAATTATCTCTCCATGGATGCTCTAACTCCAATCTCTCTTTCATGCTCTCTACTTGCTACTCATGCTAAAAAACTCAATGTGTAAAATTGTTGTATCCTCCCATACAAATTTCTTTCCTTTGGATTACTTAGTTGACTCAACACACTTCTCCAAGTTGATTGTAATCATCCCCCATGCTCCTAATAACTATGGGATGTGACTTTTCACACCCACCCTCTTACTTGTACTCAATGATTGGATTTGGGAACACTTGATAAAAAATTATAAGGTTCATATACCAATAAAAAATTTAAGAAAATGGATTGAATTAATATACATGGGTAATTCCCCCTTGGACCCCTCTTTGCCTTTCTCTTATACCCTCCCCTCTCTTATGAATTAATTCATCACCCCATCTCTATCCATGTCCCCTTAACATATGACATCACATTTTTATTAGTAAAACATAGAAATACAATTGACATATTATATCGCTTGGCCGTAGCCAAATATTATATCTACATTAAGAATTAGTTAAACTGGGGATTGTAGAGGGGACATTAAATTTTCCCTCCCCTACAATTGTGCGCCGTTCTCGATGCACACTATGTTGACATACATATATGAAAATTTACATCACAATACTTAGAAAATAATATTATGCAATTTCCCAACTCCAGCAACAGTTCCAACCATAATCTCTCATTCCTTTCAACCCACAAACCCAAGGAATGCACCATTAGTTTATCAAATCCAACCCAAGGAATGTACCATTCATGCATCACGGTTGACCCAAGGAATGTGCCATTATTTTATAAGCCCCCCTAGCGTAGTTGGATAGGACTTTGAGATGTGTTTCCATAACTCTAGCTGCACAAAATGGAGTCTCACATTCTGTTATCTTCAAAATTGTAAAAACTTTATGGGTATTATTCCTGCATGTTTTCTTCATGATCCCATGTAACATCTTCAAGACCATAGCAGGTCCATTGGATATTTATCAACCCTATGGACTTGTTCCTGAGAAGTTTGACTTCCCAATCCAATATGCATACTGGTTCCACATAGAAAACCCCTTTGTGCTCCACCTGGATCACATTCCAATCAATTATGTGGTTAGGGTCAAGCACATATTTCTTTAATAATGACACATGAAATGCATTATGCACTCTCATGGATGCATACAATGCTAGCATGTATGCAACTGACCCTATATTTTCTAATATTTCAAAAGGCCCACGATATCTCGTTTCCAACTTCGGGAAAATTCCTAATCTTAGAAAACTTCTTTTCACCTTCACTTTTAAAAACACATGATCTCCCACTTAAAAATATCTAAACACTCTATTTTCGTCTGCATAGATTTTTTGCCTGTCCAGGGCAACCTTTAAATTTTGCTTGATCTTTGTCATCTATTCTTCCATTTCCTTAAAAAAATATGGCCCAACAACTACTCTGTCTGCTGGATTATCCCAACTCGTTGGAGTGTTACACTTCCTACCATACAATGATTCAAATGGAGTCATTTTCAATGAGGTTTGATACCCATTATTGTAAGAAAATTCCACTAAGTGGATATAATATTTCCACTTTTATGGAGGATCCATCACATACATTCTGAGCATGTCTTCAATGATTCTATTACCACTCTCTGTTTTTCCAGATGACTCTGGGAGATATAATGTACTGAGATTTAAATTTGTCCCAAATACCTTGAACACACCTTTCTAAAAAATTGAAGTAAGCTTTGAATACATGTTCGAAACTATCACTTTAGGCACTCCATGAAGCCTTGAAACTTCTTTCATAAATATCTCTACAATATTTTCTGCCTTGTGTGTAGTCTTCACTGGAATAAAATGTGTTGCCTTAATCAATTTATCCACCACCACCATGATGGAATCATGCTGCTTCACTCTTCTAGGAAGATTTGTAATAAAATCAATTGTCACAACTTCCCACTTCCATTCTGGAATTGACAATGGCTGCAATAACCATGATGGATTCCAATGCTCAATATTCACTTTCTGGCATTCTAGACATCTGGCTATATAATTATCCACTTCCTTCTTCATTCATGGCCAAAAGTATTGGCTTCTTACAATTGTAATTGCCTTTTGATATCCTGGGTGCCCAACATATGACACATTGTGCATTTCCTTCAACACTACATTTTTCAGCTCACTGGAATTTGACACATATACTTTGCCTTTGTACATGAGAATTCCATCTTCTTTTAGCTCATAATAATTAAATTTCCATTGAAAATTACCTTGCTGTAATTTTTGTTTTATGCTCAAATACTGCTAATCCAAATTTGCTGTTGTAATAATTTTATCTTTTAGATAAGTCCTATACATGCTAATGGATGCAACATGTACTTCATTATCTCTCATGCTAAGTGCCTCAATCACTTGATTTTCCTTTCCCATTATATGCTTAATTTCAAATTCATATTCACTCAGAAATTCCATCCATCTAATTTTTCTAGCATTTAATGTTGACTTTCCAAACAAATATTTCAGACCACCATGGTCTATCCTTAGCTCAAATTTCCTCCCCATGAGCTAACATCTCCACTTTTTTAATGCATGTACAATTGTTGCTAACTCTAGATCATGGGTAGCATAGTTCTTTTCATGCTCTTTTAATTTTATGGACTCATAACATACCACATGATCCTTTTGACTAAGAACTTCACCGAGTCCTTCCTTGCATGCATCAATGCACACAATAAAATATTCATCCATATCTGCAATCTTCAATATTGGTGCACTCGTCAATATGTCTTTCAACTGTTGAAATCTCTTTTCACATTTGGAATTCCCTTCAAATTTCAATCCTTTATTTTGCAAGGAAGTAATTGGACTTGAAATATTTTAGAATCATTTTATGAATTTTTAGTAATAACCGACAAGACCCATAAATTATCTCAACTTTGTCACATTCTTTGGTGCTAGCCATCCTCCAATGGCCTCTATCTTCTCAGGATCCACTACTATCCTTTCTGTTGAAATTATATGCCCCAAGTAGTGAATCTTCTTTTGATAAAAGATGCACTTACTTAACTTAGCATAAATCTTATTCTCTCTTAAAACTTGCAACACCATTCTCAAATGTTTCTCATGTTCCTCTTATGACTTAGATTAGATGAGTATATAATCTATGAACACAATCATAAAATTTTCTAGGTACTCCATGAACACTCCATTCATTAGGAATATAAAAAAAACTGGGGCATTTGATAGCCCAAATGACACTACCATGAATTTATAATTCCCATATCTTGTCCTAAATGCTTTCTTTTTGATATCTTCTTTCTTTATCCTCACTTGATGATAACCTGATCTCAATTCAATCTTTGAAAATATTCTTGCACCTTTCTGTTGGTCAAACTAATCATCAATCCTTGAAAAATGATATCTATTCTTTATGGTGAGCTTATTCAACTATCTAAAATCAATACATAGCCTTAAGGTTTCATCTTTCTTCTTTAAAAATAGCACTAGAGCTCCCCAAGGTTACACACTTGGCCCCTTCTTTAACAATTCTTCAAGTTTCTTATGCAACTCTTTCAATTCCGGTGTGCCCATTATGTATGGTGTCTTGGACACAATGGAAGCTCCTAGAAAAAAAATCAATAGAGAAATCAATGTCTCTCTTTGGTGGAAATCCTGAGATTTCCCTAAAAACATATTCAAAATCCATTAAGACTAGATGGTCTTCAATTATTGTCACTTTATCTTTGGCTACCTCTTCCATATGGGTTGCAAAAATTTGACATCCCTTCCTAAAAATATTTTTCAATTGCATAGCTGAAATATCTCTAACAACTATATCTCTTGGAATGCGCTGAATCTTACCTTGCTTCCTTTCTTCGTCAAGACATGTGATTTTCTTGTTGTCACAGTCTAGGACAACATGGTGTTTTTCCAACCAATCCATACCAGCTAGAAAATCATATGAACCCAATGGTATGATTTTTACATCTACCTTTATTTTAGGTCCATTCATGTCTATTGGAAAATATTTAAAAATCTCATTGATCTTTCTCTTAGCTCCTGTGGCTAATTGAAATAACCAAGATTTCTTATGTTTACTCCTTTGCAAGTGAAATATTTCAACAATGTTATCATTTATGTAACTATGTCTAGCTCCATAATCAATTAAAATTGCTATGGGATGGTTATCAATCTTACCTTCCACTTCAATCATGGGAGATTGATATTCTGCTTGCTTTTTTTTCAAGTATGCATAAATCCATGACATATTTCCTCCCATGTCTTCCATTGTTTCAGCCTCCTGAATGTTGTGGAAAATCCTCATCGTTTCTGCTTTGTGAGGGAAGTCCCTATATAAGTAATTTCCCTCACATCCCCCATATTGTACATGTTGTTGCCTTGGCCGTTTACCAAATGAATATGTAGTCTTATGCTAATTTTGGGCTGACTGACCTTGCTGATTTGCTTGGGAATTATTCATGAAAAATGGTGGCTTAAATTTTTTTTCCCTGTGATCCTTTTTCCCTTTCATATTAACATTCCAAGATTTTTGGAATATTGACCTCCCTCTGTGTTATCACTGAAATTTCGTTTGCAAATGGTTACAATAATTCAACATCGTCAAACAGTTATGAAATCATCCATGGACCTGAATTAACACAAAAGCATTCATAAAGGGTAAAAAACTATACAAAATAGTGAAAAATTGAAGGGCGCTATGAAGACACTGGGCACACGCGCACATGCGCGAAACATAAGTGCCAGATTCACACACATGCGCACAATGCATGACTGTTATCGCAAAAAGCCATGCACCTGAGAAACGACACATTTATGAGAGTGGTCGGCCTCCCACCCACTTCTGGTTCATCTCCCAAGTCGATTTGACACTCAAATTTGGACTGGATTCGACTGGATGACTGGTCAAAGACCTAGAAATGCCCTAATTAGCCTCTTTACACACTACAAAATAGTTGAACAATAGTTCAAAGGAATGCTATAAAAGGCCATGGATACACTTCATTTTTCAAGGAATTCAAAGCAAAGTTATGCTGCCATTATTCTCTTGAGGACTCTTCTATCTTTGCCAAGAGTATACTTGCATCATTGCATTGGGCAATCCATCTCACCCCTTGAGTGGATTAACAAAGAATTCTTTCACCATTTTCATTTTCATTTTCAAAGTTGTAAGAAGAGCTTACTTATGGGGGGTCCAGGAGCCCTCCCTTGGAGGAAGAAGGGACTCATAGTCCCCTTGCTTCTCGGTGTTTTCTTTCACTAATATCAGCCTTATCATTTGTGACATGGGTCTCATTGTTCTTTTTGTCTCTATGTCCCTATGCTTATAAATTTAGTTGTAGTTTTATTTCTTAGTTTGATCCGGATTATTTTCGGCATGAAATGAGAGCGGAGATATAATAAAGAAATGCATAGAGATATTGCAGATATTCAATAATATAACAGAAATGTATCAGAGATGCAACCATAAACACAGAT
>JZKD02S2026653.1:182878-194601 GCA_000966675.3 Picea glauca
ATCTGGTTCTCACATTGTCAAAACCATAGAAGTTGTCAAATAGGGAACTAAAAATCCTCCAAGTCAAGTGTTCCTAACACCATAAGGCAGGGAGATACCTGTGAAGGGTTGAAGGCCGAGGTCCGGTTGTTCTATGCATCCCCCCTTTGAGGCACCCACCTCTTGGATGGGATCCAGCCCGTGACCCATTTCTTAGGCCGAAAATCTAAATGCCGCACTTTGACCGAGGTACCTAGTGACCAAATTTTAGGACATCTTCCTAGGTGGCAATTGTGGGCTGCAATTGCACCTTGATTGGATTTTGTGTGGCTATTGGGAAATATCGCCAGCTCTTTCGGGATATGCCCCCTTTACCCCTCATTATAACCAATTATTTCATCTTTCACTAGTTCCTCTTCCGGTGACTTCAGACCCCACTGTTGAGTACTATTGGAAGGTCCAATGCTATTTGAGAGGAAGGATGTTACGTCTTCTAGGAAACAAGCATTTGTTTTATTTTGACTCCCTATGTGGACAAAACCCACTTATCCACATATATGCTTCTTTTTCAAAACATTTTATGTATGATGCACTTTTGACTACATTTTGATTTGGATTTATATATTGTGTAAAGTTTAAAGTTTTCAACACAAAGACTCTTGTTTCTTTATTTCTCTCACCACCATTTGCACAAATTCACTCAGCTAGCTGGACATCATAGGGGACCCACAGAATCCCCGTCGTTCACGACGCTTGCTAAACCTCTCTCCTATCTTAGGGGGAGTGTTTGGTCATGCCCACTCATCGACACCACCTTCACACACTCCTATGAGTGCTACTGTTTTAGGATCATATTTTCTTGGTTCTACATTACTTGGGTCCACTTCCCAAGGTCATCCATCCACTCGCTTTCCTTTACATGGAAGCGAGGGATCAACTTCCTCTCAAGTGGAAGTACCAACCCACCTAGCCCCCCTCAAGGGTCAGGTTCACAACACACTTACACTATGGCTGGAGCTAATCCTCCCCTCCCCACTACAGATGCCATATTTGGCCTCTCTCAACATACCAGATCTAAGCAAACTCACCAATTATCCCATATTGCATACCCCCACATGGCCTGCAATGCCCACCAAACTACCTTAAGACATACCCAAGTTTGAAGGAAAGGCAGGAGATGACCCTGCCAACCATGTCATGACCTTTCACCTATGGTGCTCTTCCAATAGCATTATGGATGATTCCATCAGACTACGATTATTTCAACACACACTCACTGGCCCATCGACCAAATGGTATGTAGAGGAAAAATCAGGGTCCCATGCGACTTTCTAGTCCTTGGCCAAAGAATTCTTGATCTTCTTCCAATTACCAATGAGCCACGACAATGGTCTAGAACTACTCTCTAATTTCAAACAAACCTCAACCACACATATCATTGACCACATTCACGAGTGGTGTAGGCGACGTAGTTTGTGCAAAGTAGAAACCACCAAGCAACAATGTCTTGACTGGTTTCTTAGATCACTTGTCTCTCTCCTCGGTAAGGATGTAGCTTCCAACTTCCCTTAATTTGAAGAGGAATCCATCAGTAAGGCTCAACAATATGACCTCATCTATGCACAGTTAGGGTACTTATACACTGTACTTCCCGATCTTCCAAAACCTGTGCCATTTGGCGAAGACAAACCTGGGATGTCTCACTCAGCAGATGGACTGATTGGTACCACCACTCACCATGGTCCACAACCCCAACCACCATCGATGTATGGAACACTTCAATACCTTCCAGCATATGAGGGAACCTCTTATTACCCCCCACCCCCTTATCAACAACCATACCCTATTTCTATACCTCCACCCATCAATGGGCCACCGCCGGCACCCCCCATACATCCACCTATTCAAACGAGTTTTGGTACCCCCTCTACCTCAACTTATAGTACTAGAAAAAGCACCACGCCTTCCTATGTACCTTATGGATCGTTACCCCCACAACATTTGTACTTTCCATTCCCTGGTCCCCCACAACCCATGGCTCCCCCACATCCTCATGCTGGGGTGAATTTTGTTCAACCCTCTCCCGTTCAGCAATATCAAAACTTCAAACAGATGAATACAGAAAATATGACCCACCTGTCGAACAATGCCAAAAAGAAAGGATGAAATAGGAACAACAACAACCCACGACAAGGCAGGACTCAACCCCAGCAGAACCAACCCACTGGGGGCAACTAGAACCAAGGGAATCAGAACCCCCAAGGGGGCAATAATAATAGGCGTCAAGGGAGAAATAAAAATACCATTAAAACCAACTTCCCTTGTGCCCTTTGTGGTGAGTTCGTCCATTACACTCATCATTTCCCCCAAATCACTGATTTCAAATGGTTGAAAGACTCAGGTAGTCTACCCCATCCTCCACCACCGCCTGCCCCTCAGCAGGCACCACACCAATACGTACAACAACCCCCCCCTGCCGTGCTGTAGAATCCTATTCCACATCAAGGTGTGATAAACACCCAACATGACACACATCATCCCCCACCTCCGGTGGGACAATACCTCAACCCAAACAATCCATTAGATCGCACAATTCTCCTCACTAATGAGGAAGAAATCCTTCTGCAAACACATAATCGTCAGTATCATGCACCTGTTGAGTCTGCTCCCATCCCTCCTGAGACAAACCCTACATCGACGGGACCCCCGTTGGTGATTCCTTGCCTTATCGTCGAGCCACCTCTTCGCATCCCTGTCATCCCATTGCGTAGGAATGTCCACAACCCACAGGCTAGGGCAGCTCATAACTATAGTTTGGTAGATGAATTAGCACAATCCTCGGCTACCATGTCAGTTTTGGAGGTCCTCCAGACTTGTCCCACTCAGCAGAAATCATTACTTTCTGCCTTGGGGGTAGTTGACCCCACAGATACCTAACTCATTACCTTTGATCTCGATAGCAGAGAACCTCGCCTTCCCGCCTTCATTGCTTTTCAAATACCACTAAAAATACATAACATCACAGTTCATCGGTGTATCATCGATGAAGGTGCATCTACATGCATTATGTCCAAATCTGTATGGCAGAAAATTGGTTCCCCCAAACTCATACCCTCTACCATCACCTTACGAGCTTATGACGGATGACCATCGTCTCCTGAAGGGATCTTCCAAAATGTCCTCGTCGAACTTGGGGGAAGGACTATTCTCATCAACATCAAAGTTATCAATGCCCCACTTGATTATAATATCCTTTTCGGTTGTAGCTACATGTACTCTATGAAGGCAGTGGCCTCTTTCGTCTTTCGGACAATGATGTTCCCCCACAATGGGAAGACTATTACTATTGACCAAGTCTCACATTACGAGCCTAACCCATCTGCCAACATTGATAACATTCTTCCTCTCATCCACATGAGCCATGACACATACCCACTCGTCGAGATGGGTCCTGGAATTTTCAAAGATCCATCATTGTTAGGAACTTACCATCGAGCACCACCTCTCCTTCATCCTTCCAATCAAGTATGCATCGTATTATCTAACGGAACTCATACAAAGGATACCCTTCCTCATACAAAGGCTTCTATCATATCTGATGTCCCACTAGTCGCAAAACTCCCCCCTCAAGAACCTTCTGCGAACTCGTCAACCTAACCAGTCCACGATTCCACCTCTCCCTAAGGACATATCCCAGTTTGGGAGATAGTTCCCCAAGCCATCACCCAAATCCCCTTCTTTTACCCCCCACCAGGCATCAAAGCTTTCCAGGTAGATGCAACACTTACCCTACCTAATATGGTGTTAGAAATTCTATTTTGGTATTTACATCCACTAGAGATGGTCCCTCGACCATCCCTTCCCCCCCAAATAGAAGGAATCCCCATGATGATTCCCATACTTACTCCCACCATACCCTCTACACCCCCACTCACTAACCCCCCTGCCACAGCTGGGGGCAGGAGAAAGAAGAAGGAGCCCACAACTCCACTTCCTCCACACATCCAACCTCCTTGCACACTATGTGAGAAAGAGGGACACCAAACCAACAACTCCCCCTCTCTACCAAAGTTACAGAATTTGATTCCACTCAATCAAACTCCCCCAACACTCACCACAATAGCCAGTACTGCCACTACCACCCCCCTTTCTAGTACTAAAGGGTTGAGAACCAAATTCACTTGCGCTATATGTTCAGAATATGGCCATTATACCCACCATTGCCTAGCACTACCACTCTTTCGATAGACATTAGCCGCAGTACTCCAAAGCTTCTAGAGCAACACCAGTCTTGCTATGTCCTCCTTAACAAGTATCACTGACATCCGTTATGTCACCACTTCAGTCAATGAACGTATGAGATGCCCTTTCTCTCTATGTGAATCATTAGATCATTTTACATACCAATGTCCTATGATCATTGAATATAGGAAATGCCAATTGACCCTTCTTCAATGACCCACAGAATCAATAATTAACCTTACCTCGTCAATAGAGGTTCTTCATGTCATTTCTCCCAAACCTGAGGCCCTTCCAATGCCTCCATGGTTCTTAGATGACTTATCTGAGGATTCACCCCCCAATCCCCCCAACTCTTCCTCTCATTCCCCTATGGATGTTTTACACCCAACTACCAGAGGTACTCCTCAGTACTTCAACATTTGGTTTATTTCAAGTGAACCATCACCACCTCCTTGTGTTGTTCCCCCTGCTTCTTCATCACCCAGAGGAAGCCACATGACAACAGTCACCGATATCACTCTTCATGACCCCTTGTATTCCTGTCACTTCCACTGTGAAGAGGAAATACTTGAAGAGTTAAACAACCTTGAATACCCATGGGATGCACTACACCACCGCACACTCTTCTTCCCACAGGAAACCTCCACGCCTCATAAAAAACACCCCATCTACACGGTCGAAACCAAAGATTTTATCCCCTCAGGGCTTGTCGACTGGTTCAAGAACCCCATTCCTGCCCCTGATGCTTTTAAAGAAGGCAACATGGCCAACATTTCCCCGACCATTAAAATCTACATTTCCATAAAAAATGGCATCGTCGAGGAAATCACCATTGGAGCTGCTTGCACTCAGGAAATCACCACCTATAAAGCCCTCTTCCAGGAATATCATGATATTTTTGCCTGGTCATACACAGAAATGCCTGGCCTCGATTCCTCTATTGTTGAACATCGCATCGACACCTGGCCCAACATTACACCAGTTCGTCAAAAACAACGACCGCTACACCCATCCACAGCAGCGGCCATCAAAGACAAAATTGACAAATTACGCGCTGCTGGCTTCATTTACCCCATCGCCTATACATCATGGGTTTCCAACCCTGTACCCGTTAAAAAAAAATAGGGCACTATCCGCGTCTGCACGGACTTTCGCGATCTCAATCACACATGTCCCAAAGACAACTTTCCAATGCCTTTCATCGATCAAAGTATCGACGACTACACAGGCCACGAGGCTCTATCCTTCATGGACAGATTCTCTGGTTATAATCAAATTCAAATTCACCTAGCCGAACAGTATAAAACCGCATTCACTACCCCTTGGGGTACTTTTTCATATCGTGTCATGCCTTTTGGCTTAAAGAATGCTGGCGCAACTTTCCAACAGGCTATGACATACATATTTCACGATCTGGCTCATATCATCCTCACATACTTGGATGACCTCATAGCTCGATCCAAGAAATGCACCCAACATCTTGATGATTTACAAATCATCTTCCAACGGTGTCTTCAGTACAACATCCACTTGAATCCCCTCAAGTGCGTTTTCTGTGTCACCACAGGGAGCCTCCTCAGATTTATCGTTTCCCAAAGTGGTATTACCATGGACCCCCTAAAAGTCCAAGCTATCACCAAAATTCCACCCCCCCGGAATTTACGTCAACTTTAGAGCCTACAAGGCAAAGCTAACTTTCTATGGCGATTTGTCCCAGACTATGCCATATGCGCACACAATTTCCTTCGCTTACTACCTCACAGCATGCCATTTCACTGGGATGACCATGCCCAACAATCATTTGATGATCTTAAAATGGTGCTCTCCAATGCCCCTTTAATTAGTGCATCTTACTACAATCGCGACTATATCCTCTACATATCAGCATCAACTGTGTCAGTAGTAGGAGTTCTCATCCAGCTAGGTGATGACAATCATGAGCATGTCATTTATTACGTTAGTAAAAACCTATCAGGGCCACCCTTGAAGTATAAACAAAAAGAGAAACTTGCTCTTACAGTCATCCTTGTAGTTCAGAAACTGCGCCACTACATTCTGCTTTGCCCAACCAAATTTGTAGCAGATTCCAACCCTATGAAATACATGCTCAGTCATCGGCAAATTAACGACAAATTTTCTCGATGGATCATTATCCTTCAGGAGTACGATTTAGAATTCTCAACACCCAAGAGAAAGAAGGCCCTCATTCTCGCCGAACTTATCACGACCCTCCCCTCTGACACCCCGAGTGCCCCTATCAATACCGACTTTCCCGAAGAACACCTCTTTTACATCACTTCGGATGATCCTTGGTACAATGACCTCCTTGTCTACCTCCGAACTCAAAATTTTGGTAACCACCTTTCATGAGATGATCATCGTCGTATTCACCATTAGGCCCCTCGCTACCTCCTCATCAGTGACATCCTATACCGACGGGGAGTCGACACCATTCTTCGTCGACGCCTGACCATTGACGAGGTCGATAGAGTCTTGAATGACTGCCACAATGGTGCATGTGGGGGCCATATTTCGGGAATATCCACTGCTCAGAAGATTATCTGAGCAGGTTACTTTTGTCCTACCTTGTTTCATGATTGCATTCACATCGTGAAACGATGTGAGCAATGTCAGCTTTACACCAATAAAGCCCGAGCTCCCCCTGCTCTTCTTCATCTAGTCATCACTGCCCACCCTTTTTGTAAATGGGGCATCGAATTCATGACTTGTAATCCCCCCTCCAGCAATGGTCACAAATACATTGTTGTCGCAGTTGATTACTTCACCAAATGGGCAGAAGCTATTCCCACCTTCAACAACACCGCTGACACCGCAACGCGTTTTTTCTTTAACTACGTCATATCTCGCTTTGGAGTACCACTCCAACTTGTTTTCGATCATGGGAAACACTTCAAGAATGAGATCTTCGTCGAACTCTCATCTCGGTTAGGATTCTCTCACGAGTTTTCCTCACCATATTACCCTCAGTCTAACGGACAGGTTGAAGCAGTTAACAAGGTCCTCAAGACCATGTTATAGTGCATGGTTAATAAACATAAGACCAATTGGCATCACATGTTATTTTCTGCGCTATGGGCTTACCAGACGGCTTTGAAAACAACTACTGGGTTCACACCATTTCATCTAGTCCATGGGGTTGAGGCCACTCTTCCCATTCTGTGCGAAATTCCCACCCTACGCACCACAATTGAGCTATTACCCGACACTGCTCCAATGGAGCAACGCTTGCTGAACTTAGAGTCTCTAGATGAAGATCATCGATCCTCATTACAGAGCAATGAGGAAGTTAAAAAATGATCAAAAGCTACATTTGATCGCCATGTCAACCTTTGCTCATTTCGTGAAGGTGACCTAGTCCTGGCCTACGATATCGCTCATGATACCTTTGGCCATGGCAAATTCGAGTCACTCTGGCATGGCCCATACATTATCCAACATTTCCTTACCAAAGGCACATACATCCTGGACTCTCCTAAAGGCCTCTCTCTCAAAGAACACATCAATGGGTTATACTTAAAGAAATTTTATGCTCAAACATAGTCATTCTACTTTAGGTTCTTTCTTTTATAGTGTTTTAAATCTTTTTTCCATCCCTCAAGTCTAAACTATCATTTGTTCTATTGACAGATGCTTCCTCCATCGGCCTACCACATCGGTTACGTTGACGACACCAGCCGTTGGACATAAAATCTCGCTTCAGCCACTTGGGCTCTCTACACCCTCTCACATGACATGATCCATTCAAGTGGCATATGTTTGGGGTCAACGACCAACAACCAAGCAGAATACACTGCTGTCATTGGCCTCCTGGCTGATGCCCATCATCATAGTATTTGTCACCTTAGCGTCTTTCTCGACTCTCAACTAGTCGTTCTCCAGCTCAAGAATGTGTACTGCGTATGCGATCCTTGCCTCTTTCACAAATACCTATAGGTTAGAATTTTATCTCGACATTTTGATTCCATTACATTTACACATATTGCAAGACAATTGAATCAAATTATAGATAACCTAGCTAATATTGTGTTAGATTGGCATATCTCACATCAAGCTACCACTACACATACATAAACATATCAACAACCTGTCATAGCATATATATATTAGACATCATCAATACATTAACAAAACACATGTAAACACCACATAGATCTCAAAATGTATACTCATGTATATATCGAAAGGTTCATCGTGCCATCCAAATGTTTACATACAAAAATACAAATATCCGCAGGCCAATGAAGCACCTCGGTACAAAATGGGCTCACCAGCCTATATACAAAAAATACATCAATACATAGAGCACAACTCATGGTGCCTCTAAAGCACCACCGCCTGCCCCTCCCTCAGGCAGTGGCGGCCCACCACCACCTACCCCTCCCTCAGGCGGTGGTTTCCCACCCCCTACCAGTCCCTCCTGCCACAACGGTAGTTGTTCGGTCATCGTAGCACCAACTACTACTTCCCATCGTACTATAGCCCGCCATGGTGGCAGAATCCCCACACATTTCTCTAGGATACCCTCATCCTAGATGCAAGACCACATGCCCTCAGGCACGTCCTGCAACACTGCCTCCAGGCGACAAAGTATGTCCTCAAAATCTACTTCGACAACTATCAGAGGAGCATGTGATGGCCCAACACCAGGGTCATCAAATCGACATCTCCTCGCTGCCCTCTCCAGATCAGCTAGTTGCACCATGGCGTCCTCACACCGACGTCTCTCTCCCCGTGACAGTCTCTCTGGCTCCTAATGAGTCGACGCTCTCTGCAACTCCAACTCGCGCCCGCGAGGTGCCACATATACACATACAAACAAGCAACATATAACATCAACATCTATATCATATACATATGTCATGCTATCTCAAAGCACAAAAAACATATATATCAACATCATCAACATACCTCGGTGGTCAAACACCTCCCCTGGAGGTAGCACCATGTTCGGATCCTCTCGGAAGTCAACCCCGGCATAGGGGTACCAGAATATCACCTATGACATTTTCCGCCATACTTGCGCCACCTCCACAGTAAAGAAGTGGCCACCCTTTCCATCACCATGGTGAAGCAAAACAGTCAACCACCACCTCATTCGCAGCTCTCGTACCCCAGGTGCACCAAATAAAATCCTAGGGCGCAACATCGACACCCTCTCCAGAAGCCAGGCCACCAGGATGGACCCAAAGGAAAACTCTCTAGTATCCATGGACCGACAGTGGTCCAGCTGCCCTACCATCCTGGCATGCAGCGTAAGCCCCCAGGCGAAGTGCTCATCGACCAACACTCTCTCCATCACCATCAGGTGGCCACCACTAATCTGCTACATCTCCAATGACCCATAAACTCTCACAATCATCGCTGCTATACAACGATGCGCTAGGCCATCCATCGCCCCAATTCTCACAACAGTGTTGGACATAAAGTTTGGCCCTGAACAATATCTTCGACCAACCATCACTAATGGCATATCCCTCGATAGCACCAGCTCCACCGGTAGGGGTGTTCCCCGAAACGGGAGCCCAGTCAAAAAATATACATCCTCCACCACAGTGAAGGCAATTTTCTCTCCCCGCACTATGAAGCAATGCAAGTCTGGACTCCACATCCGGATAAGAAACTGCAGGAGATACTCCTGCACCCGTATCAATGGGCACTCAAAGAACTTCAGTAGCCCACAGGCTGCCAAAGTCGCACGTACACCTGGCTCCTCAATAGCCACGACGTCTCGCAGCTAGGACCAATCCCGCTCTCGCCAACCAATCGACATCGTGCACAAAGCTCACCTACAACCACATAAAACAGTCCTACGTCAACCACATGGACCATCAACAACATCAAAAAAGATAAGTTTTACACCTGTCAACCTTGCCTCAAAGGCGCGACTGTTTAACCCATAGGCGCACACACATGCACACCTGTTCACTTCACAGGCATGGACCTATGCGTGCTTGTTCACTACACAGGCACGCTTGAGAGCACGCCTGCCCATCCTTTCGGTGCACATACATGCACGCCTGCTCAATTTACTGAAGCGCTCAAATGCATGCTTTTCCAAAGCACAGCCACGCACACATGCACCGCTGTGCAGTGCACACCCTTTACCCTCTTACCAACACTCCCATGCGTGCCTATCTGGTGGGTAGGCACGCACATGTGCGCACCTACTTCCCGATCTCCCACGCACGTGGGGCCCACCCTCATCAATCCTCTGTACGACCCTCCGTACAACCCCTGCCCAAAAAAATGAAACCCTAATTCTATGTAGGATGATCATACCACTAACTTGAAGCTCACTGGTCCTTGATTGGATGCCTTTTCCTCCCAAAATCTCCTAATCTCCTCTGAATGCTTCTCGTCCAATCACTATAGTAGCAAGTACAAATGAGGTGGTAATGTGGGCCCTACAACTATATATAGGCCTTTTTTCCAAACTTCCACTCACTGTTCAGGGAGCTCCGGGCATCCATTTCTCGATCCATATTCAACCACAGGATCAACATCCCGTCATCTACATCACGACAGTCCATGGGCCTCTTTTCATCCTGAGCCCCCAGGATGCCATTTTTCATACCCTGATCAGGTACGCATGTGCATATTCAAAATTATCAAATACATGATCATATATTCGATTCTCTTCATATATTGTTCATGTCGGGTATTTGGTTTTCATGTGTGCAGGTACTTGGTAATCATACATCAACACAACCCCTTCAGGTATATACTTATCACTGGCATATAGTCATTCCCTCTGAATCTCCCTTACATTTCTAGTCACACCCTCTGACATTTGCCTCTAGGATCTCCATTTCTGTCTTTGCAGTACCAACACCTCCATTTGAATCTTTGGTACTATCACCCGGTAGCACTCTTACACACATGAGTTGTCCCATTCATAGCACCCTTTTGCACTTTTGACACTCATGCTGTTTTTTAAAACCCTTTAGGGATGGGAGTCCCAATAGTCTTACATCATGTCGCGAATCAGCCACATACTCCTTCTCCTCATTTTTCTATCTTTCCCAACGGACTCCCAGATTATCTCTCCACGGTTCTATTTTTGGACTTCACCTCCGCAGTAGCATGAACCCTCCATTTCATCCACAATCCATTTGCCCATCTACAAATTTCCCTTCATTTCACCTACCTCATACAGAAACCCACCCATGGGGCCCCCACCCTCCATCAGTTCTCTGAGCAAATTATGCCATACCCCGGCCAACCATATCACACTGGGGCATCTGTTTCTGTATTTGTACACTTCTCCTAAATTATTCTTTATTTATTGTACAAATGCCTTTGTTTCCAACAATTACCTTACCTTTTTGTCGTCACCTTTGGTGATCTTCTTCCCTTTTTTTTGGCCAAACGCAACCCATGTCACCCTTGGTTGGGGCACTACTTATCATCCACCCTTGACGACATCATCCATATCTTCAGAGAACCCCACATGCCACTTATCTCTGCCCTCTGAGTTTGTT
>JZKD02S2026653.1:221796-238999 GCA_000966675.3 Picea glauca
AATTTTTGAATCAAGTTGAGAGTTTGCCTTGTAAATATGTTGGATGCCCTCTTGGGAGTTTATGGCTTGCTGTAGATTTGATATATGACATATCTACTGAAGTTTAGTATTGGTTCATGTTTGAGGGATTTTGGTTGAGTTATGTTGTTGTAGTTATTGGTACATATAGAGGTTATATAAAAATGAGGTTCTAGCACTTGGTTTGAGGTATAGACTTGTGGTATAGTGTTTGAGGTATATGTGATCATATCAAATTGGTTGATGAGTATACGGTGACAAGTTTCTCAATGACATATTCGATTTCTACATTTGGCACTTATATTTCAGGGTGGTTGTACAGGGCAAGGACATGTGGTTGTAGCCACCTTCCGGTTGTAGCCAAAGAACATAGGGGGTTGTAGCCTCCTTCTGGTTGTAGCTAGAGAATTGGGGAGTTGTATATTCCCTCAGATTGTAGCCTGAGAAACTAGGGGGTTGAAGCCTCCTTCCAGTTGTAGCTGGAAAAAAAAGGAATTTGGTGCTCCCAATGAATGTAATTCTTAAAGACATATACGAAAAATCATTCTGTGGTTTTCTCCCACTTTGGGTTTCCACGTAAAACACTGGTGTACTGTGTATGTGTATGATTGCTCATTTTTTCATTGTTTATTTACTCTGCAACTATTGAATGATAATGCTACATTGATATAACACTTGCATTTTATGGTGAAAACGGATTAAATTTCTCTATTACTGATTCACCCCCCCTCTCAGTAATCCAGCAATTGGTATTAGAGTAGAGTCCTTCAGAAATTAGTTTAACCACTGAAAGGTAGATCATGGAGAGTAACAACATGTATAAAAATGGAATACCATAGTTTTATGGACAAAAGTATGCATTTTGGAGTAGAAGGATGAAAATATATATACAGGCACAGGGATTTGAAATTTGGCAATCAGTTGTAGATGGATACAAAGAACCAACAATTCCACTGACAAATGAAAGAGAAATAAAACTTGGGCAAAATAATTCCAAAGCCACAAATGCACTTCTGAATGGTATTTGTGAATCAGTATACACCAAAGTTATACATTGCAAATTCACTAAAGATACTTGAGACAAGCTTCAAAATATTTATGAAGGAGATTCAAAACTCAAAGAAGCAAAGATTCAAACTTACAGAGGTTAGTTCAAACAACTAAAGATGAAGGAATATGAGAATATTGCAGCTTACTTCTTATGAGTCGATGAAACAATAAATGCAATCATAGGATTGGGAGAAGAAATTAATGAATTTTTAATTGTTCAAAAGGTACCAAGATCTCTTTCTATGATATCTGATCCTAATATATCAGCACTAGAAGAAAGTGTAGATCTAGAATCAATAAGCATGGACAAACTACATGAAATATTTGCAGCGTATGAAATGAGAACTGAACAAGAAAATCCAGATATAAAAGAAGCAACCTTCAAAGCATCCAAAAGGCTAAAGAAAAAGGGAAATAAAAAGAGAAATAACATAGTAGCAACAATGACATCTTAGAAGACGATGAAGAAATGGCCAACTTTGTTAGAAGATTGAACAAGGGAACCAACAACAAATATAAAGTAAGTTTCCATTGATTTTTTTTAATTGTGATGGTATTGGTCATTTTGCTAACAAATGTACCCATAATAAAAATAAGAGGAATGATGAAGATTACTCAAATAGAAAACAAACATATAAATGAAAAATTACCACAAAGAAAGCTTTCAAGAAAATCTTATGCACCAAAGAAGACATCTCCTCATCAGATGAAGATGAAGTCAGTGACAGTGAGACAGAAAGAGTTCTATTCATGGCAATAAAATAATTTGATAAAGAAGACATCGAAGAATAATATGAAGAGGCAGAAGTTGACTATCGATAAGAATTGTTGTGTGCCATAGAAGTTATAATAAGAGAAAATAATAAAAACAAGAAGCTACAAGCATAACTAGACAAGAAATAAGACACTCAGGAACTAGAACAAATGATCACAAATTTGAAGTTTCAAATAGAATAAGATAAAATAATTGAAGAAGCACTCAAAGAAAAACTAGAAGAAAGAGATAGGATCATTGGAAATTTGGAAGCAAAGATTTTCACATTAAGAAAGGATCTTCAAAAGAAAAATATGCAGAACAACTCAAAAGTTTTGGATGATATTATTAGCAGTCAAAAGCCTCATCATGACAAGTCCAGACTTGGATGCAATAAGACAGAAAAGGGATCAAGCTCCAAAAAAATAGAACAACAAGCATATCTAAAAAGCTATGCAGAAACAATCAAAGGGGATAGGAAGACCTACAAGGAAGATTACAGGGACACTCCTCCACCAAGAAGATTCATATTTCATAATCAATGACTGATAGAAACAAATATGTGTCGAGAAGAAGAATAATTCATAAGAGTAACTCCTTTCAAAAGATCTTCAACTCATAGGTATCAAACTATCTTTTTTGGTTTATGTTATGAATGAAATAATTTTGGACATAAACTTGTGAATTGTAGATCTAACAACAAGAACATAAACAACTTTGAAAGTCATACACAAAAGGGTTATCCAAGAAGGTCTAGTGAAACACAGAAAATAAGTTACAACAAGTTTGAATCACTGAGCACTGAAGTGGAATGCTACAAGTGTAAGAACTTTGGACACACGGCCAAAGATTGGAGAATGACAATCCCTCCTAGAGAACCACAACAAAACAACAACAATCACAAACATGAATGTCAGAAGAGGACATGGATAAGAAAGCATAATCAATATAGCAATGAAGAATGCACACTCACTCTACAAGCTAAGAAGAAGAAACATGGTTGGTATGTTGACAGTGGATGTTCAAAACACATGATAGGTGATAAAGATAAGCTTCTTACATTAAGAAAGGAAAGAGATGGATTAGTCTCCTTTGGAAATGATGGTTCAGCTAAAATCATTGGAAAAGGCACAGTCAGAATTGGAAACAAGAATACCAAGGCATAAAATGTTCTACTAGTAGACTATATGAAACATAATATTCTAAGTGTAAGTCAAATGTGTGACCAAGGTCATAAAATTACTTTCAATTCACAGAAGTGTGATATACGAAAAGAAGGTTCAGGAAAATTGATTGAAACAACTGTAAGAAATTCAAGCAACATATATGTACTAAGTGAAATTGGAAATGAAAAGTGTTGTCTAGGAAAGGAAGATGAAGGCTGACTATAGAACAGAAGAATGGGTCACACACACTTTGAAAACCTTGTCAAAGTCATCAAAAAGGAAGCCATTAGAGAAATTCCCCATCTCACGAAACTAACCAACACTTTATGCAAACATTGTCAACATGGAAAGAAAACAAAGAACAAGTTCAAATCAAAGGAATACTCAACGAGAAGACCACTAGAAATTGTGCATACTGATCTAGTTGGACCAACTACAACAAAGGGTTTGAAAGGCAAGAAATAATTTATGTTATTAGTTGATGATTATACAAGAATGAATACAATTTTCTTTCTCAAGAATAAGCCATGTTGGCATAGGGGCAGACTGAGGGTTCAACGCTTCAACAACGCACCAAAAAAACCCTAACTACCCGCCCTTTTAGAAACAACCGTGAAGCAGGAGAAGTCTCACCTGAGGTAGAAGCAGAGGGGATACAGGACGTGGGTGTCTGTAACCAAGATGGGACACATATCTGTGATAATAACACTTCACAGAGTACTCTATTAACACTTAGGAACGGCATGCATTAGTTCATTAGTCCTATTAACATCGCAGATCATACCCAAAGATAGATTGGCACAATAACAATGAGAATATATCCATAACACTTAGCATCATAAGTTAGATATAACATCCATTCATCCTTAACACAAGTAAATCACTAGGAAACATCAGATCTATCTATCATACATAATAACAAAGAAATTAAGCATATCAATACATAAATAACATAGCACAAAGCAAACCAAAGACACAAGATATATGTGATTCACCCTAGTGTGGGGCTACGTCCACCAACTGCTTCGTCTTGTTTATTATTCTTCAATCTCTTACATTCATCTTCTCATGTGCACTAAGACACAGAGCCAAGATTCACATCAGACAAGAGATATGTGCACTGAGCACCATATCCTCCTTCCCAAAACTAGTTCAAGGCACAAAGCCAACTTATCTATCGAGCACAAAGCCTTACATACACATTCTATTGCACAAAGCAACCCGAAACTACTTTCACTTAGCTACCAAGACTTCACTCTTACATTTCCTAGCTTGCTACTTCTATCATACATTCTTACTTATTTATACTTTTACAATCCCTTACAAAAATGCCTAATCATGGGTGAACCCATGGGACGACATCCATTAACCCATTACAAAAACCCTAAGAAACCCCTTGCTGGGTCCACATAGTCCACAAAACAAGTGAGATTCGTGATCTCGGCTCTACCTGGGTGCTCCATCTTCAACCAGTCTGTCAAATTCCAAAAAATGGTCAAACATAACAAAGGTTTCCTAAAAACTTGGTCGAGGGCCAACATGCCCCCAACACTCATCTGTGACTCTTCCCAATTCACTCAGTTCTGGTCAATGCTACTTAGAAGGCCTCGAGCTTCACTCGACTTGTTGCTTCGCCTGAGCCTCCTACTCAATGAGTTCTTGGGATCATTTTCTCTGTAACAAGCCCTTCCAGGTGTTATTCTGCTATCGCAACCACTTGGTTCAATTGCGAGCCCTGTCCCTCAATCTCTTCAAACATCGTGTAGGCTTCGTCTTGCACTGATTGCAGCTTCTACATGAATTCCATTACTCTGCTCTGGATGGAAATAATTTGTTTTTGTACCATGTGCTGCTTCTGGGACCTCTTCATTCTTTCAATTGTGGTGAGAATCTTCATCTATGCATGTACTGACAATGCCTACTGGTGCGCCTCCTGTAACTACGCTTCCAATTTCCTTAGCTCTGGATCATTTGCGAGGTGTTCATATGTCTACATGCTTATATCGATCAACTGTTTTCACTCTGAGGTGAGGGATTTGATCCTTCCTACTACATTATTGGCGGCTACCTCTCTCTAGTCATGCACTTCTTATAGGGTTCTTGACACTGCTTGAGCCTCCAATTATGCTATCCTAGCTTGAAGCTATTGGATGGTCTCAACGAGCTTCACTACTTGAGCCTCAAGTGACTCCTGGTCCTCTCATGCCAAACATGGCACATAGAAACATGCTTTATTCACTACCTCTTTGACTATGGCCTATTTTGTGAGCAACTGCTCCTTTTCTTTCTATAGCTTCACTTTGTCCTCCTGGATTATCGCTTGAAAATCTTATTTTTCATTTTCATTGGTGGTTACACAGTACCACGCTACACGTAATTGTTCTAAGGCTTCATCCTTCTCTTGTTTCAAGGCTTTTGTAGCCTTCTCCTTCTCCTCTTAGAATTTCTGAAGTTGATCCTTTGTTGCATCTGCAAGTCTTCTCAATTGGGCTAGTTCATCCCCCAATTCCACAATCTATGACAAGGAAGGCGTAGTAGGTACTGCGCAGATTAATTGAATAGATTGCTATATTTCCTTTAGTTCCTTCTCGAATCTTCCGTATAGCTCGTCATGCTTCACTCCATATCTTTGCAATATTTCCTTGAATGCATCCTCCATGGCTCCACATACTAGACTTATATTGTCTTTTGTGAGCATTGCCTCTAACTGGGGCTTAATGGCATGCGTCTTCTTTCTTGTTGAAGGTTTCTTTGGAGAAACCTTCCTCTTCTATGGTGTTATTGTTTCAACAGGGGGATTGTTCGGTGGTGTAGCTTCACCTTCTCCTTGGTTTTATCCTTCATCCCTCCTCCCTTTCCATTTGATTGGTCTTCTCGTCCTCCTCTTGCAGGTGAGCCAGATCCATTTTATTTAGAGGCGTTGTCCTCCTCATCGGTCTCTATATTCTGGACGTCTTCCTGCTTCTTCTTCTTCTTCATCCCGCTGGTATGTCAAAAATGATTGACTTGGGTGACCAAGGGGATTCCTATGATGTCAGTGTTGGAGAGTTCTGCATCAGTGACATGTGCCTGAAATTCCTACGACCACTCCTTCATAATATGCTCCATGTCTTTATTTTTCAGTTTGTAGTACGATTGTAGTTCTTCCTTTCTCTCATCTCTGCACGCAATGATATAGATAAAATGTGTATCTATGTGGAACTTGGCTATCGGTCTGTACTAGTGCAAGGTACACAATTTCATGCATGGGAATGACTCAATGGAAACCTTCAGTTTTTGATAATATGCATGGAACACGATGTTCGATTTCCATTTCTTTGACATGTCATTGGTGGAACACAATGTAGAAAACCTGGCAGGAAATGACTCTGATGGTTCGATCTCTGGAAATGTGTCTCCTTCAAGAATTTTCCAGGTGACAAATGTGATCAACACGATCAGTCAGCTGAAGTGGAACTCATATCCCAAATATTGAGCTTCATGACAGTCCTTCTCGATTTCATTGACGAGGTAACTCACCCAATTCATCTACATTCCCTCCACACATTTTCCTTCAAGGTCCACCATGAAGCCGATGACTTGTGTGGGGCATTTCTTCCTTATGATCTTGCCAACGATGAGTTGGAAAGCGAGGTGTGCTGCACCATTCTGGATAGAGGATACCTTGTAGCCTCTCTTTCCCTTTTCAACTTCACCATAAGCCTCCTTGATATGCTATGCTAGGGAGTGGTCTGAAGCCTTCTCTAGATAAAAATACTGAGGGTCAGGTCCCTTCATGCTTAATCTTGTAATCTGGTGGATCAGTACTGGATCCACAATAATCCTCTAGTCGAGCCACATGTATCCACCATGATAGCATGCCAAGAGGAGTTTAATGCAAGCGTTAACCTCCTGGTGGTGGCCAAAATGGGGAATATTCATCACGTTCATCACAGTGGACTATGCCAGTTCCTTAATCCATTGCTGGAAGACGATGCGAGGCTTCTTCCCAGTTGAATTCATCAGGTAGCAGTGGGGCACTAGCATAGCATAGTTCTTTCTGTCACCCAGATTAAAATCGTTGTTCTTAAGTAGTGGGATCTATCCTAACTGACTCCTAACTACATGTATTGCTTTTGGGATGTACACAATGATCATAGTGTACTCATAGTCTTGTGGGATGTTGTCATGGTTAACTGCACCAGCCGAAGGTGGGATATAGTCTGGTAAGATCAAGGAGATCTGCTTCACATTAGCCAGATTACTACGATCCTTACTTCGTTGCTCAGTCGTGGGGTTAACACAGACATAACGTCGTCCAATCAAAGGGGAAGCCTGTAGTCCCCTGGTTGATGATGCCTGTACTCCTTAAGATAAGGATTTATCATCCATTAGCTTGTTGAGGACTTCCTTGACTTACTTCTCTAATGCACTAGGTTTGCCCGACATTCTCACTGTTAAACAAATAGGTCGTGGTAGGCGAATAGATAGCAGGGTAGACAAACAAACAATGACGTCTAGTTTATGATAACAAAACTCGACATAGAATCAATTATCTGTTATCTCAGTTAATCATGGGTGACAAAAAGTGGTCCCAGTTCAATGTCCGACGGGTTAAATAAGTAGGTCCTCGTAACAGATGCTTCTAATGGGCAGGAATGCTTCCATCAATGCAAATCTGTCTGTTATGGCATGGTCTCAATGTCCTAAAAGCGATCCATCTACCCATAAATTCATTTCCTAGCCATCCCAGAGCGTCATTCTAATGGTTGGGGTGCCTCCAATGGTCATATAGCTTCACCAGGGTGAATTCCCATTCTGCGTGGTCCTGCTGTTCTAGTGAGGTTCAAATCCTGCAAACCTACCTCCTGCGAGGTTTTAGTCTGTGAAGTCTTCCATATGTTCTCTGTAACTTCCTGTAGTTTTTCCAACTTGGATTTCTTCTTACTAAGCTTCCTTTCCTTCTTTCCTGTGATCTGCATCTCTCTAAATGTTTATGGAATCCTCTTTCCATTCTTGTTCTTATCTTCTCCTAGTGAAGTGACTTCACATTACTGTTGTGCTCTCAAAGGGTCTGAAGTTAATATCCCTTCTCTTACTACTTCATGGGTGGATATACTTCTTTCTTGCATGGATAGGTCCTTCAAACCTTCTTTCATTCTTTCAACCTTGCTGCTAATTCTCTTGCCTTCTGTTGCTTTGACTTATCCTCTCGTTCTTCTATTAGTTGGTCTATTTTTCTAGCTATGGAATCCCTTAGTTCTTGCTTTTTCTTTTCTGTAGCTTCTTCCTCTCCTTTCCTTCTAATTTGATCCTTCTCAATCCAAGTCTTACCTAACAAAAGTGGGAAAGGGGCATTGTTCTCAACAAACTTAATGACTTCAAATTCTTCCTCAGTCGATGTTCCATGCACAATAATAGGTATATTAGTAACTCTTCCACATAGGGTTATCATCTTTCCTTTAAACAAGCCTATTCTTCTCAATGAAGGTACCACAGTAAGATTTCCCAAAATTTCCCAAGTTTCTTCTGTCATAATATTTACTTGTGTTTCTTCATCCAAGATACAGTCTATGTCGAAGTCTTCTATTCTTATACTTATGCGCTGTTTTACTTTCAGGATCCTTGGTAAACTGACATCTTTGTGATCATTCATTGTTTCTTTCAACTATAATAACATAGTCTGATCTTTCTCTGATTATTTCTCTTTGTGATTCTCTAACATTCTCTTAGTCTCTTGACTTCCTTCATAGTTTTCTTGTCTCATGTTCATTCGTTCAACTTTAGCAATAATATTTGGACAATCCTCAACCTCATGACCAACAATTTTACAACAAAGACAAATAGGACCTGTACCAGGGCATTCCTTAGCAAGATGTCCCAGTCTTTTGCAGTTATAACATAATTTCAATCCTCTCTTTCTTTTAAATGTTCCCCAACCTCTTCTGTACTGCACACTAGGATCACAGTGCTGGACCTGCAATCTGCAAAAATTCTTTCTAGGTTCCTGCATCTAATTATTAGTCCAAAAACTATTTCTATGCATATGAATACCGTATCTTTCTTCATTTCTGTTATTTTTACTTAGATCAAATATTTCTTCCAACTGCGGCCTATCTTTCAGACTAGGACATAATCTATTAAACATGCCTAAATTCATGCTTTCAAAACAAAAATTTCCACTTATCTTACTCTTATCAAAGCACAAAGCTTTACGTCTTTTAAGATCTTACCTCTTTCATTCATATCATATTTCTTTCTTAGCAAAAATCTTTGCAAGTCAAGTAGGGTACTGCGCACTTCAACAATAGATCTATGCACAAAGATTATCTTTTCTTTACTTAAGTTCCTAGCAATCATAGTTTTAGGTCCCGACAATGGAACCATTTGTTGGCATAGGGGCAGACCCAGGGTTCAATGCTTCAACAATGCACCGAAAAAACCCTAACTACTAGCTCTTTTGGAAACACCTGCGAAGCAGGCGAAGTCTCACCCAAGGTAGAAGCAGGGGGGGTTACAAGACGTAGGTGTCTATAACCAAGATGGGACAGAGATCTGTGATAATAACACTTCACAGAGTACTCTATTAACACTTAGGAACAACATGCATTAGTTCATTAGTCATATTAACATCACAGATCATACCCAAATATATATTGGCATAGTAACAATGAAAATATATCCATAGAACTTAACATCGTAAGTTGGATCTAACATCCATTCATCCTTAACAAAAGTAAAGCACTAAGCAACATCAGATCTATCTATCATACATAATAACAAAGGCAATAAGAATATCAATACATAAATAACATAGTATAAAGAAAACCAAAAACACAAGATATACGTGGTTCATCCTAGTGTGGGGATACTTCCACCAATTGCTTTGTCTTATTTATTGTTATTCAATCTCTTACATTCATCTGCTCCTGTGCATTAAGACACAGATCCAAGCTTCGCATTGAAGAGGAGATCTGTGCACTGAGAGCCAAATCCTCCTTCCCAAAACTAGGTCAAGGAACAAAGCCAACTTCTCTATCAAGAACAGAGCCTTACATACACATTCTGTTGCACAAAACAAACTGTAACTACTTTCACTTAGCTACCAAAAATTCACTCTTACATCACTTATCTTGCTACTTCTATCATACATTCTTACTTATTTATACTTTTATAATCCCTTACAAAAATGCCTAATCATGGGTGAACCCATGGGCCAACATCCCTTAACCCATTAAAAAAAACCTAAGAAACCCCTTGTTGGGCACACATAGTCCAAAAAACAAGTGAGATCCTTAATCTCAGCTCTGCCTGGGCACTCCATATTCGACCAACCTGTTGAAGTCCAAAAAGTGGTCAACCCTGACCAAGGTTTCCTCAAAACTTGGTCGAGAGCCAACAAGTCAGAAGCTTTTGAAAAATTCAAGGTCTACAAGGAAATGGTTGAAAATGAAATGGATTCAAAAATCAATTGTTTGAGATTTGATAATGGAGGAGAGTTCACTTCAAAGTAATTTATGGACTACTGCAACAAACATGGAATAAAAAGGCGATTATCCATTGCTAGGACACCTCAACAAAATGGAGTTGTCGAAAGAAAGAACATGACAATACATGAAATGGATCGAACAATGCTAATGGATTCCAAATTGATAGATATCTTTTGGACACATGTAGTGCACACAAAATTTCACATTAAAAACATAGTAGTTCTCAGAAACAACACTGACAAACCTCCCTACAAGCTATGGAAAGAAATACCAACAAATGTGAAGCACTTCAGAGTATTCAGAAGCAAATTCTACATCAAAAGAGAATATGGAAGAATGAGAAAGTTTGAGTCTCGTGTGGACAAAGGAGTACTTTTTGGTTACTCAAGTAGAAGGAAAACATACAAGTGTTACAATCTGAGGTTGAACAAAGTTGTGGAAAGAATCAATGTAACAATTGATGAAATAGGTGGATGAGAATTAAAGGAAGAAGAAAATGAATCAATGGAATTTTTTTATGAAGAAGAAGTAGAAGATGAAGAAGTATAAGGGGAAGATGAAGAGGATCAAAAAGAAGTAGAAGAGAAAGCTCAACAAGTGTCTCCAAATAAACCTAAAAAACGAGTACAGAAGAATCATCCTTCAGATCAGATTATCAGAAACAAACATGCAAGAGTTGACACTAGAAGAAGAATCTATTCACCATAACAAATGCACCTAGCACTCTCATCTACGGTTGAATCAAACAGTTTTGAAGAGGCTAGCAAGGATGAAGTTTGGAATAAAGCCATGGATGAAGAATTGGATCAAATAGAGAAGAATGACACTTGGGAATTGGTTCCAAGACCAAAGAATAAGAATTAGATTGACACAAAGTGGATATTCATAAATAAATTGAATGAATATGGACATGTTACAAGGAACAAATCTAGATTGGTATGTAAAGGATACATACATGTTGAAGGAATCGACTTTGAAGAGAAATTTTTCCCAGTTGCCAAAAAGGAAGGAATCTGATTGCTTTTAGCTTATGCATGCTCCAATAATCTTAAAGTGTATCAGATGGACGTGAAATCAACTTTTCTGAATGTGGAACTTGAATAAGAAGTCTACATCGAACAACCAAAAGGATTTCAGTTGTCAGAGAACGAAAATTACGTGTGCAAATTGAAGAAGGCCTTGCATGGTCTAAAATAGGGTCTTAGAGCATGGTACTCTAGACTGGATAAATATCTACAATAGGAAGGGTTCAGAAAAGGAAGTGAATACAACAACCTCTACATCAAGGTAACTCAAGGTAGTATTTTATTAATTGAAATTTATGTTGATGATATTGTTTTTGGAAGTACTAATGACAGGTTATGCCAGAAATTTGCAAAGGATATGAAAAATGAATTTGAAATTTCATTACTTGGAGAAATATCCTTCTTTCTTGGTCTTCAGATATGTCAAATCAACCAAGGAATTTTTATTTCTCAAACTAAGTATATCAGAGAAATGCCAAAGAGGTTTGGAATGGAAGATTGAAAACTAGTTACCACGCCTATGCAAACCAGTTTTAGGTTGAGCAAAGATGATGATTCAAAGTCTACAGACTAGAGGCAATATAGGTCAATGATTGGTATCTTACTATATGTGAAAACATCCATGCCATATGTAATGCAGGCAGTTGGACATGTGGCATGATTTCAAGTAGCACTAAAGGAATCACATGTATTAGCAGTAACGAGTATTTTAAGATATCTCAAAGGAACAAAAGAGTTTGGATTATGGTATCCAAAATGAAATGATATATCACTTATTGCCTACATAGATGTAGATTTGGCAGGTTGCATTGATGACCGATGAAACACCAGTGGAGTATCATTCTACTTGGGTGAGTGTTTAGTATCATGGATAAACAAGAAAAAATCATCAATATCCTTATCTACAACTGAAGCATAGTATATTGCAACAACAACATGTTGTACATAGGTTATATGGATGAAACAAACTCTGACAGATATACAGGTTGAGTATGATGAGCCCATTCCAATTTATTGTGATAATACAAGCACCATCAGTATCTCAAAGAACCCGGTGATGTACTTCAAGACCAAGCACATTCCAATCAAGTATCACTTTGTATGGGAACATGTTACAGAGAAGAACATCATATTTGAGTATGTGGGCACAAAAGAACAAGTGTCAGACATCTTTACAAAACTACTTCCATGGGAATACTTAGAGTATCTTCGCCAGAGACTCAGAGTAATTTATACTCCAAAATGAATTCTTTTGAATGCTTATCTTATATGTCTTAGACTTACATGAGGAAGCACCATAAAGAGGGAAGTTCAGGTTGGGAGACCAGTTTCAGGAAGAGTTTAGTCAGGGGGAGTATCCCCAAGTACGATTCAGTAAGGGGGAGAAACCCTATATGTAAAGATACCTTTTCCATTGATGAAAAAGGGGGAGAAATTTATCAGATGCAGAGCACAAAGGCATGGTTCCAAGGGGAGTGATGGTCACAAGAAGAACATGAGTGATATGAATTCAATATTGCATGACATGACTTCAATATTGCATTAGAATGTTGCCATCAATTCCAAAGGGGGATATTGTTGATTAATTGGGTTGGTTGTCATTGATGTCAACCCTTGAAGAAAGTCCGGTAGAAAATTTCGGAAGCACAAAGGTTTGGGTAATGGACCCAAGTTTGTTTGATGAATAATTGTATGAGTTTTGATATATTTACAAGTAAAAATATTCTAGATGGATAGTACATGTCATGCATTTCTGGTGGTATGTCTAACGTCACATAAATCCTCACGGTTAGAGAGTTATGGCCATGTGAAGTTGGAGAACCCTCATGAGTCATCTAGAAGCCCCAAAAGGTCAAAGTAGTCTAAGTGTTTGCAAAGAAGAAATTGTTTAAATAATAAAGTGAAGTGATGAGTGCACTATAAGTTAGAGAGGATGCAAAATAAATTATTTAAATAATAAAGTTAATGAAGAACTTACTAATTATGGAAAGTGGTTAAGTTAAGTGGACAAGTGGTTATGAGTGGGTTAACCCTAAAATAAGGAAAGTGGGTTAAGATGATTAGAAGGTAACCCCTTGAGGAAGGTACATAAAAGTACAAATAAGGGGCAAGGGTCTCTCATTCAAATGACACTTCAATATCATTGAATATATGTTTTGTGAAAGGCTATTTGGGAAGGTATTGAATATCTATTTTTGTGAAGGTTTATTTGGACAAGTATTATTGATAGAGAAAAATTGTGGTAGAAAAAGTGCAGTAGGAAATGTGCGGCAGAAAAAGTGCAGGAGGAAAAGTGCGATAGAAAAAAGTGCAGCAGAAAAAGTGTGGGAGAAAAAGTGTGGAAGAAAAAGTGCAGAAAGAAAAGTGCGGAAGAAAAAGTGCGACAGGAAAACTGCAATAGAAAAAATGTGGTGGGAAAAGTACAGTAGGAAAAGTGCAGTAGGAAAAGTGTGGAAGGAAAAGTGCAGTAGAAAAATTGCGACAGAAAAACCATGGAAGAAAAAGTGTGGTAGAAAAAGTGTGGCAGAAAAATCACAGCAGGAAAAGTGTGACAGGAAAAGTGCGACAGAAAAAACGCAGTAGAAAAAAGTGCAGCAGAAAAATCGCGGTAGTGGATTTGTGGCAGCAAAATCACGGCAACAAAACACTACAAGAAAAAAAAAAGGTATGGTTCTCATATGCGTAGTGTTGAATTTATGAATCAAGTTGAGGGTTTTCCTTGTAAATATGTTGGATGCCCTCTTGGGAGTTTATGGCTTGTTGTAGAGTTGATCTGAGGAAGATCTATTGAAGTTTAGTATTGGTTCAGGTTTGAGGGATTTTGTTTGAGGTATGTTGCTGAAGTTATTGGTACATATAGAGGTTGTATAATAGTGAGGTTCTAGCACATGGTTTGAGGTACAGACTTGTGGTATAGTGTTTGAGGTATATGTGATCAAATCAGATTGGTTGATGAGTATACAGTGATAGGTTTCTCAGTGACATATTTAGTTTCTACATTTGAGGTATATGTGATCAGATCAGATTAGTTGATGAGTATACAGTGACATGTTTCTCAGTGACATATTCAGTTTCTTCATTTAGAAATTATATTTCAGGGCAGTTGGACGGGGCCAGGACAAGTGGTTGTAGCCATCTTCCGGTTGTAGTCGAAGAACATAGGGGGTTGTAGACAGAGAATTGGGGAGTTGGAGATTCCCTCGGGTTGTAGCCTAAGAAACTAAGGGGTTGGAGCCTCCATCCAGCTGCAGCTGGAAAACAAAGGAAGCTGGTGCTTCGAATGAATGTAATTCTTAAATACATATAAGAAAAATAATTCAGTGGTTTTCTCCCGCTTTGGGTTTCCATGTAAAACACTGGTGTACTGTGTATGATTGCTCATTTGATCATTGTTTATTTACTCTACAACTATTGGATGATAATGATACATTGATATAACACTTTCATTTTATGGTGAACCATGATTAAATTTCTCTATTACTGATTCACCCCCCCTCTCAGTAATTCGACAGTAATAATTATTGTTAGAACATTCACAACATAAAACATTTCATCAATTATAATATAGGTTTCTCTTTATCCCAATTTATGAAGGAAACAATGCACCAAATCAAAAAATGATTCCTTATATGCATTACTCTCTAAATTGTTTTTCCAACAGCTGTACTCATGCCTCAATTTGAGTTGTAAGCGAATAGTTACAACATTTACATGCTACAATTTCCACTCTTTTACTGTTACATAATTATTTTTATTAATTTCTAGAAAATTTTACTACCCAAATAAAAATTCTAGGCAAATAGGGCTCTTCTTCTCCTCAACACCTTTCTAGTGACTATTTTTTTTCTCAAATCCGAGCTTCGAGATGAAAGCTGTGGTCTGGAGAAGTTTTGACTATTTTACTCAATTTACCCCTGTTTGCTATATGTGTCTTCTTTTTCTTCCTGCACATTTTTACATAGCCAGATCCTAAATATGGCTCCATGGTTGTTTTCTATGGCCCATAATATTTCCATATACCACTCCTATGCCCCAAACATACCTCTAAGAAACGAGTTATGCCCTCTCGAAATAATCTGGCACTGAAATTTTACCCTTACTCTTTTGGCTTTAACTTTATCATACGAGCTTTGTTATGCAAACATATTATCTCATTGAAAATCTCTCTTCAAGATCTTTTATTTAAGCCACAAATAATATTTGTGGTTCCTATGACACTTATAGTTTCAAACATTAGAACTCCTTAAAATGTTGTTTAGGCCCTCAAAATTTCCCTGCAAGTTAATGTCCTTCAAAAATATGAAAAATTCAGAAAATTTCATATAAAATTGATTGTTTTACTATTATAACAACCCTTTAAATCTGAGTCGTTGATATCAAATCGGGTCTAATATGAGTCGTTGATTTGAGATCCATTGGTAATACAAAATCCACACTTTCCTTTAGACGTGTGCAACATTTTGTCCAAAATGTCAACCTGACCATCGACCATCGATCCATTCCCTTGACAATCGATTCACAACACAACATTAAACTGACTGACCCGACCATTGGCTATCAACCGTTGACGATTTTAATTGGTGAATGAAACTCCTCACCAATTCAGTTGATGCCCAACCATCGCCCCATCGACAGTTAATCATTTCTCTTGTCAACCACTTGTAACACTTTGTTAAATCGCCTGGCTCGATTGCCAACCATTAGCCACTTCTGTGCTAACGTATGACATGTGGATGCTGACATGATATGAAGCATCATCCCGAGGTGTTAAATTTTTTGATGTGGCATAAAATGTGTATTATTATTTGGCATGGCAAGTGGATTTTGACATGGCATGACACTTAATCACCCACTTTCCTTCATCGGCCATCGATGTTTCTCTTGGATGACCTAAACACCTTGTCGATTCTCTCGATGCCTGACCATCAACATATTCTCTTTCTTTATTGAAACACTTCACTAAATTGGCTGACGCCCAACCATTGACCATCGATGATCAAATAATTATTTTGGATGAACTTGACTCTTCGCAAAATGCATTGATTTGACCATCAACCATGTTAAGCCCTAATATTAGCTCATTACCCCTTAATTGGGGCATATTATATTAGTAATGTTATTTTATTTATGTCGGCTTTAAGCCATTAGTTGTAATTATACCTCCTAGTCTCCTATATATACCAAGGAGACATTTTCATTTTGAATCATATTGGACTTGAACATTTAAGTGGGGTAAAAGGAGGTTACCCCCTCGAAGAGGCTTATTATATGAAATTATCTCTTTTTCAAGGCGTTGAGTACTTTTTTTGAGGATTTTCTATGCTATATTGATGTTTGGTTCTTAACAAACCATCGACAAATTCTGTTGGTCAACTTCAACACTTAGTGATTTTTGATAAAATCTAGGTGAATTCGGGCCTTCGATATCTCACTCAAGATGATCAGAGCTCAAGGTCTTGGGGTTTCGCTGCTACATCTAAGACACCTTGGAATTTTTGCTATAAATTGTTTTCTACAATGTTTCAGAAGACATGTCTTGGAGGATATTTAGTATATGGATCAAGGTACGTTGGGTTCAAAATTCAACTCCTGAGGCCTTATAATTTCGGAGATATAGCATGTACAAGATAGGGTTCTGGAATCATCTTGAACTGAGCCATTGCGGAATTTTCTCTATAAATTTTTTTATGTAATGTTTCAGACCCTGAACTCTAGAGGATA
>JZKD02S2026653.1:241404-288555 GCA_000966675.3 Picea glauca
TATACCAAGGAGACATTTTCATTTTGAATCATCTTGGACTTGAACATTTAAGTGGGGTAAAAAGAGGTTTCCCCCTCGAAGAGGCTTATTATCTGAAATTATCTCTTTTTCAAGGTGTTGAATACTTTTTCTGAGGATTTTCTATGCTATATTGATGTTTGGTTCTTAACAAACCATTGACGAATTATGTTGGTGAACTTCAACACTTAGCGATTTTTGATAAAATCTAGGTGAATCCAGACCTTCGATATCTCACTCAAGATTATCTTAACCATCGATCGACTCCAATTCCAAAATGAATGAAACTAATCTAGACCATCGATCTACTTCAACTTCCAAACTTCTGAAATTGAATCTCAGCCATTGATTTGCTCAACCTTCCAAATGGCCAAAACCTTATGGATTTTTAAATTTATCATGACGAATTTGATCTGCTGATCTCGATATCAAAAGTGATTTCGATCGTCGATTTCTTGAACTCTATTCAATGCTACAACAACCATTAGAACACAAATTTTGACCCTTCTAGGTCGACTTCGAATCTGCAACCTGTAGATTTATACTCAAGGTCATCTCTTGGATTGCTTTGAGGCAATTAAACTCAAAGTTTGCCCACGAACTTGGGGGTTTCACTCCAACTTCTCTGTTTTTCCCCAAATTCACATAGATTGAAGTATGCAAGATCAAATTACTCTTCATACTCATTCTTGGCCCATACAATCTTGATGTTTGAACCATAGGCTTTGATACCATAATGGAACATCTCGTAGCCCAATTGAGGAATATTACATTGCAGAATACTCTTAAAATTAATTTTTTTACAGCTAATTCAATTTCTTGGAGCTTCCAGTTATGATTTACATAAATATTTAACTACTATCTATTAGCATAAAGTAGATGCATATACAACATGCTAAAATAGACATGAAATTAAGCTAATAAACCAACATAACAACATATAAATTCTTCTCAAATACAGAGAGTTCATGCACAACAATTTATCTCATAAATACAAGACATAAAACATATAAACACTTATCTTTCAAATTAGTTGTGAAACTAGTTGCCTGGGATGGATGTTCCACTCAACCATAGACCCGATTTTCCAAATTTCAATAGCAGGTCATTCCTGAGATGAGGCTAGTAATCCAAAAAAGAGGATGATCTCTCATTGTCCACTCACAACTTAGAAATCCCATAGCTCATTGATATTCTCCTACAACTATCCTGATTTTCCACTAGCTCTCTTCCTATTGACCTGTCCAACCCAAAGAATGTACTCCTTCACTGATCTCAATCCCTCCGACATCCCATTCATTTATCAAGGTATCTTTGGCATAGGTAACCAGGAAACTCTTATATGGGAACTCAAGGTAACTTGCTGCTAGGAAAAAAATACCAGCAAACAACAACAAACACTTGTTGTTACATTGAAACTCACATAGGAGTTCACTCTTGAGGCTTGAAAATATAGTTCTTTAGTGTTCAACTCTAGTTATGCTCCAAATGCACTCCAAAATTCTCTAGAATTCTCCCTCTGTGGATTCTACAACTCTAATATCTCTTTCATGCTCTCTACTTGCTGCTCATGCACAAAAACTAAATGTGTAAAATTGTTGTAGCTTCCCATATGCATTTCTCTCTTTTGGCTTACTTTCTTGACTCACACACTTCCCATGCTGATTGTGCTCAGTCCCCATGCTCCCAATAACTATGGGATATGACTTCTCACACCCACCCTCTTACATGTATTCAATGATTCGCTTTGGGAACACTCAATCATAAATTAGAAGGTCCATATGCCAATAAAAAATTTAGGAAAATGGATTGAATTAATATACATGGGTAATACCCCCCTTGGACCTCTCTTGGACATTCTCTTAGACCCTCCCCTCTCTCATGGATTAATTCATCCCCCCATCTCTATCCATGTACCCTTAGCAACTAGCATCACATTTTTATTATTAAAACATAGAAATACAATTCACATATTACATCGATTGGTCGTAGCCACAAATGATATCTACATTAAGAATTAAATAAATTGGGAACATTACAGACAATCCATCCTAGAAGAAAATGAAATGAAGAAATAGTTATAACAACTATTGGAGTAGGGATTAATTTGAGTAAACAACTCAGCTTGTCGATCACCTATCATCAGAGTACCCAAGAAGGATGGGACTTGGAGAATTTTTGTCAAATACAAATATTTGAATAAGATCACCCTCAAGAATAAATATCATCTACCTAGGATCGATGACTTTCTAGATCGGTTGTAGTATTCCAATTACTTCACCAAGTTGGATCTCAAATCAGGATACAAGGTATGTGTTAAATAAGAAGACACCTGTAATATTGTCTTCAAGACAAGGAAAGGTCTATATAAATGGATGGTAATGTATTTTGGTTTATGCAATGCACCAACTACATTTATGTATTTGATGAATGATGTATTGCATCCCTTTTTAGATTCATTTGTAATAGTGTACTTAGATGATATATTGGTTTATGGATCTACCTAGGAAGAGGATATCTCACATCTCATGAAGGTGTTAGAGACTTTAAAAATTCATCAAGTTCTATAAAATATTAATAAATGTGTTTTTTCTTAGTAGTCATTGGTGTATTTAGGGTACATGATTGGTGGAGGGAAACTCAAGATAGATCTCGTCAAGATGGAGGCCATCTTTAAATGACCAACTCCTAAACATTTCTTTGAAATTATGAGGTTTCTTGTGTTAGAATAGTACTTGAAGAAGTTTATAGAATCCTTTTCATCTATGGCCACGCCACTCCATGCCACAAGAACTAGTGGTAAGATTTTTCATTGGGGAAAGAATTAGCAGAAATATTTTGATGAGTTGAAATGAAAGTTCAGTATGTTGGAATACTGAGAGGGGGGGTGAATCAGTATGAGCACAATTAGTAATTTTAATCACAATATAAAACCTCCAATAATATCATGAGGATTCAAAACATCATAATTCAATGTATAGACATCACATAAATACAGTACACTAGAACTTTACATGGAAACCCAATGTGGGAGAAAATCACATAGTGTTTTTCTTATTTGTCAAAGAGCACCTTCATTGGAAGCACCGAATTCCTATTTATCCAACTAAAACTAGAAGGAGGCTCCAACCCCCTGTTTACATGCTACAACCTGAAGGAATATCCAAATCCATAACTTTTTGGCTCCAATAGAAAGGAGGATACAACCCCCTTTCCTTACCCCGTCCAACCGCCCTAAAATATAAATGTAGACAAATATGTCACTACCACATCAACTTGTCACTATCCCTGTCACTGGATTGATATACCATCACTGTCACTATCAATATGTCACCACAACCTGTCACAAAAAACCTTGATATTGTATCTGACCTGGTGTATGTGATCACATACCTGCATACCTTCCTCAAATTTAACTACAAGAGAATACCATCTTCATCAACATTTACCTCAGTCTCATGGGACTAGTTTTGGATTAGTCACAAACCATAAATTTCAACAAGAATAGCTTTGTACATGTAATGAATAAAGGTCAGAAATGTGTACCCAACCTTATTTAGTATGTATTCTTAAATTCCTCCAATTTTCACTCGAATCATTCCTTAAAAGGAGTTATAGAGAAAATGACAGACCTTGTTGAATTCTGGCCTATTCTAGAGATCATACTTTTATGACACACCACATGCTCACTATTTGATACATTATTATGAAAATATCACAAAAAAACTTAGGCTTGTAAATTTTCCATTTCAATTGGTCTCACATTAGTTTGATTCTCTATGAAGAAGTTATTATTGTTTTACTTGGAACACCTTTTTAAAACTAGTTTAAGGACTAGTCAAAATCCCTATCTTCCACAACGTGTATATCCAAAAGTAAAACGACCCAAAAGATGAAATTTATACGAAAAGTACCTTGTTATGTCTTCTCAATGTCCTATGATTTTCACTATCTGAATCATTCTATAATTTCTTTTATAGTAAAAATGGTAAAATGACCTATAAATAACATAGAAAAACTTCATCCTCCCTTGGATTTTCAACCTTCTTTACTTCACCTGGATTTCTTTGCCTCCAATCTGTATTCTCAGAAGTGAATACACAGAAGTGATTTGCAATGGAATCTTCTATGTGTTATAAAAAGAAATTTCTTAATGACATGCAACTTCCATGCAACTCATGATATAATGCAACTGACACACAACTCACATGGATCTTGTTTTCTTCTATTTACACTTTAATTATCCCTGCAATGATTAATTATCCCTGAAATAATTAATCATCCCTCCAATAATTAATTATCTTCTTTTTACTGCCACTTTACTTTGACATGAAATAATTAATTATCTTTTGTTTACTGCCACTTTACTTCGACATGCAACTTTGCTCAAGGGTTGATATCAATGACAACCAATCTCAATAATTAATTATCCTTGTAATAATTACTTAATATTTTTCAAAAATTAATTAATCTTTCAACAATCTCATGTTGCAACCACTTTGAATGGTCAAGATTCTTGATGACCTTCTAGAGGCTTCTAAAATATTCTTGAGGGTCCTCCAATTTCACAGATCCATATCTCCTCAACTGTGAGGAACTACGTGGTGTACCATATATCACCAGAAATGGCATGATGCACACTATCCATCTATGATAATATTAACTTCAAGTATACTGACCTTCATGCCTTTATTCCACCATCAACAACACATGCCTCTACCAAGCATGTACCGAAGTCACCAACATACCATCACAAGATATGTTCCTGTACCATACCATGCACCAACCTATACCATGCATCAACCATGCACATCAACACCTGTACCATACCATGCCATAATATATACTAAACAATTAATACCAATGGTGTACCTCTACCAAGTAACATCATCACCAAATACATGTGCTACCATATACCAAGTGTATGTCTTAACAATGTGTCAATATCAATGGTAGACCTCTAACATGACAACCAACTATCCAATGATCTCATCCACATATCTAGGGATTATATACTTCTTCAAGGGTTGACATCAATATCTAAGATCACTCTCCAAGTGTTGACATCAACGACAACCAACTGTCCAACAATCTCCCCCTTTGGCATTGATGGCAACACCAACATTAATGGAAACACTTAGACATGGAAACACTTAGACATGGAAACACCATGCTCATGCTCCCCTTGTGACCATCACTCCTCATAAATGTTTCTATATCTCCCCCTTTGACATCAATGGAAAAGGGTATCTTCCTTGGGGATTCTCCCCCTGTATTCATGCCTCCTTTATTTTCTCCCCCTTTGACATCATGGGAAAAAGGGTAACTCTCTGTGTGGGGATGCTCCCCCTATTTGAGCCTTCCTTGGGGGTACTCTCCCTATATTCACCCTTCTGATCTCTTCTTTTTCTATTTCTCTCTCCTTGACTTCTCTGCAAAATGTTGTGTATATCGAATGTAAGACTTCTTGTACCTACTTCCTTTTGGATTTTTTTATCCATTGGTGCTTCCTCTTGTAAATCACTGACATATATAAAGAATTCAAATTTTGAGCATTCAAATATTTAAAAAAAACATCCAACTGTCTCTGAACTCATGCTCTCATCCATTGAAATATATCTATCCAATCTTGCCAAGTGTCATACACATCCATCCTTGTCCATGTGACCCATCTGTAACTTCAATATTCTAAAAACTTCTCTGAATCTTTTGCAACTGATCATCACATACTTGCATCTAAAACTGAAACAACTATGCCCACTAGTCTACTCAACTACAAATCAAACTCTACAAATTTGCAATGAATATATTCCTTCATGTATATGTCCTTTATGAATCTCTACATTAAAAGGTGTACCAAGTATATTCTTTGTGTCATTCAACTGATATTATGCATACCTACACGGAGATGTGTTCTGAAACCTGTTCCTTAACCAACCAATCTGTCATAGGACATCACATACCTCTATCATCAAACCACTCTGAATTAAACATCTGTAACACCACTTTGAAACACTTCATGTTGTCTGAAGGATAGATATCTGAACTATAATAGATGTTGCATAGACTCCTCCCATTCAATATTCATATTACCTAGGATTCTCCAAGATGGATGGCTCAGAACAATGGAGGAATCCACCCTAATGCGGAGTAGTCTTGTTCTTCATCTACATATCCATCATCTTCCTAAATTATGACACTTTCTTTCTGGATTCTAACATCTTCCCTTATGCATGTGGATTCATCATGATCTCATACTACTATGTATCCTGAGAGTGCAATTTTTGGGATGCTTTCTTCCTTTACCTGCTCTGCATTATGATCTCGCACTGCTGCAGATTTTGACAATATGATCCTTGAGACTTGTTCTTCTTTCACTTGATTTTATAGTCTTCCTTGTACTATTTCAAATCTTGTGATCTCTAGGAACCGTTCTTCTTTCATCTGCTCTTATTGTATTTATTTTCTTTTCCAAACCTTCTTACACCTATTATCAATGTTTTCTTTCATGGATGGCTCTATCACACTTTTTCAATTTCGAGCTATGTGACCATAATTGTGGCATTTGTAACATTAAATATTGCGAGAAGCCACATAAGCACTACTTTCTTGAGCATTTCTTCCATATGATCTGTAGTATACAAATTTATGTCCAAAGTTAGTACAATAAAAACAATAACCATGAAAGACACTTTGATACCCGGGAGTAGATGATCCTCTCTGTGATGCAATTCTTCTGAATTCATGCCTTCACTGATCACAATCATAGTTGAATCTTTTTTTTTGTATGAAAGTAGATGGTCTTATTGAAAATGTATCCTTCCTATTGGACTATTGCTGACCATGATTCCTTCCTTTAAGTACTTCTGTGTAACTCTTAACCTTTTCTTTATTCTTCCTTTCTGGTAACCTGTGACATTTCTCTTCAACTTTCTTTGCTGATGATGTGGATGCTTCTTCAACGTTTTTACTGATCTTGACAACTTTTACTCTCAACATGACAACTTATTCTTCAAGATTCTCAACCTCTTCTTCTTTCTTCATCATCTAATTCTTCATGAATTCTTCCATTTCTCTTTGCCTCTTCAATTTGGATCTTCAAGGATATGATTTATTCTTCAAGTTTTCTTTATTTTCTACTAGATTATGCTTCATGATTCTTTTCCTTTTCAATCTCAGGATTGTATTCTATTTCATTGGGATTTTTTGTCTCATCACTTCCAATCTTCAAGTAAGGGCATTCAATTTAAATATGTCCTACTTCTTCACAATTAAATAAAAAATACTCACCTCTGTTGACTTCTTCACCATTTGAGTTGTCACTTGCTTCATTTTATTTTGTTCCTTTCCTTGCATAAAGATCTTGTAGGTTGTCCCAAATCTCTTTGGCTGATGCACACTGTCCCACTTTGGTTTTTACTAAATCAGGTAATCCTTCCATGATAAAATTTATTGATATTTTGTTGTTCCTTTTCATTTCCTTCTTGGATGCAGTCTTTGGAGGCTTCTTTGTAGTTGTGTACCTTGTCACAACTGATCACCAAATATCACATCCCCATTCCTGCAAAAATGATTTCATTCTGTTCCTCCATATTTCATATTTCAAACCATTTTGACCATTGAACTATGGTACTTCCATCTTATACATATGAGTGTTTTCCATGATCTACCTTCCAGTGGTTAAACTGTTTCCTAAAGGAACTTGATCTGATACCAATTGTTGGAATACTAAGAGGGGGGTGAATCAGTATGAGCACAATTAGTACTTTTAATCACAATATAAAACCTCCAATGATATCATGAGCATTCAAAAGATCATAATTCAATGCATAGAAATCACATAAACACAATACACCAGAATTTTACGTGGAAACCTAATGCAGGAGAAAACCACATAATGCTTTTCTTATTTGTCAAAGAGTACATTAATTGAAAGCACCAACTTTCTATTTATCTAGCTACAACTGGAAGGAGGCTCCAACCCCCTGTTTATAGGATGCAACCTGAAGGAAGCTCCAACTCCCTAATTTTCCTGCTCCAACCAGAAGGAGGATAAAACCCCTTTTCCTTGCCCCATCCAACCACCCTGAAATATAAATGTACATAAATATATCACTACCACATCAACCTGTCCCTATCCCTATCACTGGACTGATATACCATCACTGCCACTGTCAAGATTTCACTAAAAAATCTCACTGTCAACCTGTCACAACAACGTATGATATTGTATCTGACCTAGTGTATGTGATCACAAAATTGCATACCTTCATCAACTTCAATAAAAAGATAATAACATCTTCATCAACCTTTACCTCAGTCTCACGAGACTAGTTTTGGATTAGTCACAAACCCTAACTTTCAACAAGAATAACTTTGTACTTGTAATGAATAAAGGTTGGCAATGTGTACCCAACCTTATTCAATAGATATTCTGAAATTCCTCCAATTTTCACTCCTTGAATCATTCCTTAAAAGGAGTTATAGAGAAAATGGCAGACCTTGCTGAATTTTGTCCTATTCTAGAGAGAGAACTTTTACAACATGCCACGTGCTCAATATTTGATATCTTATTCTGAAAATATCACAAAACAAACTACGGGCTGTAATATTTCCATTTCAATTGGTCTCACATTATTTTGATTCTCTATGAAGAAGTTATGACTGTTTTACACATAACACCTATTTAAAACTAGTTTAAGGACTAGTCAAAATCCCTATCTCACACAGAGTGTATCTCCAAAAGTAAAATGACCTAGAAGCTTAAATTTATATCATAGGTACCTTGTTATGTCTTCTCAATAACCTCCAATTTTATCTATCTGAATCATTCTAGAAAAAAAATTATAGTAAAAATGATAAGATGACCTGTAAATAACATACCTTAGAAAAACTTCATCTCCCCTTGGATTTTCAGCCTTCTTTACTTCACCTGGACTTCTTTGCCTTCAACCTATATTCTTAGAAGTGAATACACATAAGTGATTTGCAATGGAATCTTCTCTGTGTTATAAAGAGAAATTTATTAATGACATGCAACTGCCATGATACTCATGATAGCATGCAACTCACATGCAACTCACATGCATCATGCTATCTTCTATTTACACTTTAATTATCCCTCCAATAATTAATTATCTTCTGTTTACTGCCACTTTACTTCTACATGCAACTTTCCTCAAGGGTTGACATCAATGACAACCATTTTCAATAATTAATTATCCCTGCAATAATTAATTAATCTTTTTCAAAAATTAATTAATCTTTCAACAATCTCTTGTTGCAACCACTTTGAATGGTCAAGCTTCTTGATGACCTTCTAGAGGCTTCTAGAATATTCTTGAGGGTCCTCCAACTTCATAGAGCCATATCTCCTCAACCATGAGGAACTATGTGGCGTACTATATATCAATGGAAATGGCATGATGTGTACTATCCATCTATAATAGTCTTACTTGCAAGTATACTAACCTTCATGTATTTATTCCACCATCACAAACACATGCTTGTACCAATCATGTACCGAAGTCACCAACATACCATCACAAGATACGTGCATGTACCATACCATGTACCAACCTTTACCATACATCAACTATGCACATTAACACATGTACCATACCATGTTCCAACCATGCACATTGACCATGTACATACGATATGATAAACAAGTAATACCAATGGTGTACCTCAACCAAGTACCATCATCACCAAGATATGTATCCTATCCATGTGCTACCATATACCAAGTGTATACCTTAACAGTGTGCCAATATCAATGGTATACCTCTAACACAACAACCAACTGTCCAACGATATCGTCCACATATCTAGGGCTTCCATACTTTTCCAAGGGTTGAAATAAATCTCTAAGTGTTATAGAAAGATTTGCCTCACCCTATGCAATCTTGCACAGAGGGCCTTTTTCCATTTCCCTATGCAGACTTATCATCCCTGTTTGTAAAATCCAGAGCTAAAAATACATATTTTTCCACATGTATGCACCTTGCCTACTATACATTAGGCATATACGCAGGCTGCTCCACTACAACACGTGTACATCAAGATTTGTGTCAAAAAATAAAAATTAAATGTCAGGTTTCCATGTCACGACATGAGATCTTTGATCCTTGGCCTTCCACATACTGGAAATGTTTCGAATAGACCCTTCAGTTCCATTTGAAGGCTATAAATGGGCCAATTCTGAACTATGGAAAACAAGAGAAAGAATTCAACTTTGAGAGCAAAGTTACTCTAGAGAAATTATTTACTTTATATTGAGTCTGCATCCCTTTGTCCTTTAAGTCTGAACACAATGTTCATCCCCCAAGATCTTCCCTTATTGATGGAGAACATCATTGTCTCCCTTTTATGAGCTTTCCTTTGGTGGAGGATTGAAGTGGTGGAGGCCCAACTGGAAGGAACTTAGTTTCTCGGTTCCGAACCGTGCCGACAGAGAAGTCTATAATGTTTTCACTTCTTCTGATCATTTATTAATAAAAATACTCTTTTCTCGTCCAATCAATATCTTGCAAATATATGAGTTATTATCCATGGGCGTATTTGTCATGTATATTAATGGATTATGCTATCTAATGTGTTAACCTTTTATATTATCACTATATGCTTGCTTTACTTTTTTGTTGAGAACTGGTTGCAGGTACAAATATTTGGGTCAAAGTGCTCAACGGTGGACATCATCCAACATCTAGATGAGGTAGGCCTCTTTCTTATCTCTCTTGCATATTGGTTTATATAGCATGTTTCTTGGATAGAGATGATTTCTACAGTCATATCCATCTGTTGTGGTTTACCCTAGCCATAGAGATTTTTTCCCTCGTAATAGAATTGGCGACTCCACTTGGGATTTACCTTCTTTCTTAGGTTTTGGAGTACTTTTTCTCCTTACATTTCTCTTGTTCCTTTTTGTTTCTTGTTGTATCACTACTTGAAAATTTATTTTGACTATGGGTCTGAGTTTCCATCCTTTCTCCCTTGCTTGGATTTTTTTTGAAACATATACATGCTTTTTTGCCTGACAGTTGTGTACATACGGTGGTTGTCCCTATGTAAGATGCGTACATACACTTTGTTTTCCTAAACAATCATGTACATCAACTTTCCTTGCCTATTTTCTTGGTTTGTTGTTTGCTGGGTGGGATTTGATGTTTGTTGAGCCTTCTTGGGTCTCTGTAGTGCCTGTTAAGTGTCTCTAAGATGACATGAAACCTGTCTGTAATTGAATTTTTGGGCGGAGTCTTTCTCATCACCTTTTCAATTTGATTGTTCTTGTACAATGGGTTGGGTGTTTTGTTGCTTGGTATTTTTCTTGATTTATTTCTTTCTATACACAATAGAATTTATATATCAAGTTGCTTATCAATCCATGCATTTTCTTTTTATTATATTGAAAATACAAAAAAAATAGGCATTTTTCATTACTCGACATTTTTGTCTTTTGAGACATTGTCGTTAGCTTAGTGCATTTAGTGAAAGATTGCATTTTTACTTCAGAATTGTAGAGTTGAAATTGAAAATTGCATTTGTTTTCAGAAGCATATCATTCATTGAAAGTTAAAGTTAGGACTTTACATTATATTCATATTTAATTTTCTTACAGAGTCATAACATCATGAGTTTCACTACCATACCTTTTTGAGTAATCACGACCAATAAAATTAACGCTATAATTTAAAATTGATTCGTCACGATTTTATTTTCTAGGGTGCACAAACTAACTTAGGATTTAGTTCCTTGGAATAAGATTTTGTGAGTAAACTTCTCCAAGGAAATTAAATCAACATATGTGTCTCAAAAAAGAAGTGGAGAAATCTAAAGTATAATTGGTAGTATCAGGAGGCTCCTCTCACACCAAAGTTAATCATGAGGTCGCTTGAGGTTGGGTGAAGGGATATCCACCCGATACCTTCTTAGCGTCATAGATATTTCTAGGGATCTATTCGTATCTGGGGATCTTGCTAGTGACTTTACCTCCGTGAGAGGTGATACTTTCAAGGTTTCAGGCTTTGCTACCCTGCCCATACAATGGACCTGAATTACAATTGCTCTCCTGTGCATCAATTATACATTGGCTACTTAGTTTCTTGACTTAGGTGCCACATAGGTTACTTGCAAGGGTTATTCTGCAGGTACCCTGGGTCAGATAAGGGTCGGACAACACACAACCTTTATAGAGGATTACCTCTCCAGGGGGATCTGACCGACTAGTTGTTAAGCCCACAAGGGCCCTTATAACTGATTCTGATACCTCCGATATTTAGCAAGGAGTCTTAGGCCCCTCTTGGGAAAGAGATACCTTCTTTAGGGAGGGAGGCCACTCAACCAATTTACCTCATTTGTATGCATATTGGACATTTGACTTTTGGTGTTCTATTTGATTACTAGTTGGCCCTAGGAATCTATACTGAGTTTTTGTTATCATGGGTAGTGGAGTTCCTTTTGCTCCCTCATTTACCGCTACCCACCCCATGATTCCCACTCATTTCATGGGGATGAATCCTTCTGTTTGTCATAATGGTATGAAAAAATATGATACTCAGTCCGTGCCTTGGGTCTCTAGTCATGTTCATGTTGATATGCCTTTGCATGTGCAATCGTCTCCCTGGTTTGATTATATGAATCCTAGATTGGATCTGAGGGCACCATGGCTCCGATGCCTATGTCTTCATTTGATATGAGTCACGTCCCTCAACTAACTCTTACTACAGGAGGTTGAAACCTCCCCTCTTACAAATCCAATCCTACCTATACTGTGTCAGGAGATAACACTCAAATGGGTGTCTACTCTACTTATTACACCCCATCCATGTATCCTTCGTCTTCCATGTCAATTCCTTTGAATACTTTTCCCATGACAGGTCCTCATGTATCCCTAGGTATTTCATACGGGGATAATCAATTTTATGGTTCGGGCTACCCTTTTTATGTAACCCCTTCACAAGAGGACAAAAAATATCCTCACTCAAATAATTATTATCATACATCTATCTCTTTCCAGACTTCAGTGATGATGTCCGTACAAGCCTCTTTAGACCAATTCAGTGGAGGATACTACCTTTTCGGATAGGGACAGTGGGTAAACCATGAACCTTCTTGGATTGCAATGTTTCAAAGACAATTTTTCCCTAGACCTTGGTATCAAATTCAACAACTCACCGCTAGCCCAGTCACTGTTAGTCATACTGGAGCTCCATCACCAACCTCTGCCAGTAATGTTGGAGATGGGTCGATAACCTCTGCAATTCATGTTGAAAACCCACACCTAGCCTCTGCCAATCATGCTGGGGGTATCACTCTAGACACCATGAGTCTTATCAATGTCACATCTCCAACCTCTGTACATCATATAGGAGATGAATCTCTCGACTCTTCCAGTCATGTTGAGAGCATGTCGCCAGTCGTTCTGAACGACAATGGGGGCATTGAGAAGCCTCGACGCCTCAGACTTAAGCCCAAATTCCTTTGTAACACTTGAGAAGGATATCACCTTACTCATTTTTTTCCATCTACTACTGGGATACCGAAAGCGTGGGGCTCACCCAAGGGCCCTTCAGAATCTGAGGCATCTATGGTTTCCCCACACCCTGTTTCTCCTTTGATTGACACAATGGTAACGCCACTACGATTATCTCCTAACCTCACCCCCATTGTCAAGGGTTATGTTTCCCCTATCCTTGTTATCATGTATCCTCTTCAACCTAGGATTGAAGAAGTGGTAGTACCAGTGCAATCTCTGGTCAATCCTACTCTCCTTATTGAGGGTGATGCATCCTTCAACCATGTCATCAAAATTCTTGATACTGCACCTTTTGAACAAGAGAGTTTTATTCTCTCCCCAAGTACTCTCCCTCCAAGTCCTAAGGAGGTTCCCTTCAATTGGGATGGCCTTGTGGGGTATCCCATGCCCCCACCTATGTCTTTTCCGGTAAGAGACATTATCTGATCCATCACGGAGACTATATACTATGTTAGTGATTTATCCTCCTTGAATTGGAGAGCTTTGGGTTTTCCCAAGATCATGTCGGCTATTCGTAAGATACTGACATTCCAAATAAGTCCAGCGTAGGAGCCTTGTCCTCCCCCATGACTTGCCACCTAGGACTCCCAAACCGAGTTTAATTTAAGCTCTTTTCCAAATCGTCTTCAAAAAGAGAAAAGATTGCCGAGTGAACTTGTCTCTTTCACACTCGTAAATTTGATTTGAAAGGACATATATTTGTCACAAGTTTATCCCTTTTTCACACCAAGTAGACTAAAATACATAAAAAAAGACATTTTTTGGCGTTAAATTGTGATTGCATCTCATGCCCTTGCTTGCAGTATTGAGCCTTTAGTCGGTTCTCGCTTTATGTTATAAACCATTTGCCTCAGTAGTTTTTGCATCCTCAACCAAGCAGATCCTTGTTTATATCCTTCGCAATTTGACACCCTATACCCAGAAGGGAACATTCCCCTGAGTGTCCATATCCCGCATGCATCTCCTTGCATTGAGAATAGATATGTTCCACTGCTGGAACTAGTTTTGATTACTTGCGACACTCATTTCCTCCTCTGTATCATAACATTCATTTGTCTATGAAAAAAAAAAAATATGGGTGGGAAGGGAGTATTATCTTATATTGGCAACAATCATGTCACCTTTGAACTGAGAACAAAGTTATTGAGTCCATTTGTCACCACAATTTTGGGTTTAGCATGGGCTTAGGAAGCTAAGCTCATTACAGAGTCTTCTCTATTGTCTTCTCATTACCAGTCCCTATGGAGAATATCATTGATGCCTCATGTATCTCATGGTTTCATCATTAAGTCTATGCTTCCAGAGTCTTCCATATTTCTCATGCTCTTGTTCAAAGGAAGTCTATCAACCTGTGTCGGCCACCCCTCAGAACTCTTGACTTTGCATGTCGTTCATACCCTCAGTTTGTCTCAAAGTCACATGATACTGTAGTCCTATCATGCACCCTAGCCCTAGTTTGATCATTGGTAGGTAACCTTGAACCCAACAGTTGACATTTCATCATTTGTCATTGAATGGGTGGTTTCCCTTATGTTCCACGAAAATACATATTGGTGGTTTCCTCGCCTTTTTGGTGGTTTCCTCACCTTTTTCAATAGTTTTCATCATTGGCTGCTATTCAGAGGGTCTTTTTCGTGTATCCCTTGCACTTGGCACATGCAAAAGATGCACAGGGTCATTGGTTCATGAACATGTTCTTCATATGATTTCCACCAAATCATGAATCTCCTTATTTGTACCTCGTGCTGACTGATGAGAGATGCCTTAATTCTCTCCTTTCAGTGGGTCTCATTCCATTGACTTCAACTCATCTATTATGTAAACGAGACCTAGAGTCTTATGAGTACCTTGAGGCTTGTAGTTATTAGTGGAAGGCTCTCTCGCCATTGACAGTTGGGAATACATCAATGTCTCCTGATCGATGGATTCTTTAGGTGTTCGACACCAGCTCCTTTATTCACACTTGCAAGGATGTACTTGGTGCCTTGATACCTACTTTCATTATCGGTAGGTTGTCTCGCGTTTGTTAATGATATACCTCAATGATCGGTAATCAAACGATGTCTTATTGTGTTCGACCTCAACTCCTTTTTTCTCATGATGTAGACTTACACCCTTGGCGGATTGTGTAGAAGACTTGAAGACACCACTATGTGGCCATAACTTTCCTGAGCTGTTGCTTCCTTTTCATTGGACCAATACCTATATCACTTCAGTTATCATGGAAGATCAGATTGCACTCCATTGTATACATATATCTTCATATTGGTTTTGAGACCGGTCTACTGGGCCTTGTTCGTGGCTATGAAAAATTTTGGCATGTAATCACATTTGTATTTTCCTATTCATGGCCATGGACACTTGTTTGGTATATTTTCACATGGATATGCAGTGTAATTCTATTGGCAACCATGTATGCAAAGTCATTGCAGAATGTAATGAGAAACTAGTTCATCCAACTAGTTCCCCATCACTCCATTTCTGGGTTGTTTATAATGTATTTTGGCCATCGTAGATACTCCTCTGACCTCACACATTAGGGGGAATCTGTTATAGAAATATTTTCCTCATCCTATGCAATCTTGCGCATAGGGCCTTTTTCCATTTCCCTATGCAGACTTATCATCCCTGTTTGTAAAATCCAGAGCTAAAGATACATATTTTTCCACATGTACACACATTTCCTACTATACACCATGCATATACGCAGGCTGCTTTACTACATCTCACGTACATCGGGATTTGTGCCAAAAAATGAAAATTAAATGTCGATTTTCCATGTCACGACAGGAGATCTATGATCCTTGGCCTTCCACATACTAGAAACATTTTGAATCAACCCTTCAGTTCCATTTGAAGACTATAAATGGGCCAATTCTGAGCTATGGAAAAGAGGAGAAAGAATTCAACTTTGAGAGAAAAGTTACTCTGGAGAAATTATTTACTTCATATTGAGTCTGCATCCCTTTGTCCTTTAAGTTTGAACACAATGTTCAGACCCCAATCTCTTCTCTTATTGATGGAGAACCTCATTGTCTCCCTTCCATGAGATTGCCTTTGGTGGAGGATTGAAGTGGTGGAGGCCCAGCTGGAAGGAACTTAGTTTCTTGGTTCCGAACCATGCCGACACATAAGTTTGTAATGTTTTCACTTTTGCTAATCATTTATTAATAGAAATACTTTTTTCACGTCCAATTGATATCTTGCAAATATATGAGTTATTATCCATGGGCATATTTGTCATGTATATTAATGGATTATGCTATCTAATGTGCTAACATTTTATATTATCACCATATTCTTTCTTTGCTTGTTTGTTGAGAACTAGTTGTAGGTACAAAGATTTGGGTCAAAGTTCTCAACGATGGACATCATCGAACATCTGGATGAGGTAGGCCTCTTTCTTATCTCACTTGCGTATTGGTTTATATAGCATGTTTTTGGGATAGAGTTGATTTCTGCAGTCATATCCGTCTGTTTTCATTTACCCTAGCCATAGAGATTTTTTCCCTCGTAACACTAAGAATACTCTCCCAGTATTGACATCAATGACAACCAATTGTCCAACAAGAATTAGCATAAATATTTTGATGAGTTGAAATGAAATATCAGTCAATCATTGGTTCTCACATTTTCTAATTGAAAAATCCTTTCAAAGTGGAGACATATGAAAGTGGATATTCTATGGGATAAGTGTTGATGCGGGGAAGTAAGCAGGTATTCTATTGTTTGATATGTTTCATGGTCGAATCTTGAACTACCCTACATATGACTAGAAAATCTATGCTTTTTTGCAAGATGTTAATAAGTGGAAGAACTATATAATGGGAAATGAGACCATCATCCACACTAATCACCAACCACTATAGTATTTGGACCAGAGAAATTTTCAACAAACTAGACACTACAAGTGGATGAGGTTTTTAAACAATTTCATATGATCATCAAATATAATAATAGAAAAATTAATAAGTTGGAAGACATGATTTCAAGGTCACCCATATCCAAGGTCATAGATTTGGTAACTCTTACGCACATTGATCATTTCACCCATGATGCATACATATAAGATGAAGACTTTAAATAGGTATTTCAACACAACATGGCCATGTTTGCGATTTTCACTTTACTTGTTTTGATCTTATATTCTTTTCAATGTTCTAGAAACTATGACATGATCAAGGATTCAACTTATTTTGATACCATATGATCCATAATAGATGGACCTATAGCCCACTTGCTTCACCAACATGGATTCTCTACGAAAAAGAAAATGAATTCTCTTCTCTTAGAGTTATGTAGAAGACAATTTCCAACTTATAGAGGTATGTATTGGCCTAGGATGCTAGAATATGTACCTTGCGTTATTAGTGGATGCATACTTTGTTGTACCAACAAGCCCAATAACAGAAAGTGATATTTATACCATCCCCTACCTATACCTTCTAGACCCTGGGAGAGTATCTCCATGAATTTCTTGGGTGGTTTTCCATGAACTAGAAGGAAGGGACATGATTATATATTTATGGTAGTTGACAAGTTTAGTAAGATGTACATTCTCATGAATTGTAAAAGGACCATTGAGATAATTATGTACTTTGAAAATCCTACTCTCTAAAAAGGTCTGGGTGCACTTTGGGATACAAAGGAGCACCATCTTAGATAAAGATACCATATTTCTTAGTGAATTTTGGACTACACTTTGAGATAATATGCACACCATGTTTAAGAGATCAATGTATTTCCATCCATAGACAGGTGGGTAGAGAGAAGTAGTGAACACGACATTGGTTCAACTTTTGAGTGGTTACAATTAGAAGCATCCAAGGACCTGGAAGGAAAATTTGGTTTATATTCAACACTTCCATAATATAGTGGTCCATACTTCTACTAGTAATTCCCATTTTGAAACTTGTTTTGGATATTTTTATCCTTCACCCTTAGATGTTGTATATGAACAACAAGGAGGAGTGAGGGAATAAACTACAAGAGAAGCATTTAAGGGTGAAATTTTCATTGATAAGATTAGGTAAATTAACGAGTCTCTATTTTGGCATGTTTTTACCCTAATTATCCTTTATTTTACATCCTTTTTACCTGATCCATATGGATATCAGTGGCCACCTACCTATTCCACTAGATTTGAACATGGTTTTCCACCTTGGCAGTTTTTCGACAGTTTTTCGGGTCCCAAACTTTTGGAGCCATTTTGAGGCCCTAAACAATGTTTTTTTGGGGATTTGGGGCTCAAGTGATTGTTGAAGGAAATGTCCTGGGCCAGTCGAAACTCATTCTTCTTGGTTAGACCTTTCCAACAATGTATCGAGCACCCCAAACATAGATTGTATGCAAAATTTACGTCCCCGGGAAGTTGACGTATCAACTACCCCCATTGGGCCCCGCAAACCTTTTGGATTTTCATCTTCCTAGGTTAGGGTTTTGGATTTTCTTTATGTTAAAAGGGCCTTTGGAGCCTCATTATAAGAATCATATTCTTTTGAATGCGAGTAGCCATCACATATCTTCTCAGAGATAAGATGCCACCATTCTAATGAGTCTTTACTCTGTATTTCTACAGTTTTGTGCATTTCTCTCATTAATATAAATTGTGTATTACTATATCTCTGTGTTTATGGTTGCATCTCTGATATATTTTTGTTATATTATTGGATATCTAAGATATCTTTGTACATTTATTTATTATATCTCCACTCTCATTTCGTGACGAAAATAATCCAGATCAGTGGTATCAGAGCAGGCTACTCTTGATAAAAAAAAAATCCATTGCATGTCCCCGACGAGGTATGAGTATAACAAGTTGGGTATATAGATTGTCTATATTGAGGAAAATATCTCTCGCACTCCCAAGAAACCCTCCATGGTGGAAGAAGAGAAAAATGATAGAGGAGACGATTCTATTAATCTGTTGCTTGAGCAAGCTCTCATGCGGCAAAGGGATGAAATGATGGAGAATTTTTCCCACATCATTCAACACCTACCGACAAAAACCGAAGTGTCTTCCAGTTTGGAGGAAAATCTCCTTTAAAGGTACATGTTAATTTGATATTCCCATATTTGAAGGACAGATAGATGCAAAAGCCCTAGAAAAATGGTTAAATCTGCTATAAGGTTATTTCTCTGTTCACAATTTTTTCGACAATAAAAATATCATCTTCGCACTCCTTAAGGCTCTCCCCCATGTCAAAAATTGGTGGGAAACGTATTGGGAGAAAAATTCCACAAAGGATTATGGAATATATGGGGTTGATCCCACTTGGTATTTTTTTGTGGATGCGTTCAAGGAACAATATTACCCTGTTGGTAACTATAATGACTAGTACATGAGATGGACGATGCTGCATCAAGAGAGGGGCCAAGTAGTACCATAGTTCACCAATACCTTCCATACCTTGTGCACCAAGTTGGGTTTCAAAGACTCTAAGAGACATCCGGTTCTGTAATATTGTGGGGCTCTCCATAGGTACATTCAAACTGAAATGGATTTCTTGGACATATCATCAATGGGAGATGCCTATCGATATGCTGTCAAAATCGAGTATAAATTTAGGCGCCAAAACAAACGGGAGTTTGGGTCTGAAAATCCACAACAACCAAAGTATGATAAATATGGCCCTAACAAAAAACCTCCCAAAAACCTGTCCAAGCTACAGGAAAAGAAGGGTAAGGAAAGACAAAGAATGACACGGGAAAGTGGCGCGACTTCCACAAAATCCCTTGGAATAAAACCAATGAATGTCGCTCAAAAAAATCATTGGTGGTCGATATCAAAGAAAAAGAGTCGAACCCAGATTCATAATCTAATTCAGAAAATTCTGGCAGAAGATAGATCATCGATGCAGACCCCACTGCTATGGTCGTGACCACAACAATTCAACCAGAAGAACCAGCAAATATTGAAGAGGGGGAGCGCCTCTTCCATTCACAGATGTGGGTGAAGGGGACCCTGTTGCATTTCATTGTTTATAGTGGAAGCCAGAATAACCTCATCTCAACAGAGGTCATCAAACAATTGGGATCGTCGACAAAACCAAATCCATAGACAAACAACATCGAGTGGCTTCACTAGGGATGATATCTTTGTGTCAACCAAAATTTTCAATTGTCATACGACATCCAACCCTTCAAGGATGAGGTATTATGTGATTTTTCCTCGTTGGATGTCTGTGATGTTCTTTTGGGACAACCATATATGTGGAAGCGCCATGCTATTTATGAGTCTCAACCTCGTACTGTCATTGTTACTCCAAGGGGTCATATCTATAGGATACCAAAGGTAGTTCCAACTACTATCCCACCTAAAATGTGCCGCAAGGTAGTATATCATACTACAAAATTTAGCTTCTTCACAATCTATTCAAAAGGTGCACATAAGGACACTGCAACCACTGCAACCTCGATACAAGTACCTTCTATCCAATAGAAAAAAATTGACAATATTGAAGCAAAGAGCAATGATTATTTCCTTACAAATTCATCTCATGTAGCCAGACTAGTTAAAAAGGTCCAACCCTTCAAACATCAGGTTCTTGACAACCTTCCACAAGCCAAAAATTGCAACTTCTTCAATAAGGCAAGCAACTCACCAATGTTCAATTTCAACAAACGCTTACCCCTCTTCCCTGGAAAATCAACAAAATGGATTCCATTGCTTCCTAAGGAGGGAGGATTGATCTAGATGAATATCAATGGCCACCCACCTATTCCAATGGCTCAAAACATAGTTTTCCACCTTGGCAATGTTTCGACAGTTTTTCGGGTCCCAAACTTTTGGGACCATTTTGAGGCCCTAAATGACATTTTTGGGGATTTGGGGCTCACTAAATTGTTGAAGGAACTAACCTAATCCAATAAAAAATCGTTCTTCTCATTTTGAAATTTCCAACGGTGTATCGAGCGCTCCAAACAGATATTGTATGCAAAAGTTACACCCCTGGGAAGTTGACGTATCAACTATCCCCATCAGGGCCCGCAAAACTTTTGGCTTTTCATCTTCCGAGGTTAGGGTTTTAGATTTTATTTATGTTAAAAAAGCCTTTGAAGCCTCATTGTAAGAATCACGTTCTTGTGAATGGTATTAGCTGTCACATCTCTTCTCAGAGATAAGTTGCCACCATCTTAGCGAGTCTTTCACTCTGTATTTCTACAGTTTTGTACATTTCGCTCATTAATAGAAATTGTGTATTACTGTATCTCTGTGTTTATGGTTGCATCCATGATACATTTATGTTATATTATTGGATATATGATATATCTCTATACATTTATTAATTATATCTCCACTCTCATTTCATGCCGAAAATAATCCAAATCATTACCATTATTGTGGTCATTTCCTAACCAAACATACTACATGTATTCATTTATTCATAGTTTGGTGTTTTATTGAATTCTAATAATGTATTAGGATATTTTCACATTATTTGTATCTAACTTGTGGGTTTAAAGAGATGCTATAGATCATGCTAATAGATTCTTTAAATTTAGACTCCAATCCATAGATTTCCATTACTATGAAACCTCTACTACGGATCCATGGGTTTCAACTTACTTAACATGGGATTCCATTGTTGTGAAACCTTTGCCACATATATGTACATTACAACAATAATATTTCTTTCCACCATGTGTCCAATTTCTACAAATTCATTGTTGTCGAACCGTGAATCCATATTCTTGGTAATCCATATATATTGAGCTGAACTATTTTAATGTGCAATATTGGTTTAGAATAACATCTAGTTTTTTTGTGTTAGTTGAAAGATGCCACCTACTCTATTGTCTAGGAACTTGGAAACTAATTTTGTAAATGCTATCTCATTTTGTTTTATGAGTGGCATGAGAATATTTGACTCTCGAGCACACTACAGTTAATGATGTTAATTAGAGTGTTATCCTCGATGCTTATGAAAACAATAATTTACATTTGTATGAGAGATGTGAGAATATATAGTTTGTTGTAGATATTTTTGATAATATAATCTACTATGTTTTCTTTCTGGTATATCTATGTGTGAGTAAAGTAGAAATAGTTTGAGTTTTGAGTTAACTTGTTGAGGCTTCCAAGAACCTTTCTCTAAAGAGGAAGGGCCCACTCTAAGGATAATTCTTGTTAATGTACTTATTATACACTTCTATGTTTTAATTAACTCTTATGCACATATATATTTTCTATAGAACGAATGTTGTGTGTTTCTACTGAACATCGAGTGTGTTAGATTATTGATTACTCATTTCCATTACAACAATTTTCAATTATTACAGTTTCTACTTTCATAGTTCAATACATTTTCTTGTAATTCAAATTTGCTATTTTCATATTCCTATAACTATAGTTTTCTATCTTATATCTCAATCCTCTATTTTCCATAACTAGAATTGTATTTCTAGTCTAGAGTGGAACAACATGAAGTTGTTCATCATTTAATTAATTTATTGAAACTTTCATATATATTGCACAATGCTTCACAATCATACATACCTTGGTTGATAATTAAATGCAGTAGCTAACCAACATAATCCATTTAGAATTAATCAGTATTTAGGTATCCTGTCATTTTTGGCACCGTTGTCGGGGAAGAATTAAAATATGTCAGTAGTTTTTTTATGTTGAAATAGAAAACACATGCTATGTGGATTTTCACTGTAGGAATAATCGACAACCATCTCTGTAATATATCATATGAAGTGTTTTTCATGTACACACATATAGATGCATGAATAGGAATAGAAAACCCAAGAGCATGAGGATGTGGTGCAGTGAGAGCCGCTCATGGTACTAACCAGTTTTCAAGTAGACCCCTACGAGGAGAAAGTTCAGGAGCAAGACCCCTATTTGACTAGGTCATAGGAGGAATTACGGTCTTGATTTTGTACCAACAATTTCTTCTACAATATAGGTAGAGTTTATTCCTCCCACTGAAGGACTAGTATACACATAATAGATGATCAATGGACAACCTGATTTGGATTCAAATTCTTAGTAGGATCTAGTTCACAAACCAACATAATCCAAAGGATCAATTTCCTCTAAAAAATAAAGAGCACATGTAACATACCTACTTGCTAAAAATGAAATTTAAAATGACCCATACATATAAAATAAACCAAGGGGAAACAAACCCATAATTTAACATGCATCTAACAACATAATATAAACCCATGAATGCAACTATTCCATAAAAACAACAAACACACAACATTCAATAAAACACATACACAGTGGAAATAACATCATAAGCACAACATAAAAATGATCTATTTATAAAATAACCAATTGGTTGCATAAAAAGGATGTTACTCCTAGCCATATGCTTGTTGTTTATTTTATCTCAAAAACAAGCCACCCCCAAGCTAAGGCTATGAGTCTACAAGGATATTTGGCCCTCTTTGTTGTCCACTCTAAACATTCAGTAGCCCAAGACCTAGGTTCTACTCCATCAATAGTTCCAATCCACCAACGCTCTTCCCCACAACCTACACAACCCAAGGAATGTGATCCCTCTTCAATGCACATAGTCCCTCAAGCCTTCACACTTCACTCCAAGGCTCTAATGCACTCATTTGGACATGAATCTCATAAATGGGAACTCCAAGAACTCTCAACTACTCTAGGAGTGTTCACATTAGCCTTCACAAGGATCTTGAACCATTTCCTCAATAGGAAAATGATCCACATGAACACAACCCATTTTTATAGGCACACAAACGACAATTCCAACATAAACACAATCCAATAATGGATTCCATAAAACACAACATGGATGGTTCTTTTCCCAACACTCATCTCCCTTCTTGCCACCCCAAAATCAACATGCAAAAAAACTCTCTTTTTTCCATACAAATTTCCCCTTTTCCCAATCAAGTTGAATCTCACACTTCCCCATGTTGATTGTACTTCATCCCCATCCTCCCAATAACTAAGGGATGTGACTTCTCACACCCTCCCTCTTATATGTATTCTATGATTGAGATCTCATACCTAAGGGGAAAATTAGAAGGTAAATATACATTAACTTAGGATAATAACATGGGTTTCCCCTTGGATCCCCCTTTAGCCCCCTCTCTTGTGGAATCATATCCCCCCATCATTACAATTTATCTCATATCACAACCAACAATTATTATCTTTATTAATTATTTTAATGTTCATAATACACAATTCGGATCCCTACCACATTAATCAATATGGGCTCTTCTCCCCAAACATATCGGCTCACTAGTATAAATCACATTTATACAATTACATTATAATTTGTGGAGATTGAAAATGGGGATGTTACAACACCAGAGACACCACCTCTTGTGGACCATGTGCTAATAATCATGGTAGAAGAAGGAGGAGTTGGTTCTAACCGGGGTGATGCTATAACTTTGAGTTTCCAATTATAGACCCTCGAGAAGAGGCACCCATGAATAATATTTCTCCATCAATTCTACCTAATTTTAATGGTATATCTAGTGAATAGCCGTACACCTTCCTTTTTTAGTTTGAAATCCTTTGTAGGTGTTATGAATATACTATAGATGCTTAAAAGTTGAAATTGTTTCTCACCATATTAAAGTATGCACCACTCTACTCGTTCATGGGAATTGGTGGGCATAGCATCTATATGTGGGATGACATGAAATAAACATTCCTCAAGAAATATCAAGTATACCTTCGTGAATAAATATTTAATACGACTTAGAAGGAACATGAGAGTTCAGAGGATTACATAGAGAGGTTCCAATATAATTTTCAAAGGTCTAAACAAAGTAAATTGAATAAGGACACTTTGCACACTATTTTGATCATAGGTATAAGAGATGAATGCCTCAACCTTTTGAATTTAATGGGAGGAGAAGAAATTTCCTAAGTAGATTATGGTCGAATTTGTGAGTCAGGCAAAAGGTGCTCACGAGGGACTTCAAAACATGGGAAAGAACCTAGAGATGTTGTTTCCAGAATTACTGAGTCATCCCGAGGAGGAGCCACTCATGTTGAAATCTGTAATTTGTTGGAAAATTTCAAACTTATATTCTTAGTTATTTAAGCTCACAATTTGACACATTGTAGGTTAAAAATAAGCAGGAAGAAGCTGAGTGATTATTATCCATATTTTTCTCAAAAATCAGAAAGAGGCATCCCTTGAGGGAGTTCCCATTAAATAATGTTGAAATCTATAACATTTGTCAGTAGAATCATGCCAACAAAAACCACCCCTCTTTTCCTAAATTAAAATCTATGTATTGAGGAACTAATGAAGAGATTGAGAATATTTGTTTCATCACCCAAAAGTGACCATGGCTAGCACAATCATCAGGTATGGCTAAAGATCATTCTCAATTTTATAATTCTTTTTGGACTAACCAAAAAATGCAATATCCTTCTCAATCTTGGTATCCTTAGATGTCTTGGCCACAATATCCACCACAACCAACCCAAATTATTAATGGCCATAAGGATGACGAGGCTCTTTTTTTGGGACCTAGCGACAAAAAATTGCTCTATAATTTCCCCAACAACAATTCCAAATACCTTAGTATCAACAATAATTGTAGTTGTGTGTTAGCAATCCTCCACCAATACCACAACTACCTACACAACCCATAATTGATCCAAATAATAAAACAAAGTCAATATGATTACACCATTGAGATGTTTGATTTTCCTTGTTGCTCTATTTCCCTTGTAGATTTCCAAGGAGTCCACTTAATATAAAGGATAATTCTCAATAATCAAACTTCTATGATTATCTCAGAGGCTGGAGAGGACTAATTTCAAAACCAAGTAGGAAACCAACCAAGAAAAAATCAATCCACTAAATATTCTCCAAATACTCCACAAGTAACTTCCTTTGGTAGTTTAGAGCAACCACAACCTAGTGTTGCATAACTTCCTCCCTATCTAGAGAGGTTAAGCATTGACAAACCCCTTTTCCAACTTGAATTTGATTTCCTTGGGGAGTTAAAGAAGATATGTGTCAAGATCCCATTATTACAAGCCATCAAATATGTACCCATTTATGCCAAATCTATTTGGCATTTGTGCTTAAAGAAACTCCGTACGAAGAGGAAGGATCCTCAAACTTTCCACGTTATTGGTCTATTCACAGACAAAATTCTTTGAAATATTTTTACTACCAAGTATACAGATCTCAGTAGCCCTATTGTTGATGTTTACATTAGCAATATTTGTATTTTGACACCTTAATTGATTTAGGGGTTTCCATAAATGTCATGACCATGGAGACCATGGAAAAACTTAAACCGACAAATTTATGACAAAATCCTATGGATCTCCAAATGTATGATCGATCTACTATCAAACATGAAGGTATTCTAGAGGATATAGTAATATTTATAGATTATTGGGAGTATCCATCAGATTTTATGGTTGTGCAACCAAAATACAACCTTGGGGTTTACCCTGTGATCTTAGGAAGGCCATGGATAGCTACTAAGGATGCCTATGTTCTTTTTAGGTCTAGAGACATGAATATCTCTCACAATAATTCCTCAAAGAAGATCACCTTATATCCTCTTGCCAAGCCAAGCTCCAACCAAGAAATACCTATGTGGGTGGGAGATGGGGACATTGATGATGAAAATGTTCAACATTTTCTCATGGTTTATTTATCCTTATCCTTTGAGGATAAGACTGAAGATGATCTTATCTATGATTTCCTCACATATGCTCATTCACCTGCCAGTCATATTATACAAATGGTAGAAGAATACTATTCAATATTTGTCATCAACTTAGGATTTCAATCCATGCTTGATTATCTCTATACCGTATTTGAAATAAAAAACACAGCAATATAAATTAGTTCTGGAAAAACACTCAACATTAGTCCTAGACTAGAAAATCCACAAAAGAAACAACTCATTGAGTTGTTAAAAAAACACACTGATGCATTTGCATGGGAATACACAGATATGAAGGGAATTCAACTTGATCCTTGTATTAACAATATTTATATTGGGGATAACTTCCGACTTGTTCAACAACCTCAATATCAAATGAACCTTGCAATATGTGAGATAATGAAGGATGAATTGTAGAAATTACTAAAAATAAATTTCATCTATCCCATTTTTAATACCCAATGTGTTTCACCCCTTATGATTTTTTGAAGAAAAATGTGAAATGGAGACTTTGTGTAGATTACAGAGAATTGAACAAAGCCACTTAAAAATACCATTTTCCTCTACCCTTCATTGATTAAGTCCTTGACACATTAGCAGGGATGAATTAATTCTCTTTCCTCAATGGATTCAAAGGATGTAATCATGTCATGCCCCATATTATTATTAAATAAATAATAATAATAAATAAATATAATAATTTTCATAATAATTTAAAAACAAATAATTGCGTAATAAAAAAAGGGGGTAAACTAGGTAAAGGTAATTTATGGAAAACAACAAAACATTGTGAGTGAAACTCTTATTCCAACAACAACACCTAAATTACAACAAGAAGCAATCCGAATATGGAGTGATGAAATTTTGACAATGAAACTAGAGAAAAAGAGATTTCCTCATTAAAACTAGTTTTTTAGTGGTGAAACTTAAGGAGACCATGGATTTTTTTATTATTTTATTATTTTTACTTTTTTTTTAATATAAATTTAAATAAAATTTCAAATAATCGACATCAATATGACCATCTTCATACAATTGCATGATATATTAATTATGGTGGTCCACTCAAGACCAATGTACAAATAACAAAATTGTATTAAGTATAGGAAGAGACAATTAAGTGGTCATGATAACATATAGTCATCAACAAAACAAAAAATAAGTTACATGGAAAATTTGAGTAACCATAATAACAAGTAGTCATGAAAAAAACAAAACAAGTATGCCACATATGGAAAAATTAAAGACAATACAAATGCTTAAAACATGAAAGAATACTTTACAAGTTATTCACAGATCAAACCTTTGGTTATTGGGCTTGATAACCATGCTCACTATGTTTTCTCTTCTAGAGAGGTTTTCTCTTTTTAATGTTATGAAGAGGAATTGGAAATCTCTATGGTCCCATGAGGGATAGACAAGGTTACTATCCAACAAACACCAATAGAGAAATGTATTTTAACAAACAAAGGACCGAGTACTGTGAAGGTTAACGAAGAAAATTAGAAAATGTTGTTATGTGGATATCTAGAGATTGGATTTTTATGCACCACAAAATGGAACTTGAAAATGATAGCATCACCATAGATTTGACAAAGAATAAGTAAAAATAAAAGATTCATAAAAGATTGGTCGTCGCCATACCAGACCGACAATATGGAAATAGTATGGAGCCATTCCAATACACCGTTTGAAATTTCATGTTTTTTTAGCTCAAAACCTTATCTATCTCTCATGGGAGCATAGATATTTCCAATGCATCTTAATAACATTAAGAAAATAAAACGTCACTAGAAGAGAAAACCTAAAGAGCATGCAAGTTATCAAGCCAAATAAGCAAATATTTGATCCATGAATAACTTGTAAAATATTCTTTCATGTTTTAAACATTTGTATTATCTCTACCTTTTCCTTATGTAGCATATTTGTTGCTTTTTGCTTATAACTTATTTTTATTATGGTTACTCAATTTTTCCATGTAACTTCTTTTTGCTTTGTTGATGACTATATGTTATCATTGCCACTTAATTTCATCTTCCCATACTTCATACAATTTTATTGTTTGTACATTGGTATTGAGTGGACCACCATAATTAATCAATCATGCAACTATATGAATATGGTCATATTGATATCAATTATTTGCAAATTTTTTTAAATTTATACAAAAAAAGGTTAAAAATAAAAATAATAAAATAATAAAAAATCCATGGTCTCCTCAAGATTCACCACTAAGGAACTAGTTTTATCAGGAAATTTCTTTTTTTCTAGTTTCATTGTCAAAATTTCATCACTCTATTTTCTAATTGGTTCTTGTTTTCGTTTAGGTTTTGTTTTTGGAATAAGGGTTTTGTTATCCCTTGAGATGTTCTAGAATGTTAATTGAATGATGCTGAGGCAGCCTAGGGGATAAAACCTCATATGGGTCTTAAATTCATATATGAAATAAGGTAAATTATGCAAGATTTGATAAATGTTTCTCTCTCTCTCTCTCTTTCTTAAAAATATCAGACCTCAAACAGTCTCATCTCAGACGATAAAAATTCTCAACTCCAAAATGCATATGTCCATGAGTGTTTCAGACAATCAATATTCAAAGGTGGGTGGAATGGTGAATTAGAAAAAAAAAAGACAAACATACATGGCACTGCTGAGAATGAATCATGTAGCTTATGGGAAAAAAACAATGTGTTGAGCAATTAAGAATTCAAATGTAACACCCTGTTTTCCCCCATAACTGTAATTATTCTAAGACTTCATGTAATGTGATTATGAAGCATGTAATTATTCTATTGATTAATAGAAAACATCATCCAACTGTTTGAGAGGGGAATTCCTTGAGTATTGGCCATGATATCACAAGTGAGATTGGTGAGGTGGAATGGAGAAGCTCAAATGAAGAAAATAGGAATCTTTCTTAGCATTCCATCCTACACCTTCAAACTTGAATGTGTCACCTTCCAATGTACTTAGATATGCATAGAGCCACGTGAATAGTTATGGGTATCAATATTGGTGCTTGAGGAAGTTATAACTACTGACAGATTTGATGTTTGGGGTGAACTAAATATTCAATCAAAAACTGACAGGACACTTGTGTATTTCCCCTTTGATTTTGGTTCCCTGACTAGAGGGTTACATTTGAAAACACTCAAAGGAATCCAAAGGAATGTGTGTAATAAGAGACCAAATGTGGAAAACCACCATACAAACCACACATAATTAAAGAACGCACATACTAGCATACGTTAAGGGGAGAATAGGGAGATCACAACAAAAGGAAATGAGAACAAACCCAAGAAGATATTTCAACATTCTGAGAAGTTGAAGATAGGTTCTCATAGGGAACCAAAGTGAATTGAGTGAGTTGCAGACTCATAGATAGATGTGGTAGCAAGAAGGAGACTCAAGTGAAAGTAACAAATGTGTTGAGAAGTTTTCCTTGAGGAAAACTTCTCAAGAAATTAATGGCCACCCTAGAATAGTGAAGACCCAGATCCAAACTGGAGAAATAGAGGAATTCAACTTGGTTCTTACCGGAAGGAAACTGACACTGGTAAGGGGAGGTCATTGAGGGACTTTATATCATAGAAGGGACTCACTTGTGAAGAGAAAATCCAGTTTGGATGGCACCTGATAAACCTGTGGAGGTCTCGAGCTCAGTGGGAAGATGAAAACTTTTGTTGTTGTCAGTGGAGTGAAGGAGAGTAACCTTCCTGGACCATTTTCCTAATTGGGAAGTTATTTGAATCAATCCCCTTGTTGTATCATGGCTTGGAATGGGGGTGGAATGCTGTAGAAAGGAATACTGCAACATACCCTATGGTTGAGAGCAAATGCTTCCTCTCTTAGTCAGTTGGCTAGTTCATTATTTCACTGAACATTTAAGAGTTTTAGATTAACATGTTTGATTTATGATGAAAACATGTTGTTTTAAGGTTTGTATGTAAATATGAATATATGAAGGAATGGTTGAATTCCTGAGTAAAATGGATTATGTCTCCTTGTTTTCACTGTTAACCTAATATATCTATGTAGCTAAGTAGGAAGTACAAAGGTAGGGTGTATCCCTGTGAAAACTGCAAGTCTTTGGATGGAAATATTGCAAGGTATGGGAAATATTCACCCTGAAATTGGTAGCGAAATTCCCTGAAGCCTGAGGAGGGTCTCTGTGTAGTTAGGGATCCTTAAGCCTAGTGAAAATCTGTTATTTGAAATGGAAAGTTTGTAGGATATAAAAATATTCATCCAAGTTATGAATTAAAATTGTCTTAGCCAATTCATAGTGAAGGAAAGAGTCCAAGAAGGTATGGTAAAACCTTAGCAATGTCTGGAGACACCTTGATCAGTTAAGTCCTAAATCAGAGTCTTAAATTGGAGAAAACCCCTATTTTGAGTCAGAAGGACGCACAACCATTGATTCAGTATAATGGAAAGATCTTGACTAATGGGTGGAAGGTGAGGTTGTCGTAATGATCCAATGCATGATTGCAATGAGACTCGGATGGGATAGGCTCTGATTCAATGAGATACATTGATTTATCAGAGAGAGGGATGGTGAATTCTAGACCATTGATTCTAGGTGTAAGTCCATTAGAAGACACAATGTTGGAGACTCAAACAATGGTCCTTGAGGGAATCCGATGTCTAGAGAGTTCAAGGTCCGTCGATCCATCAAGATGTGTCATGTAATATCTCAGCCATTGGATCCCACATAGTTTGTTCCGAGATGGGAAGCCTAGAGCCCTTAACTATCTTACAAGTTGTAAACCTTGAAAGACCCTAAACGTCATATGAAGTGAATGAGGATTGTCAGATTCGTTGGAGAATGTGTTGTCAGAGTGAGTCGGTTGGATTTTCCTTCGATGCCCAAAGTGGATGTACTTTGATGAGGAGGACTCTGAGAGTGAACATGAGTCATATATTAGAGAGTGGGTGTGATGTGATCTTTACTGTAGGATCGTCATGGGACTCGCATGTTCATCTAAAAAATAGTTGAAAATATGGGAGATAACCATTGAGTGAATTGAAGGATCAATGAGATTAGAGCCATCGGTTTTCTGAGTCCGAGAGCCATTGGATCTATCAGAATGAAACCGTTAGAATGGAATTCAATCCCGTAACTTGTTGTTTTGATGGGAAAGAGTCCGAGTCACTCTATATTATTGATCTGAAGGAGAGAAGTGATTCTAACCATATGATTGAGGGTGTATAGGTCCCTAGTCATTGAAATGAAATCCATAGAGGGATTTCATTGGTAATTGGGGGTCGAACAATTAAGATTTAACACAGTAAATATTGTGATAAGAGAATTTATCACTTAAATAGTGATGGACCAAAACTCGAAAGAGTAAACTCGGATACTTACTTTGAGGAAATAGAAGAAAATCGAACATCCCATGAGCCTAAGCGAGATTAGGGGGTCGGGTGTGTTACATAAACAATTCTAACAAATGCATCCATATTAGTGAAAACATGCTTCAAATAGTTAACATCCTCATACATTCAAATACATGGAGGTACACTCTGCATATCATTTAAATGCATAAATAAATGACAATAAATGGTCATTCATTTAGAGGAAATCACTTCTATGTCATAACTAGACATTGTACAATAACAATGAATATGGTGAACAATATGTTGTCTGAGATTTTATAAATCAGATATAATACAAGAAATCCAAAATGGGAGAAAATGATTTATAAGAACACAAACACAATAAGAAAGGGAATTATAGACTGAAACATAATGCATGGGATGCATCTCTATGTGCTTGTTTCTTTCACCATCTGTCCATTCTTGAGGTTTCAGATCTAACAACTTTAATTCTAAGAGCCTCTTAAATCCCCCAAAGTACCGACTGTCACAATGAGCACCTTCATTCTCTTTTATTCTTCATGCTCATCTTCCAAAATTCTTCTTGAAACCATTTATTACTTCTTGAATGGTTTCCCCTTGGTAAAAATTATTTACTTTCACCTGCAAAATTTCTATTACATAAAACTTTGTGGGGCAACTAAAACTTTTCCAACCAATACATCCTTCATGTCCTACCTCTTAAGAGTCCCTTAAATCTTGTCACATATGTTATCATCATTTTTTTGTTTGCTAGATAGCTAAAATTAAATCTCCAGAAGTCATGAAACTTAACAACCATCAGATCGATCTCAGTGAGAAATATCGACTGTTGATTTGCAGGGATATGATTAATCCCACATTCACCATTGGATTCGTTTTGAAAGGATTATAAGGTAAATGCACTCCCATGTAATTTGAATGTGAATGGGCAGACTGCAAAACTTTACATGAAGCATTACCTTTTATATGTGGGGCACATCTCACTAGACCAACTTAAACTTTGATTGCAAATAACCTGAAAAATGATTGACCCAGTTCCTAGTGGTCTAGTGAGCCTAGTGGGTCGGTACCCTAGTGAGCCCATTGGATCGATGATCGAGGACTTGTTCTTGACTCTCTCGCAAGTGTAAACATCCCAATATCCTGGTGTACCGATGCCCCAATGAGACCAGTGGATCAACAATTGGATTCCCTCACATGTCTTGAAAGGCTTAAATTCCCAGTATCTCAATGACCTGGTGCACTTGAGGGATGAAATCAAATTTGAACTATCTATCTGGGGGCCCAATCAAATCTAGATAGTTGATATGTAATGATCAAATGATGAAATCAAATTAATTTACGATGACTTCATTGATGAGGTTAGCATGGTCCCACAGACATGTGGTGACTTTACATTGGTTCATGTTGGTGCTAATGTGGTAGGGGAGTAGACTAGATGTCACTAGCCACACTATTATATTATATGTTTCCAGTGGGTCCCCCTTTGTCCAGGTGGCGCCTTTGGATTGGATTTGAAAAGTGCTTTTTTGACATGCCACACTGTCACTGGTCCTTTCCAGGTATCCCTGATGGTAGGATGATTCAACTCCATGTGGAATGTTGAGTTGGCACTAGAACAAGAATGATATGGGAGAAGTGATTCATATGAGGTTGATTCCTGGGGGTTCAGTGAGGTCGGTGTATTTGTAGGTCATGTACATGATGACATGGCACCAGAATAGGAACAATATGGGAGGATTTATTTGGGTGAGGTTAAATCTTGGGCGACCGATGAACCTAGTGGCTTTGTAGGTCCCGCACATGATGATGTGGCACTGGATTAGAAACAATATGGGAAGAGATTTGGTTGAGGTTGACTACTGGGGGCTCATTAGCCTAGTATCTCGATGAGCTTATTGGATTAATGATTGGGGACCTATGCTCAAATTAGTCATAGGTATAAACATCTTTGTATCCCATTGTCTTGGTGGACTATGGATCTAGCCCTTGATTAGATCTAGATTGTTAATCTCACAACCAATCATATTTGGACCATTGATCTACCTCGATCAAATTCAACTTAAGGTACAAAAATGTCATCAATGATGTCAATGTGGTCCACGCGACGACCTTTGATTTTCTTTGACGGGTGCTCTGTTGGCATGCCATGTTGTCACTAGTCCTTTTGTGTATCCTTGGTGGAATTTTGAGTTGGCTCCACATGTGAGGGTGACGTGGCACTAGATTGGGAATAATATGGAGAAGTATTTCATTGCAGCTAACTCCTGGTGTCTCTATAGCCCAACGATCCTCGTGGCCTAGTGGTCTAATGGATCAGTGCACTTCAGGGCTAAGATAATATCTTGACTATTGATCTCGCGCCCAATCAAATTGTGACTGTTGATCTTCAAACAATCTTCTTGGCTTGGAATTGTTGACCAAATTAGATCTGGATTGTCGATTTTCTTCACTTGTAGGTCCTGCACATGTTGACGTGGCATGAACCAAGAACACTATAGGAAGAGTGATTCAATTGAATTTCAGTGCCCTAGTGAGCCTGGTGGCCTCGTGGCTTGGTGCAGTAGCAATCGAGGACTTGTGCTGAACTTGTTCACGTGATTAAAATGTCCTGGTGGCCTGGTGCACTTGGGGGACGAAGACCAAATATGGATTTTTGATGATGTGCTTGGTCAAATCAGGGTCATCTAATATGGCTCGCCTCAAGGTCCTACATATTTTCTAGCGCTTGGTTCCCAGGCAATAGTCTTGTGGTAATCTCCTTGTTGAATAAACTTAGTCCCTTTCAGGGCACAATAGGCACTTTCAGAGAACAATAATCCCTTTTTGACCTCCGATAAGTGCTTGAGTGCTTAGATCTTTCCTTAGGTACAAAAATGACATGAATTTTCTACTATTTTACTTCCACTTGCCTCGAAATAAATTGAAAATTTTATCTCAAAGGCTTCAAAGGATTTCTCTTTATCTCTGGCTCATCCATTCTTGACCTTGCAACCTTGAATAACCTTCATTTTAATGGTAGGAACAAATATGGTGCTAACATCAACTCCAGTAGGGAAAAAATACCCCTGTGGTTTGATGATAATTATAGACCAAGTTCTTTCTTATGTTGGGTTATGGAGTCTACCTCAAAATGATAGATCTCCCTCATACTTGAAAAACTGATCTAAAATGTGACACAAAAATGCTCAACAAATGACAACATTACAACTCTACCTATTTTATCGGATTAATCAGTAAGTGCAGACACAAATAAATCTCCCTAGATCCCACTGGAAACTAGAACAAAACAAAACATAATGCACACTTCGCCTTAAACTTCATCAACATATAGACTAGTTTAATGATTTACAAGTGGCGTAAATTTTAAATGATGCTTGTCCTTTCTAGTGTCGTCTTTGTATCTCCTTCCTTGAGTTTACAGAATGGTAAACATGTCTAAGAATCACAAACCAACAATGAAGGAAAAAAAAGATACATACATTCTAATGAAGTCTATGTATATGATCAAAGAATTATACAATAGAAGGAAAGATGCTTATATAGGGAAGAAATGCATTGTTGTATTAAGTGAATAGAAAGTGGAGAATACAACCCATGCCTTGATGTTGCAAGGTCCCCTTTCAATGGCTCTTTTCTTCAACACACACACCTTTTCTCCATTGCCTTGAATGAAGAAAATCCACAATGACTTGAAGAAATAAAGGAAAGATCTCAAGCATAATCTGAAGTAGAACTCTCCATAAAATTATTAGCCTATTCAAAATTATCCTTTTCCATGAGAGATCCCTCTTTATATAGTGTGAAAGAGATATGTATGAGGAGATTAGGATGATCCCACCAAATCAGAGAAGTGAGTAAGATCCAAACTGATCGGATGCCACCTCATCTTCTGGAACATTCGTGAAATTTGAATTTTCCCAAGCTTAAAGCATCATCGCACCCTATGCACTAGCATCATGCAACGCCGTTGTAGAATATGTATATTGCAGAGTGCGATGATCAAGCATTGTCACACCCCATGAATATAGTAGGGTGCGACGACCTTCCTTCATATGGTTTTCTGGCAGAGGAAATCAAATCACTTTTCTCATGGAGAAAGTCTCTTTTAATATTTTTAGGGAACATGAACACATATTGCCAATTGATCACCGAGGTGACCAAAATAATGTGTAACAACCTACTTACTCATGTAACAAATGGTGAATGGAGTAAAATTAAAAATTCATGGAAAGAAATGGAAATGAATTATTTATGTACAAGGTAAGAAGTTTTGCAATGCTCAGTACTGTAATAAATGCTTGAGGAACCTCCCATTTACAGGAGCCCCAAAGAACTCTCCATCCAACTGGGCTAGATCATATGTGTTTTTATATTGAACTATGACAACTTGGAAGGGTTCAAGCCAAATATTGTCAAATTTTCCATTTTCCCATTTAGCTTCCCTCGGGCATCCCAATTTAGGACAAGATCTCCTCACATGCAATTACTTTCTTCAGTCCTTTTATCAAATATTTTTTTCATTCTTGCTTGATGAACCTGGGAATTTATCTACATTTGTTCTATTACATTCTAAACTTCAATAAATTGTCTTATTCTCCTCTGCATATCATCTAATTCTACCTCCTCATCTTATAGTAGTTTCAACACATGGAGCCTGAGTTGATTGGGGAAAATTTCTTCCAACCCATATACTAGCTGAAAAGGAGAAGTTACAATGGACCTTTTAATGCTAACTCTATCTTCCTAGATTGCATAATTCAAGTGAGAATCCCACACTTTATTATTTTGGGACAAGATATTCTTGATAATCTTGATGAGGTTATTATTGGAGGATTCAACCAAACCATTTCCTTGTGGATAGTAATCAATAAAGTGTCCCATCTCTATGTTATAGTTCTGGAAGAATTAAAGGCCTAAGAATTATCAATGATGATCTTCCTTGGGTACCCAAATCTAGCCAAGATATTATCCTTAAGTAACTTTATGATGAATTCATCAATTTTTTCTCTTGTAGGGATGGCCTATACCCATTTCGTGAATTAATCTATGGCTATCAAATTCCATTTATGCTATCCACTTGAATTTGTATTAATTTCACAAATGAAATCCAATCCCCACTATTGAAAAGGTGTCTCAACTTTGATAGGTCTCACTGGAAGGGGAAACAACGTTTTCTTTCCTGCAAACATTTGGCATTCTACATGTTGGAGCCGCCTTTGTTTTTTAACTCATCACAATTTTCATTTTGGATACTTAAAATTTTAAAGTGACCATTTGATTTTTTCCCCCCCGAAACATTGAAGGCTCTGCAACCTTGTCGATTAAGCATCGATGCTTTCTCTTCCCTCAAAACAAGTTCACTTTCTTAAGGATGTCACTCTCTTTGTTTGACTTCGGGAACTCACAGGTCAGATTATATAACTCATAAATTTACACATCCCGAGTCATGAAACGACGAAGTCTTTTTAAATTTCCACTCAAGACAGTAACCAGAGTAAAATATTTTAACCCAGTGATTAGCTGCTATTCCTCCGCTTGCACTACCATTGTTCATCCCCGACAAGCTTGCTTGTCGCGAGATCGCCCGACAAACAGTGATTGGCGGGGTGAGTAAAGAACTCAAAGCATCTTCGAAGAAGGTATGGCCATTTTTCCCTGTTCAACTAAATTCTTATTCTTTATTGGATTTTGGGCATGCTAAAGCTAAGGCTGCAGCCCTGGAAGACCTAAGTTTGGTCTCCATTGAATATAAAAAACATGATCCTCAAAAAATTGTAAGCAACCATTTAGCTAGTTGTGGGCTAAAGAGGTTTGAACACGAGTTTTCACCCTCGGATGACATTTTCCGAGGGGCGAGGTCTTATGGGGAAGTGCTAGTTTAGATATGATCTTTAGCACCCGAAGACATGGCATCTGTATTAAAATTTCAGGAAAACAGACGAAGTTGTCTTCCTACTGTGTTGTGAGGAGGGAGCCCAGGCGTTTCTGAGATGAAACCGAAGAATGATGAAGGCCCCAAAGAAGTAACTTCTGGTTCAGGAAAAATCCATAACGAAGGGGATAAAATGAATAAGACTGAAGCGGAGACATAGAATCTGGACCCGCCAGAGACCCAGAATCCAAAAACTAAGATGAAGACCTTTGAACCTCCGAAGAAGCAGGACTCGGTCGTCACACCAGGAAAGGCAGCGAAACAGATAGGGGAACCCATCACTTCTGTCACCCCCTTGCAGTCGACGCGAGGAAATATAGAAGAAGGATGATTTTCAATGAGGAACTGAGGCCTATCAGAGTAGAAGAACTTCCTCCAAATGAGTTCTTCTTTGACAAAAAGTGAAAAGCAGTGGTGAAAAGAGAGTTCTACCAGGACGAAGGATCGACGGCTAAAAAATTCAAAGTTATGACCGATGGAAAGAACAAAAAGAATGAGGAATTCGCCATGGAGATCGCAGGAACATTGGGTGTGTATGCATCGATGAATCAATTCTCAGTCGGGATATTAAAAAACCAGCTCAAAAGAAAGAATCGCCTGATCAAGACTCTTGAAGCTAGAGTAGCTTCGACCATAGAAAAAGCCAAAGGTCAGGTGAGCAGGGAAATAGAACAGGCCCGACTAGCTGATAAAAAGGAAATATAAGCACTCAAAGCCAAGTTGGAGCAAGTGCATCTAGTGATCGGAGATGGTCGGATACAGGTGGGTCAATAGAGGACTATGATCACAAAGTTGCAAGCTCAGGCAGAGATCGCTGAAAATAGGGTGATCGATGTCGAGGGGTTTAAATCCCGAGCGATCAATATTCGGAGTAGGATCTCTTCTGCACAACAGAGTTTTCTCATCAAAGTAGGAACAATATGAGAGGATTGTCTATTTATGCATCGGGTTTCCGAGAACCTGACTGACAGAGAAAGAGATGCAGGAGCGGCTCGGGTCGCCTTCCAGGAAGCGATGATAGCCACGAATGACCGAGTTTCGGCAGGTTTTCCCGGACTCGCCCTCCTAGAACAAACTAGAGGTAACATTTTGTTGAAGGATTGGGAGCATAACATTGCCCTGGGCAAGGAACAGGCCCAAAAAGTGACCAATTCATTAGAAGAAGCCTTCAATTCTATAGAGGGCGAGTTGTTGGGTATGGATACTGGAGGCGATGCCGAAACATTAATACAAATGAATGTAGAACAAATCTTGCTTGATATGAAAGAGAAGGAGGAGAGAGATTTCGCCGATATATCTCAGATGGACAGGGTGGACATGGTTCGAGATGATAAACATTTGATCCAGTCCAACGCGCAACTAAGTGCCCTCGACATCGTCGATGCACAAATGGAGGACAAGCTGAAACAGTTAGCTCGAGAATGTTACTTCGTCGAGGCCAGCTGTCAAGCAGAACCTTCACAGCTTGTATCTCAGTTTGTGGACAGATGTATTGCCTACACCGAATTCGCGCGAAGACGAGCACCTGGCACCAAGTAAAGATAGAGCAAGAGAAAGGGAGCATTTGCGCTTCTCTCGGTTGTAACCGAATTTGTGTAACCATAGAGATTCTAAGTGATTCGTAAAGATGTATAAATATATCACAGAACGAGTTAATAAAGGGATAGACCTTTTTGGTGTCGATTGTAATAGAGTTTTGCATTGGAGAAGTTAATATAAGCAAATATGGAGATTCTCGATTCTGTCAAGACTGTGTTACAAGTTTGTTTCTTTGTATTTCATCTTTCGCTTCATTCCATTTGTTCATAATTGATGTGCTTTGTAATACTTTAGTACGACCACTACTATAACAAAAGGATTTTGGTTTTCTACATTTGTTGATTGTCTTTCCTCTGCACCAGCTATCAACGGGTGTAAGACCAACCCGCACTCTTAGAATTCTACATATATTCTTTGCCATGTCAGTTATTTTCATACTATTTTCCTCTTCTGTTTATATGAGAGTTTTCCCTTTGACAGGAACCTTGTGTTATATGCAGCTAAATGTTTCTCTTTCACATCACACCTTTATATGAAAATATAATACAGTTACGGTAAAGAGCCTTCAATTTGCATTTCCACTTTATTCCATAAAACGTAAAATTCGCTTTATTTCGACCCAATCAAGACAACGTTTAATCTCTCTTTAAATCCTTTTCTAATCTTACTATTCCTCCATGACTGTCCCTGCAGCAGCACAACCTAATATCGAACCCGGACTATCGAACCAAACACATATCACCTTAAATATTTTTGACATAATCCTGAAAACTGCCAATAACTGGGAGGAACTTGAACATTCATGGGCAACCATTGAACAAGATATAACTACTCAGGAACAGTTGGAAGCTAGACGACACGAACGTAGAAACCTTCCCTAGTTTCCTATACCGAAGGTTGACGTTACACTCTTACCCATTTTTCACCTACTTTTGGATGCCTTGACACTGTACTTTTGAGTCTTAAGTATAGACTCAGGAACAACATCTTTCTGGAACTGTTGCCGGGGAGCGAAGTTACAAAATATTTTCCCTGGGAAAACGACATTTATTTCGTTGAAAGTGTTACTCCTTGATAGTGAACATAGAGTACACACATTTTTAAGGCTTTTTCAATCTTTCACTTGGTGACTCCACGAAAACATAAGTTGGCTTCTGGTAGAAAGAGTACTAGACAGAACCCAGATAAATCAACACATTGTTTGTGGTGAATTTTTGTGGGCCTTATACGCCTTGGTTTTATGTTATATGTATGGGGCGTTTTTGGATTTGTTTTCAACAGGATAATTTTTTCTGCAGTGATGAGACTCAACATGGGTGTTTTTTATATTACAAAATGGTATCCGAGCCGAAGGTTGCAACACTGGCCTTCAAGGACCTGCTACATGACAACAAAATTTGTTTGGATTAGATCTGTCTTTTGGGTGAAAATTATTTTTTCTACAGGACAAAAGATCTTGAGTAAAATTATCTTCTATTATTTAGTATGATAGTTAAATTTATCACACAAGAATTTTTTACAAATCCAAATGGGAACATGGTACACCTATTATGTTTGGAGATCCATTGGATTTTCCTCATGACCAAGGATTGGGATTGAGTTTCCAAAATGAAGGAGATTTTGTTTTGCTAGTCTTGTTATATTACAGAATACAAGTTTATCCATAAATTCTTGAATAAAATAAATTAATTTCTTGGGGCAGCATTGAAGGAGAATTTTGTGGTTCGATACCACTATGAAAACGATGGAAATTATGTTCAAGAAATTATCCATGTCCCTATATTTCCAACAAGCCATCACACACTTGATTTAGGTTTCAGAATCTAAAGTTATGCCCCAAAAGATCGATGCTTAGGAGCCATTGATCTCAGCCCATGGTGGTTTCCCAACTGTTAATCTATGATGGGAGTTATTATCCCACACAAAAAGGAAAATGTTAGAAATAGTGGTTTATAAGCAAAGGTAACCCTTTGTTATTTGTGTGTGAAGCATAGAGAGCCAAAAATCCTTGTAGAAACCACACACAATGTAACTTTTGACTATAGAAACTCCCCCCCACGAGGAAGCATGTCATTGAATTGGGTCAAAGAATTTTGGATGGAGGTCGCATGTGGTGGTCGATGTCCTAGTGCCCCCGTGGACCACCATAATATAAATTGGTTGGAGGTTATGCATAGTGGCATGTGGCTTGGTGTCTTGGTGGTCCAATGGGCCAGTGGATCAATGTCAGGTCCATTTGGATGGAGGTGTGTGCAAGTTGTTTCGGAGGCCCGGTAGCCCGGTGGCCCGATGCCCTAACGTCAGAGCAGATTCATTCCAATGGATGTTGTGTTGGATCATTTGGTGGGTCGGTGTCCCAGTAGCCACATGTCATGCTAGGAGGAAGGTGTTATAAACCTAAATTTTACCATACATGCATACCTGGCATCAAGCCCTATTTCGCCAAACCATCATTGAGAAACTCTTCTTAAAAACCATATTTTTGAAGATGTGCATGCTCGTCACCACTATTGCCCATGTAAACATGCTTTATGCACCACTACAACTCGCGTACATATGCTAGTTGCACCATTACAGCCCGCGTATACCCACAAATGTTGCAAACATTAAAAAGTTGCAAGGAATTCGTTAATATTACGGGCTATTGGGTAGTTTTCCAACTGTCCCACCGCCTTTAGCCCATCACCCAACCGAATAACCATCCTTTTGTCATATAAAAGGAGGTGTTGGGGTCTCATTCAAGAGCTAAGCATAAGAATAGTGAAACTCTGCCCATTTCACATCCCCTCCTTGCCCCAAGAATTTGCAGCCACCTTGTGAGTTTTGAGCCAAATTCCCTATTCTTGCCTTTTTCCTCAATCATAAGCCCATGCCTTTTCCTTAGAATAAGTGTGAGAGGAGAAAGATACATGGAAGCACAGTTGGAGCTGAGTGAAGAGGAGCTCGGACCATGTTCGAGGAGCACTCGTCGATCTCATTGTAAGTAAACTTTGTGATTCTAATAAAAGGAGTACTTTTTCTGTCCCGCCATATGATGTGTTCAATATTTATGTTTGATTCATGTTTTATTATGACATCTAACCCACTAATTCATATATGAGATGCATGTTCATAGTTATTTGTTTTTTTGTTTGTGAATGCAGGTCAACCTTGGGAGGATACTTGTAGTCGAGGAGAAATCGAACATGAAAGGATCAACACCGGATGCGGAGTTTAAGATAGAGTTATTGGATATTTTCATCTTGTATTTCTTGTATGAATGTGGAGTATAGTCGAGGTAGTATAAAGAGTAGGAGACTTTTAGACAGTTAGATTTGCCTACATGTTGAACCCTAGTGTAGTCCATAGGGGGGTTTTCCTGCTATAACAAAATTGGCGACTATATTGGAGAAGCCTCTAGGGTTTTTAGGGGATTATTTTTGGGTGTTTTAATTGGTTTGTTTACCTTTTTGAGTTTTCTGTAAGTTGTTGAGTCTTCAAGGGATTCTGTTCTATTGTACCAGTACTGTTAGAATATAGAGGATTGTGCTCGTTTTACCATTGACGATACCCTCGTCACCCAACCACTGGCCGAAGCCACCCTCCGAGCACCTTGACCTTGACCGAGAAGAGAATCCTGGTAGCAATCCAATAGCCAAGAGAGGCTAATGCACCAATCAAGAAATAGAAACTAAGTTGAACATATGATCCCATCTAGAAGCTAGCTCACCACCTTCCCCAGAGACCTGCGCACAAAACTACCAACTGCAGTGCACGCGCAATTTTGAGAATGTGTATAATGAAAACTGACACCCTTTATTTATAGTAATCTGGGCAGTTTAACTGGGGCCAAATTATCCTTCTAGGTATTAATAAATTCATATTAAATATATTTCTGCAATCGACAACCTGTCTAGGGTTTCCTTCAATTCTTTGCTTCCTTCAGGAGGTTTCTAGTCTCGTCATAAGTCACAATAGAGGTTCATACCTCTCGAAGTTACCATAATATTAACACTCCCTCCTAGCTAGGGAGGTATGGTCTTGAGCACAACAGACCATTCAACTGGTAGCACTACGAGCACCTATCATTATTATCCAACTGAATAATCTCCTATGACAACTAGTACAATATCAATTAATAGAACACACCTGTGTCTATTCAGGTAGTACGCAACTACTCAAATTGTGAAACATAATCACAAATAGTGGAATAAATCCACCACAATAGCATATCTACTGTCATATATTCTTCATAACAAACATCTGATAGCAACCTGCATAAAAACAGTGTTATGATAAAAACTAAATCATTTGGGCCAATCTTTCACTCACATCTGTGAGATCTAAAAGAATAACTGCGCTCAGTATAGAATATCAACAATGGGCTATCTGCCCCATTCTTCTCAAACAAGGGAGAAGGATTATTTTTAATTTCTGAGCATGGACCATTTCTCGCCCTGGGCCATTCTTCCTACACTAATTAAATTGCACCCTAGATAGAATGTATAAACCCTAAGAAATGTTTGGACCATTCCTCACCCTAGGCCATTCCTCCCAAACTAAACAAAGTGTAACCTGGAGAAAATGAGTCTGCCCTAAGGAATGATTGTCCTCGATTGTTGAGCCTGGACTATTCCCCACCCTGGGCCATTCCTCTGACACTAAAAAAAGTGTAACCTGGAGAGAATGAGTCTGCCCTAAGGAATAATTGTCCAGACCATTCCCCACCCTGGGCCATTCCTCTGACACTAAACAAAGTGTAACCTGGAGAGAATGTATAACCCTCGAGGAATTTTTTTCCTGCATCAACCTCCAAAATGGACCATTCTTCGAAACTGCTCACAACTGTGAACTTCGAAGGAATGACTGCCTGGAGAGGCAGACCATTCTACTTGACCACTACTCAGAGTGACTGCCAAGAAGAATGACTGTCCTAGACCACTCCCCATGTTAACCAAAATGGGAAGTCATTGTCTATGACACATCAACAATCAGTCTGCTTCCCATGTTAACTACAATGGGAAGTCATTGTCCGTTAGAAATATCAATCCACTTTCCGAACATGAAAGCATCTGTCCAATCTAGACTAATTTTCAATAAAAATAAATAATGTTTTCAGTGCTCCCTCCTAACTAGAGATTTATTTAAATCACAAAAATAAATGTTCTTCAAGAATATTTTTTATACCTTCTCTAGTTTTCAGCTAAGGGAGTTATTTCCACGATCCCCATCTTCTCTCGGAAATATGCAAACTTGATTATGGATAAAGGTTTTGTCTGGATATCTGATGTCTACTCATCAGTGGGGATATACTCGAGCTTTACCTCTCCTTCTTGGAATTTATCTCGAATAAAGTAGTATTTGATTTCAATGTGCTTCAACCTTTCATGAAACATTGGATGTTCAGATAATCTTATGGAACTTTGATTATCACAATATATTATGGTCGATTCTGGAGTCTAATCAAATAAATCAGAGATTAACTTCCTTAGCCATACCGCTTTTGTGCATGCTTCACAAGCTGCCATATACTCTGCTTCTGTTGTACTGAGTGCAACTGACTTCTAATTCATGCTGCCCCAAGATATCCTAGCGGAGCCCAAGCTGAAACACATACCTGAAGTACTCTTTCTATATTCTGCACTTCCTACCCAATCAGAGTCTATGAATCCATGAAGTTGGATATGACTGGATGCGGTATATCTCAAGCCATAGTTTATTGTCCCACGAATATATCTTAGGACATGCTTTGTAGCTATCCAATGCTCTTGTCTAGGTTCCACCTGGAATTGACTTAATGTATTTACAACAAAGCAAATATCTAGTTGAGTATTTACTAAATACATCAATGATCCAATTAGTTGTCGATATAGCGATGGATCTACTGGATCAGAATTAGGGACTTTTACTTTTCTTATATCCACATTCATAGGAGTGTCCATGGACTTACAGTCCATCATTCCAAACTTTTGAAGGATCTTTATTACGTACTTTCCTTGTCCAAGGAATACTTCACCATGCTTCTGCCATACTTCTAGTCCCAAGTAATAGTGCATGAGACCTAGATCTTTCATATCAAATTCAGAGGCTAAATCCTTCTTGCATTGGATGATTAAATATTCTCCACCTGTTATGAATAGATCATCAATATATAATAGTAGAATCACAGGTACGTTATCCATGACTTTGTAGTAAAGGTTTGGATCTGCATGACTTTTGGAGAAACTGAGTTTTGTTAGATATTTTTCCATTCTGGCGTACCAAGTCCTTGGAGCTTGCTTGAGTCCATATAGAGATTTCTTCAATCTGCAAACATGAGTGTCTCTGGAATGTCTCTGGAATTTCCCACTGAATGGGGTGCCCCACTGGATGACTGAAACCCTAGTTGGTTCGACCCTGATGAAGGAGGCCTCCAAATGCTCTGAAACTCTCCCAGTATATAGATTGGGAAATGGTAAGAATAACCTAGGTGCCTGAATCTCCAAGATCCCTCTCAATCTCCGTAGATCTGAATTTCCCACTGAATTGGGTGCTCCACTGGATGAATGAAACCCTAGCTGGTTCGGCCCTGATGAAGGAGGCCTCGAAATGTTCTAAAACTCTCAAAAAATATAGTTCAGGCTATGAGAATCTCGTGGGAGAAGTTTCAAGCTCAGATCTCAAGCAGATCTCCCTAGATCTGAGTTTTACTGAATCACAGGATGTCCCCTATGGCTCCACGATGTCCCAATCTGTAGACAAATATAGAATGATGATAACCCTCCAGAAAATCCCTCAAACTGATGGTCATGCCCCTGCAAACAAAACCCAACTATCGGAATGGCCCTAGGCCCTCAGGATAAGCTGGATCGAACCTCCCTCGATAAACTGGCCCTGAGACTAGAATGGTGTGGAGGATTCTTTCATCCCCGAGACCACGCTGTGGAACAAGGTGAGTGGATATTTCACCACTGATTTTCTCCCAAGGGTTTGTACAACAAAACCCCCAAACTGAATGCGCAAGAGAAATAGAAAATACTAATCCAAAACTAGAATGAGTAATAGGTGCACCCCAACCTCTTACTTATACTTTTCCTTCTAATTCTCTGTTGAGTTAGGTTAACTCCCAGGGTTAATCTTCTATTCTTCTGTT